>JAPZDV010000025.1:7671777-7734957 GCA_029814665.1 Acanthurus lineatus
TGTTGTGGCTATTCTTGGTTGTGGCCCAAAAAAATTTTTCACATTTTTTTTTTTTTTTTTTTTTTTTTTTTTAAAATTAAAATGCAACCAAAACCAGCACTTGACTGACTCCACTTATTTTTTTCTCTGTCTGGGTGTGTATGTTTGTGTGTTTTGTAGATATGCGCCTCTGTTTCTGGGTATTTGTGCATCTTCTTTTTTTTTTCCTGCTATGATTGCGGTCATTCTTCTCTGTACTGTAAAATTGAAGCAATTAAAAGGACGATTGGATGAATTTTGCATGCCCTGTGCATGGCTGCCTATGAGTTTCCTGCTCTGCTGAAATTAAATTAAACGCTGAGAATGATGTTTATTAAAGTGTGATCAGAGGTGTGCACTGACCTTTAGAATGTGGGAAATGAGATTCTCATTGTTATGAATGAGATTATGTAAAGGCCGAGTGTGAAAAAAGCCTGGGCCTGCATTGATTCCATTGTTGGCCGACAGTTTCTTTGTATATCGCAGAGGGAGGTTTCAATATAATCAAATCCACACTGTGCCTGTCGGCTATTAAATGGACTGATACACAAATATAGACACACAGGCGCTCGCATAAATGCAGATTGACTTGTGCACGCTTGCGCACACACGCATATCTTGCAGATCTTGTAAAAAGAGCTGTAAAAGCCTCTCCAGAAACGTGGTGGTCTTTAACAAAAGCATGGCAAGCCCAGTGGAAAATGTTAGTTTGCTCCCTAGACGAGGTGTGAAGTGCGAGCAGGCGGCCGGCCCCACAGGTGGCCCAGCCCAAACACCTGTTGTGTGAATTCTCAGTGGGAGGGCGTGAGCTCTGCCTACCTTGCAGGTCCCGATGGAAAACCACACCCATGCTATACTGTTGCACGTGCTCACTCATGTGCCCACACCCACTCCGACGCTCCCATGGTTTGTGCGTGGGCGTCAGACGTGATGCCCAGATTGTGTCCCCTTTGTGCCCACCGGAAACACTCAGCTGTCCCTGGCATCAGGAGAGCGGATTTTCCGATCCCCTATCCGGGTCTCAGATGCTCGACTAATCTGTCAGCATCTATTTTTACCCACTAAAGCTGCGGCAGCCCTTCTCTGTCCCACACCCTGCTACCCCAATGCCAACCCTTCCCTTGGCGCCAGGGTGGGCACGGCTGATGACTCGCCAGCCATTGGATGCAATTAGTGCACAGTCAGGCAGGAATCCCCTACTAACTCCATTACACCCCTCTCCACAGCCACTTCCTGATCTGAGGCTACCAGACACACTACCACACTCTTGCTTTCCATTTTAAGCCTTTTTATAAATGGCACTCCTGCAGTGTTGTGGAATAATAGGGTCGGATACAGAGCACCTTTCACAGTGCTTGAATCACTCTACTGTGCAAACTCAGTCTATTCAAGTACAATGGCAGCCAAGGGAATGCACATGTGAATTGCACCTGTTGAGATTTGGTGTTGAGATTAAGTGATAGTTCTGTCTGTAATAGGACAGCTAGTGGTGTAACGTCCCTTAGTTAGTCAGGCTCGCTCTGGTCGTGTCTGTAATGATCCCATATAAAAAAAAAAAAATACAAGCCTCAAGTTTTTGCCTTTTCCCTTTAAAATTTATTTATTCAACACGAAATTACAAAGGCTGCCAATCCTCAGAGACCCTACAGTGATGCACTGAGATAGATGCAATCATAATCCCAGGTTTATTTCTTTCCCAACAAGGCCTGTAATGCGCCTCGCATGCCAATGCAGTCGTGACCACTGCGGTGGAGGCGATGATGGCATGTGGCAGAGAAGTAACTGTTTCTCACCTCCTAATAAAAGAGACTCCTTTTTAATCTTTTCAATTTGATTGCATTCCAAAAACAGGCCTGTCTGCCCATCTGTCTCTCTTAAAGAAGCCTCCTAAAGGGATTTTAATCATCTGACTCTGGGCTTCTCAGGCAAATAGCTACATCTCTCTCTTTCTCTCTCCCCCTTACCCTCTCTCTCTCTCTCTCTCTCTCTCTCTCTCTCATACACACACAAACAATTTCCAATTTTCTTCCTTGTACTCACTGTCATAGTCTCACTTGTCTTCTCTCAGTCTTTGATACACCATATCGTCTCAGCTCCATTGTGCCATATCTGTGCAGCCATTAGGCCCTTCAGTGCCTCTTCAAGTCCCCCTCAGACACATAAAATTCCCCCTACCCTGTCCCTATTAATCCACATGGCTCTAAATTCTTTATTTCCCTTCAAAGGGACTACGCGAGCCGTGACATCAATCATGGAAAGCGAATATTTAGCCGGCGCTAATTTCCACCAATAGCCTGGAGACAGGCTTAGCTGACAAAACTCATTCCTGTGCTGAACAAAACTGCTTGTGTTGAAACCTCCCCTCCCCCTGATCCCTCCTGCCTTCTGCACAGGCAAAAACAGCATCACAATAAACACAGTTAGTGCTTCTGTTACTCCCCCTTGATTTAGGCTTATCAAATGAATGTGCACCATAGAGGGATACCCTTTGACAATACATAATGGCTCCATTCTGCATGAAATGGTTTGGTAATACCAGTCGAGTGTGGCAAACGGCTTTACCCGGTGCCACTACAAGAACAGCTGCTGTGTTCTTAGCTGGGCAAGCGCACCACGCTGCTTCACCCTTGAGGTTGTTTGAATCGGGTGAGTGGTTTCTTTTTGCTGGTTCCCAGACCCCACTCACAGTCCTCAGTTCCTCACTCAGTTTTGTCTGAATGAGCGCACATTCGCCACAAGATGGGTGCTATAAACCGTTTGACCTGTTTCCTTGCCCCTCTGTGTGTGTGAGCATGTGTGTGGGTGTGTGAGCGAGGGAACCCTTGGTGAGTTCTGATGGAGGGCTAATAGAGGGGGATGGGATGGCTGGAGGGGGGGCATTTTGAGGGCACCCCTTTGTATGGATTGGAAGGGGGCCCCTTGTGGTACCTCTATGTTCCCACCCCTTCTCCCAGAGCCCCTCCTCTCCTGCTGTACCCCCCAGCACAGCTGCTGCCATGCCAGTCAGTCAGGTTATCTCAAATGAACCATTGGACCCAGTGTACAACCTCCTGCCCCCGCGCTATAACTATTCGCAATTCAAAAGCGTAACTGACATCTTGGGAAGCGAGCCAATGTGGGCAAGTGGCCACAGTCACTTCACTCACATGCCTGTGGCAGTTGGGTTAGGTATTGTTGTGAGAACAGCGGGGATGTGGGGTATTGGGAACCCATATCGGCCTTATAATACAGGTGGATTGTGTAGTTTGTCAGAACTTGATGTGTGCTAAGCCTCAGCACTGATAGCCATTTAACTTAATTGATTCCCAACTCTAAATAGGCTTCTCCGGTCCCTGGATTAAACTCAACTTGCATGGAAGACATGATGGGGGAACAGTAGAGCAATTGATTGGCTTTGTAAGATTTCCGAGAACCAAATGACTGGTTTGTAAAGAGGTTATCATGGATAAAAAAACAGAATCCTGTTTCTGCTGATTAATGGCTCTTTAGCAATAGTCTGGTGGACCAGATTCAGCAAGAAATTTCTCTGTCAGTTTGGTTTGAACACCTCAGCTCCTTCCCTGTGAAAACCTTCTTACTGCTTACTGCACTTGCGTGCTTTGGGAAAAAAAAACTGTCAATGTGTCAGATTTGTTCGAAAAGAGCCTAAGCTTTTAATCTGAGGACAAAGAAGGGCCATGCTGTAGCTTGGTATCTATTGTCTATCTAAATCAGCTATCAGGATTTTTAGGCCCTAATGAGAGTTGAACCCAAGCTCATTGTTTTCCTACAACTCAGAGAACCTTGTTCACCTTAAATGGCTTTGATTTGTTCATAAACTATTACCATTATCCTCTTTTATTTTATGGACAAATTAACAACGTTCTGCCTGATTTAGTTGTATTTGTAGACTGAGAATAAGGGTGAATGTCCCTGATAACAAAACAAAGAAGTCACACCTCTACTTATGACTCTGTCTGGTCTTTTCAGTTTTATGGGACCAGGCAATGCATCTCTCTCTGTATAAGCCCAGCCACTGGTTCATTCATTATTTAGAGTCCTCTCCACTAGGCCCATTGTATTAAAGGGGTATGATTTGAATAGGAAGCAGCTTCCCGGACCCAGGCGTGTGATGTGTGTGTTCCTCTCTGTCATTGTATGTTTCTGTGGGCTTCATCCGTCTGCCTCAGCAAGCCAGGGGGCTGAAAGAGAATTTCCATTTTATGAATATTTAATACATAATAAAGTTTTCAATTTTATTCTATTCAACCCGTAGGGGTAAAAATGTGGCAAAGCCAACCCTCAAGGACAGAACACAGAGTAAAGGTAGTTGATTCGATGGAGGCATCAAGAATATGGTTAACATCAGCTTACTGCCTCAGAAATCATCTGATTAAATGCACACATACAAACATTAGAAAAATTTTAACTGCTACCCCCATAAGGGTTTAATAGTGTCCCTATTTCACACGTCATAAACTTTCTTTATGCTGTGTGACCATTGGATCATAGCGTATCTGGGCTGCCTGCTGTGTCCATGGTGACCTGGCATGGCTCTGAGTGAGACACCCAGCTGGGAGTGCCCCTGAATCAACTTGGGATTAGCCCAGGATTGTCTGGGATTACTCGGGGATGGAGGAGGATTAGCAGTGACTGCTTGTTTCGGGGGCGTGAGGGCCATAGGCTGGCCAAATTGCCCCTGACTCAGGCTCGGGGAACAGGATGCGGACAGAACCACACCCACAGTGGAACCACCTGCAACCTGAACTAATTTTAGATTCTCAAACAAACACATGCACGCAAACAGGATGACAAAGAAAAACATGTGGTGGAAAACTACAGGACAGGAAGCCATCGGCTAGTGATGATGATGATGATGATGCCATGGCTGGCCACTGTCCGAAATCTCTCAAATCTCTCTAGCAGGTGGATTCATCAGATAAAGAGGGTTTGGGATGATGACAAATCCCTCCAAGTTCAATGGAGCTGCTCTTCTCTCATACAGGGATAAATCGTGATTTGAATCAGACAGGTCACACAGAGTTGCAGCATGAAGTGGTTCAGCTCTCTGAAAGATGCCCCATTTTCGACCGGCCGTGGTGGAATGAAATGAAAGCTTACATATGTTTTAATTCAGGCATGCACAGGACTTGATGGGGATGATTTGGAGTGGTATGATCGGTGGATGATCCAGGGTGAGACAGGGAGTTGGCGCGGCACGTAGAGAAGCCGTCAGAAGCAGGGAGCGGGCATCCCCTGCGGACCTGCACTGCCGAGATGAAAGGCTGTTTAGTGTTGGAGCAGCAGCATCAAACAACCGCCTCCTCTTGCATCCTTTCCCCCATCCCCCACTCTCCCTCCATCTCTTTCTCTCTCTCACTCTCTTGACTCTCACCACAATATGATATAGTTCTGCCGTTGCACGTTTACCCGGTTGCCATGGTTACCCTATGCCGGAGGTGTCACAGCGAGATAACCCAAGGAGGCATTCACAGATCACCTGAATTCAGTTCGCCTCCCATTTATGTATTCTCCGCCGCAATTTGATTTATTTGTTTCCCTGCCGTGCAATTCAGTGTGAATACAAATAATCTGCAACATACTGGAGATGGTGGAAGTGTGAGTGCTCCTCAATCTGAAACAATCTATTGTACCACTATATTCCCTAAACCACAGGAGGTGCTTTTGATATTTTCCTGCTTGAGCGTTAAAATGCCTCACGCACAACAAAGAGCAAAATTGCGAAGACAGACTCTGTTGCACATCAGGAACGTTCGGGATTCAACAACCCTTGATATGTAAATGATAATAAACACTATAAAACTATATTCTATAAATTACTGAGTCAGTGACTGTACGTGCCGGTGTAGAGGATAATGGGAAAGTAATTTGTGATGCGCTGTATAATTGAAGGCAAAGAGATTGAAAGCAAAAGTGGAAAATGACTGTTGTATGCCATGAAGTGTGTGAAATAAGAAAAGAAAATTCGAGTCACGAAATATGTAGTACTCAGTGACAAAAGAAAAAGAGGGATCATGATAAAGACAGAACAAGGGACGGAGAGGGAGATAGGCAGTGAAGGTAGATGTCGGAGGGTGGGATACATCCATTAGCCTTCCTTGCTCCTGGCTCAATCTTGCGATGCATCCCCCCCATTCAAGCTACGAGAGCAAAAGAGACAGGGCTGGCACTAAGCCAGACTGGCACCGACTTCAAACATACAGTACGCCCAACCACAGCAGCTTACATCAGCCTGGCTGAAAGGAAAAGTAGAGGAGGACAGATGGATTGACGGAAATGAGAGTGGGAGGATTGACGTACATAAGGAAAGTGTCTCAAGACTGAGGTCTCAGGTTGTTTCAGGTTGGTTGAGGCTGACAGGGTCTTCCTCCACTCCAGCTGTAGCTGTCCTTCGAACGTGTTTGTGTTTTTGAGAGTGCTTTCAATTTTCTGACTCTGGTTGACACTGATTGCATAGAGAGTTGTGTATCTACTTATCTTTGCTTTGTGTATTTAATAATAGACATGCAAGCAGCCTGATAATTTGGCACATTTTTCTATGACTCAGCATGTATAGACTGAATGATTTATGAGCAGTTGTGACAGCTGCGTTTGTGATTAGGTTTGTCTGCATTGTTGATTTTATGTTTGATGTCAAAAATTCTTATTTTCCTCTGAAACATTTTAAATGAATCTTATGAAAATTTCCTTCATCTAAAGTGTTTACCTCAGAAAATCAGTTTGTGTTCAAACGATAAGTAATGTGATATATATTAAAATTTAATTTGATCCATTTATCATTGTCTCTCTCTCTCATCTCTCTGCAGAACTCCATCCGACACAACCTATCCCTCCACACACGTTTTATCAGGGTGCAGAATGAGGGAACAGGCAAGAGCTCCTGGTGGATGCTGAACCCTGATGGAGGAAAGATGGGCAAGGCCCCCCGCCGGCGTGCAGTCTCCATGGACAACAGTACTAAATACCTAAAAAGCAAAGGCCGCATCAGGGGCAAGAGAGCTGGCCGTCCTGGGATAGGAGCAGGGTCTGCTGTAGTGGGACTCCAGGGCTCTCCTGACCATGGCAGTCCACCACGGAAAGGTCTCCAAGGATCAGGAGGTGCATCTGGGACGGATGGGGAGTTTGACGCTTGGACAGACCTTCATTCCAGAGCTAGTTCATCAGCCTCTACCCTGAGTGGGCGTCTGTCACCTATCCTCGCAGAGGGAGAGCCAGAGGAACCAGAGGAGGGTGGTTTATCCTGTTCCACATCTCCTCACCTCTACCCCTCACCGACCAGTGCCCGATCTCCATCCATGGGGGCAGGGAATCGTTGTCCTCCCTTGGAGCAGCTGCCTCAGCTGGCTAACCTCACAGGGGCCATCAGTCTTGATGAGCAGCTGATGGAGGACAGTTATCATCACCATCACCAACCTCAGCAGCAACACCAGCAGCATCCGGCTGTTGGCAGACACAAGCACCAAACCCCTGTCTACCATTACAGCTCTGGAGTTAAGGGACAGAGCCCATATAGTGGAGGCGTCTATGGTGCAACAGGCATGGGGATGCTGTGCCATCATTCACCCATGCAAACAATTCAGGAGAACAAGCCAACCAGTTTTTCTGGAACCATGCGGGCATATTCCAGCACCAATGCCCTGCAGAGTTTGCTAACAGGGGGTCCAGCTGGGCAGCAATACTGTTCCAAGGACATGATGCTGGGACAGGAGAGGGAGAGCCATCCTATGATGGGTCAAGCTACTAATGGAGTGGGCTCCAACCATCACAGTCACCATCCTGGCCACCACAATGGCCACAGTCACAGCCACAATGGACCTCTTAGTCACAGCTCAGCTCATAGCCATAACAGAACTCACAGCCATACCCATAATCACAACAATGTAACCAACCACAACCACAACTCACCTCACAGCCTCACCCACAATGGTCACAACCTCAGTCAGAGCCATAATCACACACCTCCTCGGGCCGCAGCCCTGACCCCCCGCGGCAACAGCAATCAGCTGCACACCTACAACCACAAAGCTCCCTACCTGTATAGCCCACCATCACACGCCCACCTGCCAGCCTCCACCACTCTCCCTCCAAACCCAGCAGGTATGCTTGGCATGCCTCAGGACTCGTGCCATGTGGCCACCGCCCCACACCCACACCCCCGTCACAACCATTACCCCGATCCACAACACCAAGGCATGACTAATGGACCATACCACCATGGCCAGGGGATGGGAAATGGTAGTGCTACTAGCAACTATCATGGCTATCACCAACCTCACCCCCACGAGAGACTACCAGCTGACCTGGACATTGACATGTTCCACGGCAGCTTGGACTGTGATGTGGAGTCCATCCTCCTCCATGACATTATGGACTCTGGGGAGGAGATGGACTTCAACTTTGACTGCTCCTTAGCCCAAGGCGTGGGCATCGGTATGGGTATGGGCATGGGTGTGACCATGGGCATGGGGATGGGAATGAGTGGTCTGGCTGGTCCACAGCAAGCCCATAGCAACCAGAGCTGGGTGCCTGGCTAAAGCCTGAGACAACAGATACCACCCTTGGAAAGAACTACCCTTCCCATGAAGCACTGTGCTCAACTGTGACATTCCTGACTTGACACAGAGACTATAGGACCAACACTCCCGTCTCTCCTTGTTGTCTTGACAATTCTTCTGTCACCCTTATCCTCTTATGATTTCCCTTCCCCCTGAGAGATCTAGTTCATGTCACATTAGGTTTTTATTCATATCAGCTATACTGTGATGACAATCTCAGCTGTGCTTGCCCAACATCGCTTCTCATCTACCATGAGAACTGAACTCTCAATGCACTTTACTGCAAGTGGGTCACATCATGCAGTGCAAAGCATTCACAGAGCAGCTCAGGCAGAGCTTGGCATGTTTTGTAAGGTGGCTTCAGCACTTGACAGCAACAAATGAGAAAACCACAAGCTCGGCTGATAAAGTGTCAGATCTTGGTATTGAATTAAAATTAGACTCCTTTTCTCATACGCTGTCATTTTCAGAGGTGGGGACAGTAATTTTTTTGCAAATGTCTTCAGCTTCTTTGCGATAAGAGCCATGGTTTTTTAAACTCAGTGTTAGCTCAAGGCCCTAGACATTGCCTACTCCTTATCATCACCTTACCAAGAGTTAAACATTAAATAATAAAATACTTTTTTAATTAATCAAGATTGAAAACTAATTTGAATGTGCTTATACAAATTTTTTAAAAAGATATCCTTGATTTGAAACCAGTCCGGTAATGTGACATTCACACGCTTATCGGATCTAATTCATTATTTTTCTTACCTTGGTATTGGTATTATTATTGTAGCTTCATGCATTTAGTCCTTGGTGCTTTGACTTTTCTCTTGGATGTAACATTTTCTTAATGCCCTAATGCCATTGGTTAGAGAATATTGTCGCTACATCCTTAAATGGATTCTATCATTACTGGCTTGCAAGCAATTTAGTGAATTAAAATGCTGTTTCACCTTGTCTCACCTGGGCTTCTTGTGCCAGTTTCTCTCTCTCTCTCTCTCCTTCTCAGAGTCTCTCGTGCTCTCTTTGCCTGCCCGTGGAGACAAAGTGACCATTCCTCACACCGAGCCATTAATGTGGCTTGATTGAAATTCAGCATCTTGCTTTTAATCTCCAAAGTGATGCGGCAGCGATGCGTCGTTATTGAGAATCTAACGCGTTGTCCTCCCATCTCTCACCCCGGCCGTCCGGGCTGTCGCTCGCCTCTGCAACTTAATGTGCCAAGAAAGCGAGACAAAACTGTGATTAACGCCAAGTCACTCTGCCTGCTGTCTTGCTCTGAGAAGGGCCAATGTCACTGTCCGCTTGCCTGCTCACAGAGGGTACACAAAGGAAAAGATGGAGACAAGGAAAGAACAAAAGTCTATTGTTGCAGTGGGATCAATCATCTGCCTCAGTTCCCATGCTCTTTGGGTGTGTGTGTCTGAAAACAGGTAGTGTATTCGTATTGTAAATCATCTCCATTATCTGTAATTTGTGTTCCCTTGTTCCCATGTTTTCAGTGCTTATACCCTGAGCTTCAAATACACTAAACAGGTGCAAAGGGAGAGGCTTAATGAGAAAACAATCAGCCAATCTGAGTGGCATGAGTCTATGTCTAACAGGGTTGTAATGCCCCACAGCCACCCACATCCACTTTTTGTGTGTTTATTCTGTTGTCTTGTAGTTGTTGTTGTATTGTTGAAATTCTAAGGACCAACCAGGACCGCGCTGAAATATCCATATTGTATGGATGGAAATTCAATGGTGAAATGATGTTGGTTGTTCAGTATGACCTTCCTACGCTCCAATACCGTGCACCCCCTCCCACATGTGCTCTGCTCAACTGTCTCTGTGTTTGTGAGTATGGAAGTTTGAAGCTTGTTTCTCACTGGCCTTGGGAGAGAAAAAAAGAGGACACCCCTATTCTTAAGTTTTTCTCAAGGAGACTCTGTGCTTGGACTGTACCAAGTATGGCACACAAAAGAAAAGTGGTGGGGGGGGTTGAGGGTCGGGTTGGGGTAACTATAACAGCCAAAGGTCAAGCACGGCACAGACTATCAGACCCATTATTGAGGTAAATACATTTATTTCAGGGCCTTTAGCTGCGCTGGTTCCAGTTAATCTACATGAGGAAAATGCGTGGAATTTTCTAAGCAAATGGGCCTCACAAAGCAGTTATGTTATAACCTATGCTACAGGCATTTAGTAATGCCTTGCTATTGGAAAGAGAGCTATATATGATGTCTAATTTTCCTATATTTATTTATGAAAGAGATTGGTCTTTGTCTCTCCTAAATGTGGTAGTTGTTTGAGTCAACTCCTATTCCCCTCCTCTTTTTTTCTCTGTTTTCTAAGATGTCACTCTCCCTTTGCCCCTTTTACTGACTTTTATTTTGTACAAAATCTATATATTAAGAATATTGTATAATAGTTTTTAAAATCTCAAAATAATAATAACAGTTTTGTTGTCTATTTCTTTTTTAAGAGAATGTATCTCATCATCTGGTGACTGTTAAATAAATGAAATTAAAAAGAAAGCATGTCCGTCATTGCATTTTTTGCCAATATAACCGGGGAGATGGATTTGTTATTTTTTTTCATTAAAACACAACAATGTGACCTTTTCCTTACAATTAAAATTTAACTCCTTTCACACATGCAGACGGCTCCCCCCTTGGCAGTCATGTTGACCAGGACATCAAGTTGCTGTGTGGGAGGCAGAAAGAGTGGGCTGTATGAATGAAAAATAGGAAAAAAAAAAGTACCCTCACATATGCCTGGGAAGTTTCACTTGTGGTAGAGACTGCATGAGAAAGGGAGTGAAATAGGGCAAATTTTTCTGAGTGTCAAAGTGGGAGAGAGAAAGAGAGATCTTTCCTGACAGACAGACAAAACAAAGACAGACAGCCAGACAGAGTTGCCAGGATTGGAGTAATAGGTGTGTGTATGTGTATGTGTGTCATAAGGCTTGTTATAGCCCATGAAGCAGTATAGGTTGGCCACAGCTGTCCCGGTCCCATTGGAGGCGTTTTCACAAGTGGAGTGTGCAGCACGAGAGCGCCATACTGCCAGGCCCCAAGGGAGCCCCTGTCTCTGCGAACACACACACACACACACACACACACACACACATACATACAGAGATGAACTTCACAGACATGCATTTGAAAACACCACAAATTTACACATTTACACAAAGAGGCACACAGCACATTATAAAACCATACGTACCGAAACGTACTCTCACACAGACATTTCTCACTTAGATGTACAGTTTTAATTGACTCTGCTTGGCAAAGCCTCTCTGCAGGGAGATGTGAGAAATAGAGAGAAAGAGATATAGGTGTGGAGACGGGGAATCAGGTAGCATATATTAAAAGCTAGACATGTCTTACACAAAAAACCCACCAAATGTTTTGGGGGTCTGACAAGCTTAAACATGGTCCAGTAACTTTATAAGATGTTTTATAAATGAACATATTTAGACCAAACTGAGTGTGATTGAGTGTAACTGAGACTGAGAGTCTGGCATATGGCTAAAGTCTTGCTCCTGTCTGCCTATCTCCTGTGAGAGATAGAAGTTAAGGGAGACAGGAAGCCAGTCCAGTCCAGGTGCTGTGCCTCAGGGAGGGTCTGCTCTTCTGTTCCTCATTATCAGAGAGAGAGAGGAAAGCTGTGTTACAGTGTCATTATTCATCCACTCAAGCATCTGGGAGCAGGTCCTTGCTTACTTGGCCCACTGATATCGTTGTAGGGACCGCCCTTGGAGCTAAAGACTGGCTGGGGACATCGCTAACTGCTAACAGACAGACTCACCGAGGCAAGGCTCCAGGGTACTGGTGTCCTTGACTGCTTATGACGATTCAGCAGTTCTCACTTTCTGTCCAAGCTGCAGAGTGAGAAACTGCTATATCTGTAAAATTCAATTGTTCATAGAAATGATTAATTCACCAATATGGAAGGGGACAGTTTGATGCAATGCCTACAGAATGAGACTTATTATTAGATACTGCAGCCACTGTAAAAATAAATTTATTAATCATCATAACACCCGTAACAAAATCAAGACAATAAAAATGCAAGGGTAAAACAAAAGCAAACAATTCAGACTACTGCCTTTAAAATATTACATATAATCAAGTCTGTGGCCATAACTCTAAAATCGAACTAAGCTCAACAGACACAAACTGTGACATGTTTGACTTGTCATTAGAACGGATGATTTAAATCTCAAAAGCACACCTGAAGATAACCAGGAGTGGGCTGCTGCTTGCTCATATTTTAAAAGCAGGTGCTTACATGTGCTGCTAAACTAAGGCTAAGACCAGTCTTTGTGTTTTGTATTCCTTAAATTATTTTGAAAGTTTGAATTTTGCCTGAACTTTACTTAAAAGGCACTTCAGTAACAGGAACTGTTCAGCAGATTGACGGCTTGAGACTTGTTCCCTGATGAGGAGTTGATCCATTGAAAGTTCAATTAAGCAAAAGGTCATGACAGGCTCTGGTATGTTGTGATCATATCATGGCTAATGGACGTTGTTTAGCTGATGCCATGGCAGGGGGTGAGCTATAGCTTTTATTTAAGTGACCAAGAATGGCAATATGTTAGTGATAGACTTAAACTGTATTATTAACATGTTCATGAAGGATTCATAAGCCATTTCTCATACAAAGAAACTGGTTTTCCTTGCTGCCGGCATTATTGTGGAGGGTGGTTTCTGTGCAACATACTGGCTTGGCTTAACTTGAGCCTGCTGCTCTGTTAGCTTAACCTAGCCTTGTCTACCAGCTATCACTGCAGCCAACCCATCCTTATAACCTGTGTTATCGATTCATCAGTCTGTGCTGCTGAACTGAACAACAGCCAAGACCCTAACAGCTTAGAGGCAACTGAAAAGTCTCATTTCCCTTGTAGTAATAAACTTCTCTTTTCTTCTCAAAAGTTCGGCCTCCACAAAGGTTGAGGTTGACTTTAAATGCCTCCATTTTGTAGATGCTGAAATTGTGAATTGTACCTGTAGTTACAAATGTCTTTCTGTGTTGCTTAGATGTGAAAGAAACAAGCTAGGACTACTTACAGGGTTATACAAAACTTTATATAGTCATTTGATATCGTTACGTTCATATAAAGTTGTAATATCTTGACTTACAACCAGTCAGATTGCATGATTGGAGTTATCCTTTTCATGACAAGTATCATAGAAAGAGACTCTTTTATTATGAACATTGACAGTCAATGACAGTCAACAGTTAACAAAAACATGTCAGAGATCATAACCTCCAGATCAATATATACACAAATATATAGATATTCTAGCACACAGCAATTCTTCCTAGATCTCAAGAAATCCTCAAATTACATTGCCCAGTTCTAGTTTTTTTTTTTTTTTTTTTTGCTCTTAACAGCAGCAACAGCTTCAAGAAATGTAGTCAAAGAAAAGGTGTTAAAATGGTGAACAGCCTACTTGAGGTTGAGCGGAGGCACAGGAGTTTTGTTAGAAGAGGTTGTTAGAAAGGCCTTTGAGATTTTTGTGCTGAAAGCAGAGCTAAAAGCCTTGGGACTGGTACACCGAGTTCGCCACAATAGTAATACAATAACATCCTAAAAACCGGCCTAAAAGACTGACAGAAAAGTTTCTATGAATGCAACAAATAACATCAACATTGCTAAGCTGTCATTCACTAAATACTAAAGGCACAGATAAAATTAATACCATGCTAGTGTAAAAATATGCTTTTAGTGCAATGCACTTAAGTAAGGTAGGCAAACGCTAGCAGAATGCACAATTTCATTTAAAGGCTCTATGAACTTCCCCACAGAGAAGTCTTTGCATTACTTCATATGGCTTGAATTTTCCTCACATTAATGTAAACAAACCTTAACAGCATCAGCAAACATTAATAACTTGGGTTCAGTTGTTGTCTACTGTTTGAGCCTGTATTAAAAGACCTGTCAATCCGTTTAGAAGTAATGGGAGTTTTCATCCCTGCTTTTTTGGTTGTGAGGCTTTTCTTTCCTTTTTTTCTGCCTTTTCTCAAAAAAAAAAAAAAAAAGTGAACCGGCACATCTAATCATCAACTTATTCTCGAAAATAAGCTGTCAAGGTTTTTCATAATAGATGCTTTGGCCTATCAGTTAATCAGCCATGTAATCAACAGTTTCTTGAAAAAAATATATTAAATGTATTACCAAGACAAATCAAGGCCTGTTATCTTGAAACAAGTCTAATAAACTGGTTCATATTGATCTTGATAACAGTATTTATCTTTAATTATAAGAAAAATAGATCTAGTCTTTCTAAAACAAACTCTTTTGAATACTCTAAATTTAAACTTGCAGTGTAATGAGATCTAAATAACTGTACTCTGTGGTTGTTCAAAGGGTTAAATAAGAAGTCTTTATAGTGTATTTTGGATTTAATTTAGTCATGATACATACTGGAGAAATGCCAATTAAGAGCAGAAAAATGAAGAGGGGATACAACTCGTCCAAGTGTTCAGCTAAGGGTTTAATGCTTGGTCTGAAAAGCTGGGAATCTGCATTAAACCAGGAGGTACATTTTCAAGACCCAAGCCTACACCTTGCTGGAGCGTCTCTGAACAATACAATGAATCCCCACATGCTTCAGGGTCCCAACCAGCTCCAACCAAATTCTGCAGGGGTGTTGGATGGATGGGCTCTCTGCTCAGTGATGGATTGAGAATACACAAAAATCAGTCACAAGAGATGCCCAACAGTTACTTTCAGACTGAGATTTACTGTAAGCAATATAAACTCATGAAATCTGCCTTAGGATTGGTTTGTACTTACTATTTCTTAAATCCGTCATTATGCCTGCACTCTTTCCACAGTTATACCTCTTTTCAAGCTTGTGGTTTACTGTATTGCATTTTACATCTAAGCTTACATGCATTATCAAGTGAAGACTTGGGTAATGTGCAAAATGGTCTCTTGGATACATTTGCAGCACCAATCCAATCCAATCAAACTAGGCTATGTAAACAGGTAGCTACTGTAGCATTTGGAAATATAGCATACCCTTCAAAAATTATACATTATAAATGTAGGTATGACTAAATTTGGTATGCATATGCAAACATTAAGAAAAATGTGCATATGATTGTTAGCGTTATTAGTTTGGAACTACTGGAAAATTTCCGTTTATGCTAACCTACCCAACATCCGGCTATTTGGCAATGCTAATGCTAATTTTACTCTTGTTAATAAGATTTTCTGTTTTTGATATCTCTTTATTTGCTACCCATTTAATTTTCATAGTTTCACAAATAAAATACCATCTCATTGCCTTCAACCTTTAGCCTATTCAAAATTTATTCAACTTGCACGAATTCATATATAATGAGGACAAAACATTTATATTGTAACAAGCTAATTTTGTACTTCAGAACAGATGTGAAACTCCTAAAATACTAACAATGGCAACTGTAGGGTTAGACTAAAATCTATCTCAGGGCCCATTAGTTATGTCCAAAAAAATACCCTGTATTTTCTATTAAAATATCCAAACCCCCACCCCCAAAATAAAAGAGATTACATAATGAAGTCAAAGTCCATTGCGTGTCCAAGGCTACTGGGTTTTTTCTCTGATTAAAAGAAAATGACCTACCAGGAAAATCCTCCTATCTATCGCTCTCCTTCGCGCCTTATTAAACCAATCACTGTCCTTAATGACGCCAACAACCCCCCCCACCTCTTTCCTGTTGTCCCCATTTCACCCTCTACCAGGGCAGACAGACATGACAGATCTAATCAGATCTTTCTCTCCTCATCCGCAAATGATCCACTCATCAAGAGAGGGAGAAGGAGAGAGGTGTGTGTTTGTGTGTGTGTGTGCAGAGGAGGGCTGGGGGTGGGGGTCGGGTGGGGGGCAACCTAAAGCGGTGATGACACAATTATTGTCAAATTAATGCTCCTCCTGAGCACCAACATCACCTCACCTCCCTCCTGTATTTCTTCCCGCCCTCACCTCACTAACTGTCTTTCACTCCTCTCTTCCTCTGTTATTTCCTCCCAACACACATCCAGCTTGCCTCGTCCACCCCCCCTCCCCTCCCCCCAGCCCCCACTCCATGCTCCTATCTAACCGCACGCAGCCTAATCTCACACATGGGGGAGCTCATCTCAGCATTGTGTTACTGTGCAGCAACTAGCTTAGCTCACTAGCAACACAGAGTACGGTGTGGAGTGCTAATAGGGACTGGGGAGGGGGCGGTGGGTGAGGAGGGGTGGCAGAGCGGGGGCCTGATTGGTGTCTCTAATTACGGCTTGATACTAAAGAGTAATTAATGAGTTTGTGGCTGATGGCAGCAGCTTTGGAGCGTCAGACTCGATCGCAGGAGATAAGAGCTGTTTGTGCCGAGGCCATGCAGAATCCCACGGGACAGGTCTGCACAAGCACACAGACATATGCACACATACACTGGATGTGCTTACTATTATTAACTGTAAGTCTTTTAATGAGGTACGCTGCTGAGGTGAATTCAGGTAAAAAAAAAAAAAAATCTATCTCTTAACTTCCTTTATTAAACCAATCAAAAAGAAGTAAAGCACTGTAATGGAGATTTTTAGGCTTTATTTGACAATTTAATTTTGGTTGTGCTATAATAGCAACTTTTCTCTACTTTCAGTGTAGCAATGACCAAATGTAGGCTTTTAATTGAGTACAAATAGTTATTTCTCATTATTTTTTTTGTATTTCTTAGGAAATATTATATTTTTAAAATGGTAAGTACTCTTTTGCCGGTCCCTTATGTTTTCACTGACTTTCACATGCTGGTAAAGACAGGGATTTAATTACATATTAACCAGCATAAACAGTGAAGTATATGCACCTACACCCACATCCAGTATGCTTATATGATATAGTTAGGCTGTGGCTAGAATGAACTAATGAGCAAAATCCCATGTCCCCTAGCTCTTTAGATCATTATTCATTTTATTTGTGTCAAAAACTGCTCAATCATGTTATGGTGGTCTTCATACAGTCGTACACTACCTTTGTCTCATAGGCTCATTCAAGGAGGTCCATGCCGACATGCAGGTGACCCTTTATGTGATGTGTGCAACTTTTAACTAACTAATACCATGGAAGTAATTAACTCCGAACTCTCTGCATAATCACTCAAAGTTTACACGGGCATGTAATGAGAACTTATAACTCACGAGATTCTAACTTAGGAAACAAACTTATCAATCACACCCTCGTACAGCAACATAGCTTAAAGATTTCTAAGGTTGGTCTGTTTTTTGCTCAGATTTTCATCTTGGCTTGGTCCGACACCCTGTGGGGAATGGTTTTGGATAAATGTTTAACTCCTTACTTGCCTTTTCTTTTTCACCCCAAGGGACTTGAAGTCTTTCCTGTAAACTGCAGTGATTAGTTTTCTTGTGCTGCAGGAAACACATTTAGTTTGCCAACACTGATCAGTAAAAAAAAAAAAAAATCCAATTATTTTTTGGTGAAAATCTGTGATAAACTACCGTAAATTGATTAGCCTTGTGATTAGTGGTCTGTACGCCTGTACAACACAGCAATAAACAGAGGTATTAATACTAAAGCAGAGAAAAATAAGAGGACATTGAAAAGTACAAAGGACAATATGTGTGCCTGCGACTGCGTGTGTGTGTTTGGCAGATAGCGAGAGAGCTGTGTGTGGTTGTGGTTGCGAGAGAGAGAGAGGGACAGAGAGAGAGACAGCGTGCTGAGGAGTGTCTCTAAAACAGGGGCAGCTGTAGTGTAGTTAATGAGGCCTGCAGTTGAAAGCCCAGTGTGTGAGCACGTCGTGTATGTGTGTGTGTCAGTGTGTGTATGTGTGTGTGTACGTCTCTGAGAGAGAGATAGAGAGAAATGAATGCGTGTGTTTCGTTTGAGGGAGGTGAGTTACCCAGTGTGCAGTCTTGCTTGACCCTCAGTAAGCCTGTCACCTGGAACCAACGGGCCTCAGAGAGGAGAGAGCAGGAGGGAGGGCGTGGGGATGAAACAGAGACAGTGAGGAAGAGTTTTTTTTATTTTATTTATTATTTTTTTTTTTTTAAAAAAAGGCGGCGCCTCTCACTCAACTGAATAACTGAAGCAGACTTTCAGTATAGCTGCTAACAAGCTCTCTGTCTCTCATTCACTCTCTCTCTGCTTCCTTTCATTTGTCTCTTTCTCGTTACCCCTCCATTTCTGAACCCTCTCCAGAGTGCACTTTAATGAACAGAGTGTGTGCGTGCAACGGCCAGGTTACCATAAGAGATGCCTCACAAGAGCTTCTGATTATAAAACCCATGTAAAGAGACAAAGAGACCGAATGAGAAAGGCCTCTAGTGAGACAAGCTCAAGCTTTTCACAGCTCACCCCACAGGGAACTGAGCTGTCAGGCGATATGAAGTCCATCGCCTTCATAGTAGCATGCTAGGCTAGCCCCTGACAGCTGCCCCTTCAGATACTCCTTAATGGACTTTTTGTTAGAGACGGTCCCTATTACAACAAAGTAGTGCTACAAAAAATTCTAAATTGGGTCTTTAAAAATTGAAATTGTTAGTTAGGAGTTGTTCTCATCTTTGTCTTTGTGAGAATTCAATCGTGTGTCACTGTGATTAAGCAACCAAAACTATTCAAACTTTGGCAGAAAACACAGTGGTTATGTAAGACCCCTTGACCCAGTAAGGGGCTGATTTAAACATGTTTTTGGAGCTTTTAGGAGTCCATGTGGCATTCATAACTTAGCATCAAAACACAGACAGTTCTGTTCACATGCATAACAGGTATCTCTATCTCTATCGCTATTTATTCAGTATGTCCTGTTTAACCCTAAATAAACAGAAATGTAAACACAGCTAAATGTTGTGGTTTTAGAGCAAATTTTAACCTTAACTTTAATTTTACAAAAGCCAAACTATTATTTCTGTAGGCAGGTACTCTAGTTGGAAATACTGAGTAAACAGCTTTTTATCAAAAATGAGTACATAATGATTACATTAATAGGTCACCTCTAAAGGAGTTGATAGTTGGGTTTTGATATTCAAATAAATTATATTCAAATAATTTCTTTAAAAATTTTTTATCATCATGTAGTGTAACATTTCCTAAAACAAGTTGTACTAGCCTAAGAAGAATATTTCAACTAGTTTCTAATGCAAATGAACTAATCAAAAAAGAAATAGTGAAATGAGTGGCCGTATTGTTTCCTAACACAGAAACTCATTACTGAAAAAGAAACTCTCTGAACAAAATGATACTTTTGAAGATAGGTTAAAATATTCTTACACCACCAGCACATTTATTTTAATTTTTAGGAACAGGATTTTCCAGACTAATTTTTGATTCAATTAATTTAATAAGAAGGAGAATTTTACTGTGTAGCATTACAACATAGCGTTCCATCAAGCTTCCTTGGTGGATTTGCTGGCAGAATTTTTCCTGTTTGGGCCGTATTGAAGTAGCCTAATGGGCTAACAAAGACAAGAGTGGGATTGGATGCTGGAAAACATGTGTAGCTGAGTACTTCAGATGACTTTGCCAGCAGAGAGGTCTTTCCAGAACAACAGAGGTCCCCCTGGCGTTAGCCGAGGTCCCTGTGGTGAAGCTCCGCCATGGGCCTGCCTATCAGGAAATAAAAGGGACCTCTGCGAGCAGAGTATGTATGATGGTGGGATTTGGAGGGCATATTTTTTTTGTCAGCCTGTGAGAGTGAAGCCCTAACAGGCAATCACAGTGGAGGAGGGTGTGCGTGAGGGCATCCATCATAATATTGTCTGCCCAAGGGCCAGTTTCTCAAACACTCGAATTATAGAGATAGCGCTGACAGTAGCACACACTGTCACTTAGACATGTCTGTGTACGATATACACAAGCAGGACGGACACACACACTCACACACACACACAAACTAATTCCCCACAAAGCACAACTCTGCCAGTGTACCCCTTAGACACACACTCACACACACACACATGCACAGCCACGCCAGTGACTTCACATGCTGCTCCCACACACCTCCTAGACACACACCCTTTAGACACAATCTCTCTCTACACACACACACACACACACACATACACACAAACCTTGCCTCTCGCTATTCCCTAAGCAGCAGCAGCAGCAGCAGCAGCAGTAGGCAGGCAGACATGGTACAGTGTGTAGCACAGTGCAGTGTGGTCTGGTGGTGGTGATTCTTTGCTGAGAGGAGCGGTCCAGTCTAGACGGAGGCGATAGACATCTCATTAAGCTCTCACTTGCTCTCCCTCCTCTACAGCACCCGCCGGCTAGCAGCCTGTCCTCACTCTGAGGGCCAGAATGGAGAGGAAAGAAGGGAGAGAGGGGCGATGGAGGAGAGGAGAGATTGGAGAAAAGGAGGTGAGACACAAGGAGGGAAAAATCAGAGGAAGAAAATGAGGGAGAGGTAAAAGAGGGATAGTGGGAGGGAGTGAAGGAGGGAAAATTAGACAATGATGATAGCAATAATAGTCTTGATCCTCCAGGAGGCTCACTCCCAGAGGCTGCCTCTCTCTTGCTCTCTCTTTCTCATGCTCCTTCTCTCCTTCAGTCCCTCTGCCTCCCTTCCCTCCTATCTTCCCCTCCTGCTGCTGTTTCACTCTTAATTAATTTCTCACTACTCACCAGAGCCCAGAGCTGCAGCTCTCCTCAGCTGGCCTCCGAGACTGTTCTCAGATCAGCGCTCCCGTTGCCTCTCAGCCACGGCAGCTCGTCTCTGCCTGTGCCCTGTTTGGCTTAGAATCAGTGTTGAAGGTAGGCCTACATTGTGACTTTGCCATGAGGTCTGGATCTGCACTTAGATCAGTTTCACTTGCTTAAGTCACTGCCAGGCTATCTGCACTGTCAGCCCATTAGATTTAACGGGGTCAGATGATGTGCACTTTGGTGTGCGGCAAAGTCAAATGGCCTGTGCTCAAATCAGATTGTTTTCTTCCATGACCACAGACCACAGTGTGACTTGTATTAACAATCCCTGTCATCTGCCTCTTTTGGTTCTCATGTAGAGAAATCCAAACTAATTAAACCTAAGACACTAACTTTTTCAAACTCATTCTCTAACTGATGGAGTTAAACAGATATATTTTGGTTTATTTACAACTTTATCTTGTGTGTGACACTGACCTTCTTATGACAGTCCCTATAATAAAACACTGAAATCAATGCCATGATTTTTTTTTCCATTTTTTTGCACATGTACCTATATTGTTGCTTTAAGGGAATATCTATCAAGTATATTGTACATACAGTAGCAACACACAAATACATTAACAGAAACCAGAGAGCATCCAGGATGGGGCTCAGGTTTCTGTGAAACAACAAAGTTAATGCTAGCTGACTTTAGCAACTGCTAAATTATGAAGTAGAAAGCAACATAAAACCAGAAAATGAATACTCACATCCAACCTACTCCTCTGATTATTTTGTTGGCTTCGGTGATACTTCATACAGTTTCTCAATACTTATCCTCAATTTTACAACAGTGGTCCAATTTTGCCTCAGACTGTGGAGTAGCCACATTATCATGCTAAAGCCAAGCTAGCCTAAAGAGCAAAATAACAAAAAAACAGTGCAAAACTTAGAGCTTTCAAGTCTAAAGTCAGGTCATGATCAGCTCATTTTTGAGCTTGTAACATTAGCGCCAATCCTCGACAAAGCAGTTCAAGAGTGTATGGTTTTCAAGTTGTTATAGGGACATTTAGAACACATTTACATAAAAAAGTAAGGTTAATCCACTTTTCACAGTATTAATGCTGTACCTACACCTGCTTTATGATCCAAAAGGACATGGAAATCTCCATTTCTACAACATGGGACCTTTATCTTTGCTTGCATCAGCAGCACCTAAACCCACACACACTGAAACATACTCACAGTCCTACACACACTTAGCCTTCCGACCTTTGCCTTCTTTCCTAATTCCCATCCCACGGTAATCCTAGCCCAGGGCATACCCTAAAGTGCTCACTGAAGCTTTTTCTGCGAGCTACCCTAGTGCATCAAGAAAGGAGGAAAGGCCCTGACCTAAGGTTTACCACCACCCCCATACACACACGCTCTTTTTTACCCCAGAGCATCAGGCCTCTTCCCTTAGCAGAAATTGAGATTTCTTTATTTCTGAGCTTCCTAGCGGTAATTGTTCAGTGAGTTAGAGTAAGGATGGTAGGCTGAAAGAAGGAGAGAAAAAAACAAGAAACCGAGCAGACAATCTCAAGGTTGCTTTTCAGTGTGTATACAGCAAAAGAAAATGCATGGATGAGCCCAAGGCCACTTGTGTATTGTGACCTTCCTCAGGGGAACCAATCACTGTTGGCCTTTAGGTATGACCTTTAACCCCTATGGCCACCAATTTAACTAAGAGTAGATCCTACACAGTACTGCTCTCCTTTTTCTTCTCCCAGCCCTACTACTAATGATGTTTATCTCTGCCTTTGGAGACCACTTGGCCTCTCTCTGTCGTTCAGTGCACTTCACTTACCTGGGTATCCTCAGCTGTCCACAGTAACCTGATTTTCTTGAATTCTACGTCACGAGAAGCCTGGTTTGCTATAGACGAGGACAAAGATGGTTAACACAGCCACATTTCTGATTGAAAAACCTGGTTTCTTGCACATGATCTCTTATTTACATGACATGAGTTGTCATACCTATGACGACAACTTTAGATAAGGACAACATCACTGTGCAGGAGTTTTGGTTGGATCAAAGAAAACATCATTGCTAATAGTGAGTATTTAGATCCCAAAAAAGTTTAAATAAGGCTGTGTCTGGAACTGTTAACTTATCGGCACTAAAACTGGATTTTACCCAATAATCAGGTTACTTTGGTGCATATAAACATAGTTATGATCCCCTTTTTTAACTAAACCTTACTCTGTCTAAGAACTGTCATTCTTTCACATCCTCCTCTCCTTTCCTCTCCTCTCCTCTCCTCTCCTCTCCTCTTCTGTGCCTTCTTCCATGGTTAAATGAGCCACGGGGGAGCATGAGACAAGCTATAACCTAGCAGCTGGAGCTTCCAGCTGGGTTAAGAGGCAGAAAGAGAGGGAGAGAAAAGAGAAAGAGTAGATTCTCCTCATGGAGATGGCAAAAAGCAGGGCTTGCGAGGATAGAACTTCATGTATACAGTCAATGTGTCCTTTGTTTGAATACATAATTCACAGTATAGTTCACAGAATTTTTTCCTGTTTTATGTTGTGTTTTTTTCCATCTCCTTCTTTTCCAGTTGTCCCCACATCATCTGTTCATTTGTTTGCACATTTACATGTACGCTTTTATCTCAGTTCTGAGGGAATTTTTTTAAGTTGGCTGTTTATATAAGACTTGTTGTGATGTAAACATCAGACCCAGGTTCCTGATCTCTATCTGGTCTGTGAACAGGCATGTGGAGTAAAGTGTGTTCAGAAAAAAAAACCCAAACTAAACAAAAAAAAAAAACATGGCAGACGATAATGTTAATCTACATGCTGACGTGAAAGTGTAGCTGTGAAAATAGGGTGTATAAGCATGGTTTCACTTGTAGAGTGCTCATTCTCCTTTGCAAGTGATAAGATAGAGGAGCTTAATCCAGCAGACAGTGTAAAAATTCTGCAGCGTCCAGGCTGCCTGAAATCACAGTGAGTTTATCTTCAACTGTTGTGGGAACTCAGCGGAAATTGAAAGTACTCTTGCAAAGAAGTTGGAGTGCTAAAGACATCTAGACCAACAGTAGACAGTGATGAAAGAAGAGAATAGAGTTAAAATAATGAACATAGGAATTTATAACCATGTTGGTCCACATCTATGCAAACATAATGTCAAACTACAGTATATTGACAACAGGATGTTGGTGTACATTTGAACTAACTCAACAGAAATGTGTCTCTGTTGCTTCATTAGCCTCAGTCTCTCCACCATGTGCCATCTTCTTTTAACATTTTGTGCAAGTATCTCTGTTTTCTATCTTTCCTCTTGCCTCTTCACATCTGTACCTCCCCCAGACTACAAACATGTTACTTGAGGTTTAAACTGGAAAAAGTAAATGCCCAAACCTAAGGGGCAGAGACCACTGGAGCAATTGTGGTGAGGATCACATGAACAACAAGAACCACATCCGGGCGCCCATAACCTGGGGCCTGTTTCACCAAATTTGCAACATGCAAACTCTGATTTGCAACAGAAGAGGAGTTTGCCTTTTGTTCACTTGAATTCATTTCACTAATTAAAACAAATGCAATTCCTGAACATGTGATAGGCCAGACACGCAAATTTTACTGAACTGTCTACAAAATATTTTTTGAGAAACAGGTTCCTGAACCATACAACCTGTACTCAAACTGAAATGTCTTTAATCAAATACTGAAACCAAACAATTTCCAAGCCCTTGCAGTCACATAAGGTCATGCATTTTTAACCACTGTCAGTATCTGCAACGACAATCGCACAAAATCAGTAAATATTGACTTCTCTTGAACTCAACGCCTCTCACAGCTTTGTGCCTACTTAGTTGGCATGTTATTTTAAATGATTTGAATTATATTTGTTTGTCTAGTTTCTCCTAAGCTGATAGATATCAGCTTTACAGGTCCAACTAATGTGGCCAAAGTCCAAACAGTCACAAAAATTTTCTTTGTCAAACTGTGGACCTTGTTGTCATGCTGCCACCATCCTGTCATACCGCTTGATTAACAGCCCACATAGGCCTACATGTATTTTGAACTAGGTTACTTTGATATGTATCGCGGACATGTTGATACGTAACCTGATATATACAAATTTAAAGTATTCGTTGTCAGCCAAAAACAAACAATGCCAACAGGTTTTTGTGGTGAATGGACTGAGCCAAGCCAAAGTCTCCAGTTGGGATTTTTTTTTCAGTAACATCTGATCTTGGTTTACTGAACCTTCCAATTACTTCTTTAATTTAAAAGAGATCTCCGCATGGTTAAATTTGAAATCACAAAAAGCCATTAACTTCAGCATGATAGTACTTTAGTGCATGCCACTGTAGCCTAAAGCTATCACTTGCAATATATATGTCACTATAAATCAGATAAGCAGTAGGAATAATGTAATATGTTATTCATAGGGTCTAAAAGGATCAGAGAGGATTGAAACAATGAATGAGGCGAAAAATTCTGCCTCTGGTAGTAAAATTACATAACCATCCTCATAGTCCTATAGGTGGGATGTTGACATGGGAGGTATACTTAGAAATGTCGTGATGGGGGGTGCTAATCCATATAATTTGAACTATTCTGCTTCACCCAAAAATGTGCAGCCTCTCGTACCTTGAACTATAAATTTACACATCACTTAAGTCTCACGATAATGAGATTTGAAATGAATAATAAGATTTAAAAAACATGCAGAGGGGCTAATCTGGGATTGTTATTTTTGTTTGGCGGTTTACACATTTTGCCACCATTTAATGTTTTATGACAAGCCTACCTCGCCATCTGTGCACCATGAAAACCATGATAAATGTTAACATCGGACTTGAATGTGGCATCCCGTGGGATTTTTATTTATCCTCCATGTTCTCACGTTTAGAATAACACAATTATCACGTTTAGGAAATTATATCAGATCAAACCGCTGACAGGAATCCCCAGTGACATCTCGTTCATTATTAGTTGAAAGGGCCTGAAGTGAACCTAAACCAGACCTCCTATTGTGTAGAAAGGAGGGGAGGGGGCAGCATGGCAAAGAGGGTGGATGGTGCAGGCCAAGCATAAGCAGAAGAGCAGACCAAGTAGATAGGGACTGCTCCCCAACCTCCCACCCATGAACACTGACACTAATTGAGAGGTCTATGAAATATAAATGATCTCTGTGGTGGCCCCCCTCTCGCTCTCCCTCTCCCCCTCCTCTGTTCCCCACGTCCTCTGTCTGCCTGCTTGAGTGACTCAAGATCAAGATTGCATGCAGACGCTGTGTTGGCATGCGCATGCCCCGCTGCACATGAGGTATATCAGGGATGGTCTAATGGATGTGATCGGTCAGCCCAGTCGGTCAGTGTGTATTTGTGTGTGTGTGTGTCTGTGTGAGTGAGACAGAGACAGCGAGAGGGGCGATGCAAAAATGAATCTGGAGGATTTTATTATCTTGTGGTAACATGTGCAAAGAAGAGAAGAATAGAATTATATAACAAGTGTATATGCTTGTATGTGTGCATTCTTGCTTCTGTTTGTATTCTTGTAATAATGAAATATCCTGAGAGAAATGTGAGAAACATCTTTGAACACAAAATTCTTTTTGCTTGGTGATCTTTTTTTGTGTTAGGTTTGGGTTGAGGTTAGTTTTTTTTTTTTTTAGGTTCCTTGTTGAACAAAGACCACATCCGAAGGCGCATCTTGGTGGTGAGGAGTTATTGTGAGAAAAAATGTGGGGAGGGGAAGAAGTGGTACACTGGGAAACATACAACCTAAAAGGATGCACTCAACATTCTCACAACATTGTTGACCGATGTAGGTGGCAGTGAAGTGGGTGGCAAAAATATGGCTGTGGGAAAACGGCGACAACTTCTTCCCGCCAACCTCAATCAAATTAAAGAGCTGTGCATTGTTCTGTGTGCAAATCCAACACTTTCATAGATATGTTTTTATTTTGTATGTGTATATATAGCAAAACCAACATTGCTAGAAGAACAGTAGTATGTTTGTTATATAAGGCATCCGAAAAGGTGTGGAGGTCACTGCTACCTTGAATGTGTAGCCTACTGTGTCTGTCTTTCATGCCAAACACTGCAGTTTTGGAGCCTTTTTCAGCTGTAACCGTTGTTTATCTTTAAAGAAGAGGTTTGACTTTTTGGTAAAAATGCTTATTTGTGTTTTTGTTGAGAGCTTTTTGAGAAGTTTGATGCCCCGTCATGTGACATATATATGTAGCTGCTGTCAGCCAGTGGTTAGCTTGGTTTAACACAATGGAAACAGCTAGACTGTAAAACTGTGTGCTACATGTGGTAACGAGTTAGACTCCCATAACCAACATAAAGTCCTGTGACACTGAAATGCCATTTTTACACTTCACACCTTGGAGCTGTTGGCAGGCAGAGTTTTGTTACCTTTAGATATAGCCAGTCTAGCTGCCCCCTCCTGTTTGCAGTCTTTGAGGAAGGCAAGCTAACTAGCGGCTAGGTTTAGCTACAAACACGGGTACCAAAATGTGTAAGAGACAAAGGGGCTCATGATGTGAGTTACATGTTTTTCCCCATCAAGTTGTAAAAAGAAAATATTCCCTTTCCACAATAATAGCAATAAAAAAAATATACAACAATGGTTTCCCTTCAAAAATAAAACTAACTGAGAAACAAACAACTTGGTTATCTTCAGGAAGAGATTATAGTCTGGGTTATAATTCTTACCTCCCTGAAACAGTCATTACTGTCGATTGGTCCCACAGTTTTGAATTTTGTTGTTTTGTTGTGAAGTCCTGACAACCAGTCTAACAATAGAGATTTTTATGCTTTTAAAAATGTTTGTTCTTTACTCCAGGAGTCATTGTCGGCCCCTGCTGGCACTGCATCCTCACTCTTGTATTTACTTATACATACCTAGGCAAGGCTTGTATTACTGACATATTATCTCATAGTGGTCCAGGGACCTGTTACATGCTTTAGTATAAGACTTGGCTTGACATAGAGGTAGTACCGATCAAGAATTGAGAAGCCAGTTTCTCAAATGTCAAAGTATTAGTTTTCCCTTAACCATTTAATGAACCATACTTTAGTTGCGATGTGCAAATATTGTAGAAATAAGCAGTGTCAAATAGATTTGACCTGAACATTCAAAAGCATCATTGAATTCAGTACAAGGTTTTTTTTAAAACTTGTTCAATGTCAGAACTCTCTCTGTTAATAGGTTTTGTGCAAACATGACCAACGTGATTAAAAATTGACTTGCAGTCAAGGTAAGCCAGGTCTCCTTAGATGTTCTTTCATTCGTGGACATTTTTGTGTGCAGTAAATCGCTTCCTTAACCTGGTCAGAATTTAGATTAATCAGGCCTACACAATACAAAAACGGCTTTCCAAAACAAGGTCAAGTTCAGGTGGGAGCCTAAATGTAGACACGCAGACCATCGATCAGTCAGGTGAGCAAGACCCTGCGTGTGTGTACAGAAAACCTGTTTATAGCCAGTTATCTAGTAGGCACTTGGCCTCATAATGTGTGTGGTGTGAAGGTTAAGGTCAGAGGTTAGTCTGTGAAGGTCTTTACAAGTGCAATTACACAAACGTGTTTTCATCCAATAACTGTGTGTGTGTGTGTGTGTGTGTGTGTGTGTCTTTAGATGGAGCACATAGATGGAGAGGTCACTCACTTGCCTTGCAGCTGCAGAAGAAATGTTGAAAGGTCAAATGTAGCGGACAGATGAAGAGTTGTTGCCACTGTGGTTATTTTTAGGAGATCCACATTCAGACCAAATTCACTGAGAAATTACAGTATGACCGGATCTCTTAGCTTTATTTTTTTTTCCATCTTTTGCTTTTTCAATTACCAGTACTTTCATTTATTTTCCATCTTTTTCATAATTTTATTGAACTAAATATTAAAATGAATCCACTAATTTAATTTGACTTTGTCAATACATTTATATTAAGTAATAGTAAAAAAAAAAATCACTCATTAGAATTTTAAAGCTCCGTGTGTGTATCTTTGGCAAACACACACAAGCACACACACACGCACACCAACACACACGCTCTCCCTCCCGTCCCGGCTTTCGAGAATTCCTGCAGAATGTTGCTTACCATCAGCACTTTGCCTTGGCTGTCAGTCGTCTCCCTGCTCTCTCCGATGGCTCACACACAAGTGGGAAATCATGGCTCTGTGTGAGTGTGTGTGAGCGTATGTTGTGTGTGTGTGTGTGTGTGTGTGCAGATGCACTTGACTGTTACAGTACATGTGTGTTTGTGCATGATCAGCTGAAAAGCCTGGCGTCGTTCTCAAACTGCACTATGGAACAATACTTGCAGGAGAAGCTATCTCGCTCGCTCGCTCTGTCTGAAAATAAAAGATCTCCGTTTCGATGAAATACCGACACTCAGATTTGCCCTTTTCCACATGATAAGTGACATAAGCTGACATCAGGGTCAGCCATGCAGTAAGTTGTAGAGCTGTGGAAAGCCATTCTGGTCCACTCCAGCGGTGTTAAGCTCCTTTAAATCTCATTATCTCCCTCATTGGCATCTGCGGTGCATTTTCCACCAAATGTCACATTATAATTTATGAGAGTCAAAATCAGCCAGGCTTTTCTTTATAGGTGAGTATGAGAAAATCAATGAATTAAGCTCCATCATAAAGTCTAGGCAGGAGAGGAAGACAGAACAAGAAGTGCAAAGGAGAGGAGTGTCTGTGAATGTACCCTCTTAATGTTCATTAACTTCTATTTTTTCCTCTTTTATTCCTTTCCATTTTTTCTCGTCCCTTTCACCTCCCTTTTCTTTCCTATTTATATCATTACAGCCTGAATGCATCTTGCAGAAATATGAGCAGAAGACTCTCTTTACTCTGTGTGCTCTCTTCCTCTTTTCTTTAAATTATCTTCTCTTTGTCTCCTTTACATATATCTTGTCCCTAATTAATTTTAACAGGAACATGCTGGGGCTGGAAAGTACCTGGAATATAGAGTCGAGAGTATATAAAACTACATCTGCTTCAAAGTCCCTGCACACCCACACAGGTGTTTTCAATCAGCCTGAGTGATAAGACCTCTTTAAAATCTGGGTGGATCTGTACTGGGAATTACTTAATGTTACAAAATTCTATGAACCAATGGGAATAATATCAGCATAAGTTCTCCTACTCTAACAGGTGCAACAAAACCAACAGGAGAGTAAAGGCGATGCCAGTCAAGGCTAGTTTGTGCTCACTGACGCAATCTGTAGGTCTAATATATGTAAAACCACCTGTGTGGGTGGACTATCGGCGTGCAGGGGCTTTACTGCAAACACAGAAGGGACTGGGAATAAACTAAATGTATCAAATTTGCTATTTTTTTCTTGCAAACAAGCTACCATATGAATTACTCTAGTTCAGTGTGACTCTGTATCCCTCAAACATTAACTTAATATTCTTCTGAGTACTTCGAGATCTGTATAATTGGTTATTGCAATATAATACTAGGTAATTTAAAAAAAAGCAATTTTTTTGGTGTGATTAGGTTTTTCAGTCCAGGGGGGTGTCTTGGTACTATTTCTGTCTTTTTTTTCATTTTTAACATTTTCTCCCAAAATAGAAAAGTCCAATCGACCTGTCTGTTGGCCGTTGCTGCTGGACATTCTGACTTATCAGGAGAAGCGCAGGTGAGATTAATAACCTTGATTACTGCTCTGTTGCGGGTGTTTCAGTGAGGCCACGACTGTGTCCAGCTTTAAGACCATCAGGCTTGGAAAAACAGAAAACACAGCCATTTTAAATCCTATTAGTTACATGTGTGTTTGATCAGTAAAAGGTCCTTTTTTTTGGTATGAGGTTCACGTCACTGCCAACTTCAACTGTTGGACTGGATGTAGACAAATGTACTTCACACGCTGAGTTACAAACACATGGGTTTTCAGCCAAAATAAACAAAGGTTCACACCGCCCCCTTGTTACATCCCACCCCTCTTCTGGTATTCCCACCTTTCACACTTGGAACATGTATGCTGTGTCCATGTCTATATGGATGTATGGTAAAGATGGGAAAAAAATCTTGTTGTTGATGAAATGCGATCCTTGACATCATGAGGACAGTTGGATGAATACAGGGCTGGTTGTTTCAGAATTAAAACACTATGTAATGACAATATCACAGTTACACTGAGTGATGATCTATATCTGATGTGAGATATCCATTTTTGTTTGGTTTTCAGGCTCTTCTGCCAAGTCAGACTTAGTGGAGATTTCAGAAAAAATCTGTTTCTCAGACATAATCCCAACTTGAATCTTGGAAACTCAAAATTACATTAATTCTGATATGACATGAAGGCAGCTTTAAGTCCAACCCCCTGGGGCTGGAAACTATGTCTCTGTGATTCTTGTGCCACCTGGTATCAGTTAATTTTCAAGTAAACTGGGGTTCAGTTTGTTTGTGATGAGAATGCAACATGAGCAAACAGTAAGATTTTGCAACATATATGACACTGATGTTTTCGATCCACTGTGACTATCATGGTGTGTCATGTTGTGCTACAGTGGTAAAATACATGTTTACTTTTAAATATTGTGGTAAAACTGAGTATGACATAGTCACAACTCTAACTTTTCACCTCCAAAGTGAGAAGTACAGTACTTCCAAAAGTCACTCCTCTCCACTTTCCTCTGTTTTCATGACTTCTTCTCTTTTTCTTGGCTCCTCTACCTCCCTTGTGTCACCTTTCATACATGCCACATTCTCTCTATCCAAATCATCAGTTTCTTTCTTCACCAATCCTCCCTTCTCTCTCTCTCTCTCTCTCTCTCCCCCCGCCTCAGCATCCTCCGATTTCCTTCTCCCTCCTCACCCAGGTTTGTCATCTGCCACTGTGGCATGCTAACACTCTGACAATGCAGGCCGCTGAATAATTGATGTGTGGATGTGAAAGTTTGATGCCTGACTCGCGGGCAGATTGAACCTGCAGGCAGCATGCCTTTGCCCATCAGCCGACTCCCTGCTCTCTGCGCCACTCAACACTCTCTCTTTAACACACACACACACACACACACACACACACATTAGCACACAGTACACATATCTCCCAATGGACTCCTCCACTTCTCTCAAACTCATTGTAAAACCTCTCAGATATTTGCTGCAAGATTCTGTAACTGCTACACATAGAAATTGACCTACAATATGTTATGCTTTTACCAATACTTGACCTGTCACCTCCATGATACTGTTGGAATAAATAAATTTCATATTTTCTGGAGTACAGACAATGTAGAGGGCAAGTTGAAAACATCACTTAGTGTCAATGAATGAGGAAATATTCCACAAAAGAAATCAGTTTAGCAACATCAAAATGTTTAAGTGTAGTTAAAACTGGGTTAAGTTAGGGTTAGTTAAGTCCCAAACTCATTTGATTGTTATCATCTGACCCCTTCTGCACATAGTGGGCACATTAAATAGGGGATTACATAAACAGAATCTTACAGCGTATAATATGAAGCCCAATATAGCGTGTAAAGTGAACATAGAGTGCTGCGATGTATTCCTGGGTCTTTTGTGTATTGTTTTAGTTGATTTCTCACCTGAAGAGTCAATCTTTCCAATAATTTTTAACCAGGAAATGTCTTTTTTAATATTACATTCATAAAACTAAGATGGGCTTGCAGAGGTCTGGACATCATTCTACCTCTGCTTGACAGCTGCAACAGCCTTAAAAAAGACTTACCATCACCCAAAGAGAGAAGTCACTTTAAATTCTGTGTGCAAGACAATGTCAGTAGCATTTCAAGTACACTTAGTGGGCTGTTGACTCATATTATCCAAGTGAACGGATTTACTGTATCCACCACCTAGTCAGAATCTAAATACATATTTCTAAGGTAGAAATGAGTCTAAACAGAAGTTTTTTTCTGACCTGAAATTCTGAAATATATTTGATAACCCTGAAATAACTAATTAAAAGATTTCGTTGTCAACAAAAGCTGATTAACCATTAAAAACAGCCTGTAACTGCAGTTACTGAATCCTAAAGCATTCAGCTGAGGACTGCTTTTGTCATTTCTTACAGCATCCTTCACATTTAGCACCTGCAGAAGTTAAAGATGAAATCAAAACTATTTCTAGGAACAAGTCGTTTTTTCTTTTGCTGCTAAAAAAAACTTGTTCTTCACTTTTTTGAATGCAAGTAAATTATTCTATTTCCATTCCATGAACATGTTCACACTGTTTTTTATTGAATGAACAGTGTGCGACATTATGATGTACACTAACTGCAAAGCATCTCAGTTTGCATACTGTGTCCAGTCCAAAACTTAAAGGTCTAAAAAACTAACATGTTTACTGCTTCATACTTAGCTTGCAAGCTTTATTTATCACTGCTTTTCACGTGAACTTGAACTACCCACTATGTGCTGCACCACATTTGCTTACTCCAGTAACCTAAAAACAGCTGTGCAACAAAAAGTTGACAGAAAAATGCACAGTTTGCTTGACATTTGTTTGAAAGGTAGGAAACTCCATGCAGCCATGTTTACCGCAAGAAGAAAGCAAAGAAATTGTAGTTGTTGATGCAACTTTGCAAACAAAGCTTGCTGTAGCCTCACATTCATGCACATTTTACATACATCTAACACTACTCTCACTGTATATCATTTGCCATTAATGCAATATTAACAATGGGAATACAGCTTCAGCTACAATAAGCTGTATTCTTTCACATAGATATTTCAGGGCAGGGATCAGTATGCCATGTTGATGGAGGTACAAACGGAGAGCTCATCCGTAATAACACTGGACTGCACTCATAATTCAGATTCTGACTTTGAATTCTCTCTTTTCTGTCTGGTGCCAGTGCATAAGCGTGGTAAAGTGGTGTCGTGCAGGGATCTGCTAGAAACTTCATCTGATGAAAAAATGAAGACAGAGCTCCAAATATGCATTTTTTAAATTCCCAAGCCATGAGAAAGAGTGTGAGGAAAAAGAAGTGTGGGCAAAAGCTCATTCTAGACAAGATTCAGTCACACAGAGGCAAAAGGCATCATCAAGACACAAAGTAAAGTCTGTCTAGGTATGAACGTCTGTAATATGATAGAAGATAGCATATCCAAGTTTGAATGAATTCACACATTATACTGAACAGATTTTGAAGATCCTCAGAGAGGTCAAGGTAAGGAGATTCAACAAAACCCCACCCACACTTAAACTTCACACTCGATTCAATAAATTCTTCCTTCTCATTAACAGTGTCCCAGACAGGGAATAAAAATTTGACATCTATGCTCAAATTAATCACAGTAAATCTAGACTGAATTGCCCGAAAGCATCATGGAACCATTGTTGTCATTCAAGGCAGCAAGATGGAGTTTTGTTCATAAACTAGCAAGCTAACTACATAAAAGGCACAATGAAACCTTTAACACTCCACAAAAAGCCCAGGTGGAACAAATAAAATCTTGGTAACATGCTAGCTGGTGTTTTTTGGATGCTCAAAGCTTTTGGAAAAACCACTGCAGATTAACATTTTAAATTAGAAAGGCACCTCCAATAATAAGCTGGATACCATTGCTTAGTATTGTGGGTTAGCATGATGTTTGTGAAGGGAAAAGATGCTTGCATGACTGGAGCATGCTAGCACATTAGCTTGTGAGCTGAGCACCGTGGCATCACCTCATATGACCTTGTTTCAGATGTGTGTGCTCATGGATATGTGCTGGTCTGAATATAAATCATTTTTGTATGAAGCCTCAAGTTGTCTCTGTAGTTTCTACAACTGCAGCTTGATGTTGAGTGGAAAACATTCCACTAATCAGTAATCACGCCTTAAAGCATTAGAGCCACCGCTTACATGCTCAGATTTAAAATGCCTCAATTTTAGCATTTTTTTCTTTAATCTACAAGGTCTCCTTTAAATATACTGTGGAAATGACTGTTTATAGCTCCAGGATTTCTCATATTTCTCCCTCAGGTCAGAATTGAAATGGGCCAAAAGTGTCTCCATGAACTCTGCTTCATACAAATAGAACTCAAATGACTTTAAGCAGCCAGAGACGACCTCCAGGTGATTTGAATGTGTAATTGAGGAATCTCATGGCTGACTCAATAAAGAGACATCTTGGCTTAGTTCACTTGAGATTTAAGGTGACTCATATAAACCTCTGTGTTCGATACTGGATCACCAGTTAGAATAGTATGCACAAAATTTGACTTTGCCATCACAAGCCGATGCAGCATGAGCGCTCCATCCCTCCCTCCATCCTTCCCTCCTTCTTTCTATTGTCTACTGTATGTGAATGTGTCATGGAGGAGACGTTAGGGCCCTGCCTGCTGATTTATTCATGATATGACTTTTAATATCATTTACTGGGACATTGGAGCCTGCATCTCAAATAGGCCTGCAGGCACCTCTGTGTGTGTGCGTGCGTGTGTGTGTGTGACAGAGAAAAAATGAAACAGAATGTACTTAAACTTGCACATGCATTTTTTTTTGTTGTACTGTATGTATGCATGAGTGCAGATGGAAGGTGTGTGTGAAGGAATAAACACATGCATGCATTTTATGGGATGATACCATGACGAGCTGGGTTTTTCTCTAAGTGCGTTTGGGTCAGTGAAGAGGTGGACTTCATGATGATTGCCTATAATATGGTTGTGATTGAGTTTTTGGACAGCAGCAGGAAGTCATTGTGTAATGGGCAATAGATAGCAATGGGGGCCGATACCAATCTGTTATGCAGCATAGGGTGTGGAGAGGAATGTGGGAGGAGGTGTCTACTTTCTTTGGTGGAAGACTGTTTTGTTAGCCAACATGCATGCTTTCATGTGTGTGTGTGTGTGTGTGTTTTCATTTGATTTATTGCTATATGTATTTGTCAGTACATGCTTGACAGCCACAGTAGCAAAGCCACCGAATGTTAACTCTGCAGTCAATGTAGAATTAGATTTGCCTACTGTATGTTGAAATCCTGTCATATTTTTACTAGATGATATACAATATATTTAATCCAAACAAAAGACACCTTAAATATATTTTTTTTGTCAATTGAATCCATGTGTGCAGTTTTTTTTTTTTTTTATTTTGTCAAACCATACCTATTAGTGACTATAATTAAATGATGAGGAATAGGTGGGTGGATGGAACAGGAGGCAGACAGAGAAGGGGGCGGCTGGAAAGCGTGATTTAATTTGGTTATGATCTAATTTGCTTTGATTAAAAATGTATGCAAATCCCTCTTAGCATAAGGGATCAGTGAGGAGAGGCGACACCTCTCTTGCTCTCTTTCTCTCTCTCTCTTTCTCACTCCTGCTGTCACCCCTCCTCCTCCTCTATTTTCAGTCCTCCTCCTCCCTCTGTCTGTGGCCACTAATGTGAGATGTGTGAATCGGAGAGAGTGTCGTGTACATGTGTGCGTGTGTTGTTGGAGGTGTGCTCTTTTTTTTTTTTTTTTTAAAGCGGCCAGAGGAGCCCACACTCATTGGGTGTTATTGCACCTCATATCTGTTGGCTGAGAGTCTGCTGCAGCCTGGCTATGGGTGTGGGGTGCTTCTGTAAGCATGTGTGTGTGTGTGTGTGTCTGTATTTTTTTATGTGTGTTTGTTTGGCCTGACCCCGTCTGCCAGTGAGCCCTGTGTAGGAGTGACTTTGCCAAGCCGCCCATGTCTCCCAGAGGTTGATCTTCCCCAAAGCCCAACACTGAAGGTCACAGCGCTGAACACAAATCTCCTCTCTTTCAGCTTCCTTCACCATTCTTCATTTCTTTCTGGTCTTTCTTTTCTTTCACATATGAACACACACACACACACACACGCACATATGCAGTCTTACTCTCCACCCCTGTCCAGTCGGTCATCTGTGCTCGCGGCCACTGACAACCTTCAGCCTTAGAAACAAGCCTTATACACACTGTACATGTGTATCTACACTGTGAATGCTTTTCTTTGTGTGTGTGTGTGTTTGAGTTTTCAGGCTACTATACATTTTATGTGTGTGTCTGTCTGCGATTCTACTCTATTGTGTCTGTATAAGGAGCAGGCCATCTAGGTAACTGCATCTATTTGCATGGGGACTCAGAGTATTCATGTCACTCTCAATTTCTTCCCGTCTCTGCACCCTCTCTCAGCCTGTCACCACTGCCTCTCCAAGTTTACTGTAATGAACTCCGGTTTGCCTCTGTGCTCCCCTCTCGTCTCTCTTTCTCGCCTGCTCTCCTCCTCGACTGACTCCAGCCAGGCAGCCAGCCAATCAGATGTTTAGTCAGGCAACCAGACAGCCAGTGTACCTATCAGTCATCCAGCTCCAGTCAGCCAGACAGTTAGCCAGAGAGCCAGTTACCCTGGCAGCCGTCATGTCAGGGGGATGGTTAGTTAGTAAGTTGGTCAGCATTATTGAGCCTGTGAGTCAAGCACTTAACTTTAAAAAAAAGTTAAATGTTAGATTTAGATTTTCCAACCAGGTGGACCAAATTAGGCCAACTGTATTTCGGAGTGGATCAACTGAGTCATTCACTTAATCTTAAAGATTTTTGACTTTTACTTTTCCAAATTGGTCATTGCAGCAGGGAATAAAAAGTGCAGATATAAGTGCAGAGCCACAGTTTACCCGAAGCTCACCTTCAATTTCATGAAGTTCGCGCTCCCCAACTATTTCTGCAGAGAGCAATTTTGCTGTTTTTCTCCATTTTCTTGCCTTGTGTTTGCAAACTCCAGCATAAGTTAGAGGAACATAACTTTTTTTTAAACTTTATATTTAATGAATAAATAAATAATGAATTTTTGTTTTGCACAGGGACACATGAGAATTAATTCCTGAAAAAATTCTTGGATTGAATAGCTATGAATTTTAAAAAAAATTGCTTTTTTTATTTGATACTTAAAGAACTAGGAGAATTTAAGGAATGGGGATCAATAATTTCCATGATGCAGAAAATGCAGACAGACTTGCAGATAAAAAAAAAACAAAAGGTGACATTACAAAGATGACAAAATATGAATGCATTGTATAAGAATCTGTGTTTTCTTACCATCATAAGCGGTTTTTTCAGTGTCTAAGCCAGGAAAAATGTATTGCCACATCAGCTGATGTAAGATGCAATTTTTGAAGAAGAGTGTAAGGATGTCCAATATTCTGTTTTAAAAAAATATTTTTTTTCTGGGGGGGGTCTGGAAAAATAAAAGCAGATTTTTTAAGGGTCATGCATCATGCAGAAGAAGTGCTGGTTGTTACTGATGCAGAAACATTGTGGTTATTGAGCACCTTAACATTTAGATAATAAGGATAAGATAAACTAATTCTGCAGCTCTCAAGGGTTATGTTAGAACTTTTTTTTCCAATTTCAACATTTTCAACTCATCCTCCCCAAGCATATTTATATCTGTTTGCATCTTCCCTTTAAACAATTTGCAGTCCTCTCTATAATCAGATTTTCATTGTGTCTAACACACAGTAAATCTATATGCTTTTCCACATGTTATTTTCCATATTTAGTCTGCTGTATAATTTGTGCTTCATTCTGACTGTAAAAACAAATGGAAAAAAAGATTAAATTGACAAAAATGCTTTTGTTTAAGGTAATCTGGTCTTTGTAATTACAGTCTGAAAGATGGTAAATCAGTTTGTTTACTGAGTCAGTTGGTCAGTCAATCAGTAACGCAGCCATTCACCCAGTCAGTCAGTCAATGCAGTCAGTCAGGCTGTGTCTGCTCTCTTACATAAGCAGGGCGACAGATGCTGAATCATGAGCTGCCCGCTGGAATGCTCTCTCTACCCAGAGGGTGCCAGGAGGGAAGACGGCACACACACACACACACACACACACACACACACACACACACTCACTAACTGTATGCATTCATGCAAACATCGTGCACACACATCAGCATGCATGCCCAAACACGCACACACACACACACGCTGCATGCCATGCACCATTTAACATGAGACTCAGTCCTCATGATTGAACTCCAGAGGAGAGATAGTAGAGGGGGGAGACACAGTGGGGACGGAGAGCGAGAGAGGTTGAGTGCGAGACAAAAAAGGATAAGAGAGAGAGAGAGAGACGCTTACTAAAAGACTGACAGAGAGTTCAAGAGAACGAGGGAAGAAAGGAGAGTGAGATCTTCCCTCAGTTGTCTGTGAAGGTTTTGATGTGGTTTAAAGGGTTTTTCATGTTACGCAACTTTGAAGGCGAAGCGTTTGATGTTTAGTTTGCTAGTTTGCTATTGGATTAATCTCTCTACCTTCTACCTCTCTTTCTCCGCAATTTATCTGATTAGTGAGAGGGGCTTGCATCACCCTATTCTTCCCTTTGTCTAGAACAATACTCAGAAGGGGTGTTTTTCAGCATCTCTTCAGAAACTTGGCAGCTATCATCTATTTATGGGAGAAGCAATTGAAACTGGAATTGAAACTGGTCCTATTTGCCTGCCTGTCTGGCCTTTCAAAAACACAAGTGAAATGGTGATGGAACAATGACAACTATTTCTCTCTTTTTTCCCCTCTCATCTCCCCGTTTCTCTCACTACCTCTTCCAATCTCGCCTCTGCACGTCCCCTCAGCATGGGTGATTCATTTGTCTCCAACACAATATAGCACAACATGGGCTCGCCACCGTCCATATTGCCACAATGCTTATTTGTCGAACGCCGAGGATTTCATAAATGTATTTCCACACTCTCTCCTTCCAGCGTTTTCTTCTCTGCCCTTCGTCTTTTCCCCTCTTTCACTTATTCCCTTTCCTCTCCAACGGCAGCACACACTTTCCAAGTCCCCCCCTCTCCCTCTCCCTCTCCCTCTCTGTTTTCCATCCCTCTTTCCCTCTCTCATCAGACGAATGTAAGAATAGAACAGGGGAAGCCCTCTCACCTCTCCCTGCACGCCGGCTAATTAGCATATTCATGAGAGGTTCCATAAATTATACATGAGATCCGGAGGGGAAACAGAGGCAGAAGAATGAGACGTGGACACACATTCTCACACACACACACACACCCCCAACACGCACTCACACACACACATGCACGTGCACGCACTCCCTATATGCAGGTATGCTCACGCACACACAAGACAAACATGCACATAGACACATCCTCACTTTCTCTTCCGCTCACACCCTCTCTCAATCACACAACGCAGACGGAGAGATACAGACAGGTAATTGGTGAGAAGGAGTGTGTGGTACAGTACATTGGCAGTGTGCAGAGGAGACGGCACACACAATTTTATAAGGGAGAAGTAGAAGTCACTCTCAGTGAGACAGGAAATGCAGTGCACACACAGTCACAATGCTTAGGTTGGCTGTATTTTTCTCCACAATTGAAGGTAAGAGGGTTTAGGCACTTTGAGGCACCAAGTAAGGTTAATGCAGCTCCAGGTTAATGCTAAAAGGAAACTCTAGAATGAAAAGTGTTATATTAAGTCTGATTTTGAGGTTATAGGTTTACATTATAACCAGAGGGAGGAAGAAGGTCACAGAGATTACTCAACATGTGACATCCATATTGGAGGAAAAATCACTGCTTTATTATATTGAAAATGATTAAAACATCAGAGGATCCGGTGGTGTTTGTCTTTTGGTTGAGCGAGAGCCTTTAAGTTAAGTACCATCCTTCAGAAGGATGCCACATTTGTTTTAAACCCAATTAATGTCTTTTTCCGTATTGCATGATGGATATCACATTGGAGCCTCAGCAAGCTGACGGATGATTTGACATCTTTGTCCTCATATGTCATAATTACATTCAGTCTAAAATTAATGTATAAGATGAAAACTGACAGGAGGCTGGAGTATGTCTCTGGATAAAAAGGGTCTTTGATGATGAGAATGAAGATGCATCAATGTCATTTAAGACATCCAATGTAAAAATTTGTTTTGTAAGATTATAAAGGATACAAAACCAAAGACTTAACAAATAAGTTAAATGATTGCCAGCCTCCCTCCTCCCTTTGATTCTTGATAGCTTGGGAGTTATCAATAGGCCCAAAATGAAATGTATGATTACCTTAAATAAATATATATGGATTTTTCACAGTTTGAACTTTGCTGGACAGATTTTGGATAATGATAGTGCCCAGATCAACAAGAACAATAACAATGATATTGCTGTTTTTAGGCATTTAATTGCACAAATATTACATCGTATAAATTATTTGGATGAGGATGTACAAAACACCCCCAGCTCTTGTCAAAATATTTTCATTATCAGTTAACTTGTTGATATTTTTTTCATTGAACAGATATTAGTTTGATCCATAAAATCTCTCTGAGAATTTATAAATTGCTTGTTTTTAGACCAAAACTGCAAACCCCCAAAATATTTAGTTTATTCTACAAGACAGGAAAAAACAGCAAATCTCCACATTTGAGTTGGCACAAGAGTATTTTTGCCAATTTTAATTGAAAAAAATCTTAACAATGATGCGATTAGCAAAATAGGAAGATTATTTTTTTTGTCAGGCGCCTGGATAAAAAATAAAAAAATCGTCTCAGCTGAACTTCATCCTCTCCTTCGTCCGTTCTGGAGTCAGGTTGACCTACATGCCCTCAGCATGAGGAAATACACTGAAATGTAATGTAATATATAAAAAATCCTTTTCATAAAAAACTTCATACCACTGCCTTTAAGTCAATGTGAGAAATTCTTAATCGTTGACGAGATTTAAATATTGTATTTTTAATCACACCTGAAAGGCAGGTAACATGAAATATTTAGTAACGTATTTATGGGCACAAGTTAAACATATCATATATTAAAACTAAACAGACATGGTTTACATATTTTAAATTAGTATACCTACCATTACATAAACACTTTAAACTGTGAGACCTGCTCTTAAATGACTCTCAGACATAAACTGTCTTTGGAAGCAAGGTGACTAGAATTTGAGATTCAAATACACAGATACACAACATCGACCAAGCATAAAACTCCAAACAACTCCAACAGAAATTAGACATCCTGGCTGGTAATTGCTTGCTACCTGCATCTAAAAGCATTGCACTTGTCCTGATACCTTTCTGCAATAAAAACTGATTAATTTATGCTCTTTCATATGTGTGCTGTGTATTTGTCATCTAATTTGCACTTATTAATAGAACTGCAAACAGATGATGGTGTGTTGAATCACATTCTGCTGATACCTGCACCCTCATATGACAATCATCATTTGACTATATTTGCATTAAGAAAAATATGCTTTTAAGACCAAGTAAATAGATTAAATCAGAGCAAGATGTGCTGTCATTAGATACTGCCGCGCAGTGTAGATCCATATGGCACCCTTAACCAGACTGCAGGCACGGCTGCATGATTAAAGTTCTGTTGAAATGATGAGCATGTAGAGGAATGTAACGGCTGCCTGTAGTAGGAGCAAGTGACTTCAGATAGTTGCTGCTGCATATGACAGTATGTTAAAGTGTGTGATGTTATAGCTAAAAGGTTTCCCCTCTGGCTTGCATAATGCTCTGTCACCATCATCATTGAAACCCACATTCTAGCCCACGGATAGGCGGCAGGAATCCTGCTCTACATGCTTAAGTGCTTGCGACAATTAGCTGATTCTGGGTGGTTTGGATCTAATTGAAACACAAGGGATTGAGAGCGATTGAGAGATGTGCCTCTCAAGCGCCGATGGAATATTCATGAACATGTTGCCAGGACTTATCGTGTTCAACAAAGTTGTTCAGTGTTTGCCTGAGAGAATCTGATTTCTTTTATCTATCAGTTTCTTGATGTAGAAACAAAAGGATGAGGACGAATTTCCTCATATATGTGTCGATGGAGAGTTTGTGTGTGTGAGAGCTTACACTTGTTAGTGTGCATGTGAGACTTTGTCAGTGTTTATGTGTTTGCATTGGTGCGTGTTGTTGTGAGCACATGGAAATAAATGCAATGGGTGTTTACCTTTTGTTCATTCTCATATATCAGACTAGTACAAGGAGTTCAAAGAAGGTGCAAATTGCATTCAATCATGTGAAGCAAAGGATTAAATTTTGTTCTTTATCTCAGGCTGAAACTTTAAGCGGAGCATCTAAAACAATTACTACTACAGCAATGAAGCCTTTAACATACAATATGTTACATTCCTACATTACAATGTATGAAAACAAACATAATTTTTGTTATGTGTTTTGTTAAACTGTGTACTCACATTATCACAAATGTATCACAAACAATGATTAAACTCAGAGAAATCTGTAAATTTATTCAAGCTAACAGTGTGTTTCATTTCGTTGCTTGTTGCTAACTTCCAGGGAGGAAGTGAAGAAGGAAGTCTGCACATGAGAATAAACATAACATGATTAAAGCTTTAATACATTACTTTGTCTATGAACATTTGTGCCTATCAGAAAGATTTTCAGCTGCAGTGGAGGCTGAGAGACCTCTGGCTGCAGAAATTACATACTGGTATTATGTGTTTCAAATATCTGTAAATATTTCTTTAAGTGATACAGAAATAAATGTAGCACAATCTGTATAATGCAAATTAAAAAATGTGATATATATTTTTTTAATGATATCCAAGGGCTTTTTGGAAAGGTTTGGATTGTTGATTATTTGTTATAACCTGTGGCTTTTGTAGAAAGATGTGACGATTCACATTCGAATTTTTAAGCTAAAAAACAGTGTCAAAATTGGCCTGTACACTCTTCAGTATATCCTAATTTTGCAGGTTTTATATTTTCAGATGAATGATGAATGTACTAATCTCTCACACATTAAAAAACCTATCTGATACCATCAAAAAGGCAATGTTATATTATACACTTAAGACCAAAAAGAAAAGTTTGCTTTTGGTGCACATGCTGTCTTAGGAGAAGCAAACATGCAAATACAAACACATAAAAAAATAATGAAATGCTCCAAATCTACTGCAAATAATGGGACTAAGTAAAAGCACAGAAATGGACTCCAGATGCAGGGTGAAATAATAACTTGCTAGTTAGTTAGTTTGCATTCAACGATTACTTTCTGTCTTGTACGTGTTTTGGTTTATCTGATTTTTATCATTGTGTGTAGTTTGTTATCCAAATGTAGTTCTGCTCTATTTCATTAATACGAATCACTATTTTCAAATGTGTGAGCGTGTGTGAGCCCAAGTCAGCCTACAAATGCACGCACGCCTGTCAACATCTGTGTGTGCATGCATGTGTGTGTGTGTATGTGCTCCTTTACTGCGGGTGGCAGGAGCTAATATCAGATTACGGATGTAAATTGGCTGAGTGGCTCTCTCTCATTATCACTAATAAGACTATGGCCTCGCTCTCTGCGCCCTCTCTTGCTCTCACTCTGTGGTCGGTTAGATGAGAGAGAGATGAACTGATAGAAAGAGAGAGAGAGAGAGAGAGTGAGAGAGAGAGAGCCCTGTTCCTGAAAGCAAACGATTTCATAATGGACCACATGTGCATGAGATGAAGCCCACTGATACAACACACCACACAAATCTCACGCACTACACACCATTTGCAAAGTTCAGGTGTCAGTGATAACTTCTTCCACAAGAGGCAGTGTCTGTAAAAATTCACAAAAGCCAAATTACGACCCCAACTTGAAGCTCTCAAACGGTTCGTATAAAAACTCTTTTTAAAATGAATCCTGGCTAAACCAACATCTCTTTCTATTCCATATTTCTCTTTCATAATCACACATGCAGCTGTACTGTTTAACATTTCATTTTATTAAATGCAACATGTACACACCCACTCACTGCTCTGTGTCCTCCCCTATCTTTGTCTCATACACAGTTGCACATGTATGCACAGCATCATTCTTCTCACATTTAAATGAGACAGAGATCTACTCAAAACCGCCGAAAATTTCTGAGGCAGAACTAACGCCTCAACGTACAAACCGACACTCAATTATTCTCCCCACTTACTGTCACAAAGTTCATAATCTAAGCAGCAAATCTCTTCATTATATATGTATTTCACCGAAGATATGCATTAAGATTTACGATGCCGGAAAGACTCGAAAACAATACTAACGGCACAGTAGAGTCACAATCAATCATGCATCTGATTGGATATATGGAGCAGTTCAGAGTTATCACCGTGAGTCATTTGAACATATGTGCGCATGCTTGTTTAGAAAACATCACAGAATACATGAGTATGTGTGTAAGTGTGTGAGTGTGTGTGTGTGTGTGTGTGTGTGTGTGTGCATGCACAAATTAAATGTACGGCTTTAATTTATGAACACAGAAATGTGATCATTCTTGCAAGTGAAGTTCCACTGATGCAAAAACATGCTCAAAATGTTGTTTCATCATGATAACATTGTTCTAAGACACACAGCACCAATACAGTCAATGAGTGCAACATTGTGTAATTTTTCCAACGCTGCTCTCTCCTGCCCTCTGTCTCTCCTCTCCTCTCTGTCTTACTTGTGTCTCCACGGACCACATTCGTTCAGTAATTACATTTCAGCCATTATTCTCGGCTGACATTTCTGTACAGTTAATCATGCCCATTTTGCCATCACGCACAGGTCAACGTGTGTGTGAATGAGAAGAGGGTAAGTACGAAAGAGGGTGGGGTAGAGAGAAGAGAGAGAGAGAGGACCTAAAAGGTTGAAATTATGAAAGGATAAAATGCCTCCTTTAATGTGAGCACCCTCTTTACTATATGCGTGTTGGTGTGCTGGCATTAGCTGTGCATTTGCATGTATAATCATCTTTATGTGCACGTGGTGAAAATGAATAATTAGTTTATCTGTATGTACATGTGTTTGTTTGGCCTCTACACATTGTCACAACACAATATACGAGCAGATTAATGACGTGGAAAGTGATGTTGTGCACAGCCACCCACTCCCACCAGGAGGGTCACAACCCTTGGCCTTAGTTGCACCCTTGCATACGTGTGTTTGTGTGTGTGTGCGTGCGTGTGTATGTGTGTGTGTGTTTCAAGCCAATCTGGCTGGCGTCTGCTCACTCTTCTATTCACTGCAGGCCGTCTGCTGTCTTTTATTTCTGCTTTAATGACCTATAAAGGGACTGTTACTTTTAAATAAACCATAAAGCAAGGATCATAAAAGCGGAGTGCGATGCTGGGCACAGGCCAAGCTCTTAGAGAAGTGTGTGTGTCTCTGTGTGCGTGTGCGCTTGGGTGCGTGCATGTGAGCGTATGTGTGTGTGTTTGCATATGTTACCAATGTGCCACGATGCACCCAGCAAAAAAAAAAAACAAAAAAAAAAAACCCGCAGCCAAGCAGATATGGCGGTCTGAGACAGCTCTGTAGCTCCGGATCAACTGAATGTCAAATAGAAGTCTGTAAAATGATAAACCTACATAAGTGGTGACCTTGCTTCACATAGAGATGAGTGGGTGGGTGAGGAGCAGGTCCAAGGCTAGAGCTTTTTTTTTTTTCCCAAGCCACTGTCTTGGAGCTGCTGTAGTGGGTGTAGAAAGAAGCGAGCCTGGGGCGGCTTCAGTAGCGCTTCATATACTGAATAAAACCCCTTTACAGCAACTTGTATCACGGAGGACTCTTTTATATTCCCACGACTGAGAGAGGAAGCTTATGAAACTGCTTAGAGATGCTGAGAAGTGGTTGAGGCAGGTTCACCCAAGCACTACTGACAGTAATATATGGGTCTTAATAGGTGCATGCTGGTGATAGCTGCAGGAGGTGTAATTTCAGTAATGCTTGTGACAGAGAAAAAGAAAAAAAAAAGTTTAGGAAACAGTAAAGCGCCTGTCTTAGAAGAAAGGCCTTTGCACCATGCATATTTACATCTTAGTTAGAAGAATGTGTGGGTGCAAGTCATCGCTCTCTCTCTCTCTCTCTCTCTATCCTCTACCCCCCCCTCCTTATGCGCTGCGATTCTAAAGCCAAACATAAAAAAGGGGGGAAAAAAATAATTGCCCGTTTTAGCAGAGTGTAACGTCGAAAATGTGTGTCGCTCATGCAGAGCTTCAAACAGGCTCGGCAAGGAACAGAGAGCAAATCTTAGCACGCCGCGTTTAGGACATCAAACGGGCCGCAATCAACTGCTTCGCAGAGAGGAGGAGGAGGGACAGGAGGGGTTCGGAGGTGGCGGCGGCAGTGGAGGAGGGGGGGCTCATTTCCTTTGACGTTCATGCACTTCTTCTTCTCCCATAAGAAGAAATTTAACTACTATCGAGAGAAAGAGAGAGACACTGAATATTAGACAAGGTATTTGGTGTTACAGATGCGTGGAAGTGGAACAAAAGCGGCAAGAGGTTACTTAGAAGGTTATGTGGGTTAAGCTGACAAGTTACCCAGAAGCCAGAGGGATGGACGAGGGTGCAGAGTGAAATCCTGAACTTTAAAGACATTTCTCCGAGATGTCATCATCTGTTTGCAGTCTTTTCATAATTATAAGACCTTCTTATTTGCCATGCAACTGACAAATTATACTGTTTTGGCTGTTGGTGGAAAAAAGTTTAAGTGTTAATTCAAAGTAAATGTCTAGTGCAGATATGGGTCCATTTAACAAATCTATAACATCAAGGATTCACATCTTATCTTCACTTGTTATCTTGCACTCATCTGCAAGGAGCAGTGATTTTCATATACTTTACCAATCATTTTTTGGATGAATCATTTAAACATTTGGTGTATGAAATGTCAAAAAATGTTAAACAAGGGCCCTTACAACTTCCTCAAACCCGGGGACGCATCATCAAATTGCTTAATTTGTCTGACTAGCAGCTGATGGCTTAAAGATTATCCTTCATTTTGACAAAAACAAGAGAAAAGCAATCCTCACATTTCAAAATGATGGATCCAGTGAGTATTTGGCATTTTTAGCTATGCCAGTGGTGTGCCTCCAGGAATGGTAATACTGTTGTCGGTCCGCCTCTTTGGTCAAAATAGAAATATCTGGAAACCAATAAATTACTTCCCTTCATGCCACAGACTGACATTGGTAATCTCCTGACTTTGTCATCTCATGCTTTCAAAATTTATTTAAGATTGTCAAGAGTTTTACATCAATACCTCCAAATCTGCATAATTAGCACAAACCTCGCTACAGATATAAAGGTAAACTTGGTTTATAATCGCATATTGAACTTACATAAACCCGTTATGAGTTAGCATGCTAACACACAAAGCTAAGACAGTAAACATGGTAAATATACCTGTTAAAGATAAGCTTGTTAGAATTTTCATCCTGAGCATGTTAGCATGCTGATGTTAGCATTACGCTAAAGGCAATGTGAGGCTCAGTCGTGCTGATAACGAATTTAGTTTATTTACTCTGTAAAATGTCACAAAATAGTGAAAAATTTAAACTTTTTTGAGAATTAAGGAGGCAACCTCAAACTGCTTTTTGTGTGACTCACAGTCCAAGTAAGATAATTATACAGATAAATATTCAGCTTGGCGAGCCCCAAACCAAAGAAAAACAGAAAAAGTCTTAGCATTTAAAATACCAAAAACAGTGAATGTTTGGCATTTTTTTGTTTTTTGCACACAATTATCAAAACTGTTATCAATTAATTATTTGCTTAAGTGATGTATTGACTTATCACTTTAGCATTACATACATATATCCTAGATTGTTATGTTAATTTCCATTTTTATTATCCATATCATCAAAGAAACCTAGTTCACCTCGTGACAAATTTCTACTTTCAAGGGATGCATTGACTTTGTTTGACATTGACATTTCAGAAGACCACTTTTGTCAACACTTGTCACAATGTTGAAAAATCTTTCTACATTCGTCCTTCGCAGTCCTCAAAACACACTGTCAACGAGGGACTTGTTAGGAATGTTAACTTTGCGAAACATTATTTACAGAAACTGCAGAACGGATGTTTTTCCCTCATTGTGACAAATATCCGCTGACAAAAAAAAAATAACCAAATATATTTAAAATGTCAAGGTATGCCTTTAATTCCTTTTGAAATTTACCTTTTTCAAATGCTACAAATGTGCCCTTTTATGGGCACTGCCACGGTGACAAGCTATTTGTTGCAAGCTGTTCTTTAAAATGCAGACAAAACACGCAGGGAGAAACCTTTCCTCTAGATGCCTACTTCAATGTAACAGGCTTTCATTTCATAAACCTGCGGCAGATTGACAGGCTGATGTGTTCTTTGATCCTTCTCACACTCAAAGCTGCACTTCACTCATTCTAGTCTTCAACTTAACTTGTAACTTTTACATTACAAAGATCCTTTCCTCCAATCACCTCTTCAAACACGTCATCTCTCTTCTAGTCGCGCTGTATTTCTCCTCGCCTTGCCTCACCTCGCCTTTCTTCCTTCTGCCAAGTAGCTTTGTGCCTTTCTCTCTTAATGTTAATTCACCTGTGATCTTTCACTGCTCTCCCTCTCTCTCTTCCCGTTCTGTCTTTCTCTCTTTTTTCCCCTTCTTTTCTCGCATCTCTCCTGCACTTCTTTTGTCCTTGATTACCTAGTAGTGAGCTCCTGGCTGTGTCTCCCTGCCACTGGGTAATGGACTATTTGCATGCAAATGGCAGTGCCTGGAAAGATTAGACAGGGTGGAGTGGATGGTGGAGGAAGCGAGCGAGGAGGAGGAGGAGAATGAGGAAGGCAAGGAGACAGACAGACTTTATTGAAGGAGGAAAGGGAGGAGAAAAAGAAGCTCAAAACCAGATGAAAGGCAGGGATGAGTGTGTTCTGCTTTTTATCGTTTTGGCTGTCTGGAGGTCTAGATGATTGTCTTCGTTAAGACGCTATTATTGACAGTTACTTCTATGCGTGCATGTGCATCTCGCTGCAGCTGTGTGTTTGTGTATGTAAGTGTACGTGATGCTCAAAGACCGAGAAAGAAAAAGTTTGAACGCCTCTGCCTCGGTATTTGCATGTTTATGTGCGCCTAACTAGCTTAGCTCCGAACTTGGGGAAGATAGGGCACTGCGGCATCTCTATTTCTGAAAAATTAAAGCTGGAGACCAAAGGTTTTTTGTCTGGAGAGAGAAGCCCAGGCCTCGCTGCCTCCTCCCCCTCCTCCGACTCCTCCAAATAAATAAGAATTTTTGATTACAGTAATCAGGGCCATTAATAATGCAGACGCTGTGATGATGCAGAGGAGATGAAAGATGGCTCTTCTCAACCTTTCTGTGTTAGGAGCGAGGGGAGATAGCTGCTAGCTAGCTGCGCACACACACATTTTGCACATGCACACGCGCGTGCAAACGCTCACCCACAAGTATTCAGCATCAGCGGAGACTTCAGACCCAAAACACAACCTTACAGAAATATGAAGTTTTAGGGCTATTTTCAGCCAACTCCCAATTATATTTCTTACAACAGTCCCGACTAGTTTTACTGCTTAGAACAAGGGCTACATTTAGGCCATTTTGAGAATTGTTGGTAGACATTATAGATGACACATCAGTGAGTAGCTCTTTATTTTTTATGTTATTTCACAGAGACGATTGGTGATATGAGAGTTGTGAATTGGATTTGTAGCATCAGATTGTTCTCTTTAGCACTTTTTGAATGCTCCCTATCGCACCTACATCTCTCTCTCTCACACACACACACAAACACACACAAAATCAGAACATATTGCATACCTCACCTTTCTCACTCTCTCTATGCCACACACACACACATACACACACTCCTCACACCATGTATACCTCTCTCTCCCTGAGGGTGAGTTGGCAGCAGCCCAGCAGTGGGGAGAGAATGCATAAAGAGCTATTGTGGCTGCTGTCGTTAATCAGGCCCGTATGCTTTCTGACAGCAGCGTGCGAGGCGAAGGAGGACCATCTCTCCCATAGCTTCACTATACACTCACCCTTCTCCATTAGCTTTCACCGGCCAGACAGAAAGTCTCCAGTCACAAAATGCTAAAGCGAAATGGCACACAATATAGAAAGAGAAAGCGAGGCAGAGGGAGGCTGAGATATAGGAGAGAGGTGTGTAGCACCAGGGTGGCATAAACCGAATGCCCCGCTGTCCTACCAGTGTCCTCAAATTCACTTCTGAGTCAGTTTTGTTGGTGAGAGAACAGTGAAAAATTAGGGGTTAAAGATAGAGCTGTTTGTGTGTGTGTGGCTGAGTCTTTCTGCGTGTCTATGTGTTGGCTGCCGATGCAACTTTTCCCATTCGTGATCATGCATTTCTGCCCAGCATGTGGACATATGTGCATCTGGAAATGTGCACGGCCATGCATATGTGTGTATATACGAGTGTGTGTGTGTGTGTGTGTTTATCACAGATCCACAGAGACCGTGTCAAAGACTGTGTCTCCTACAGGTGTAAGCCCAGAACATCTGGCTGGCACATTTCAAACGCTCAGAAAGGCATGAGGGGTGGGGCGAAGCCACAGCGGAGGGCTGTACCACAGTCATTAAACAGCGGAGGGCGACGGGGTGGGGACCAGGACTGCACCACTACAGCATACACCTGCTCCTTGCACGTCTGTTTGCCCGCAAATTAGTATTCTCTCACTATGTATTTATGTAGCGCAATGCTTATCCATATAAAATGACAACGAGGCTAAAAAAGCAGACATCTGGAGTCAATATGGACTTAATGGTTCATCAGCAGTCAAAGGGGAATACAAGTTTATGTGTTTAGCATTTGCATTGCATTGCATTATTTTCACAGAAACAACCAATCATTGATCATAGATCATAGCTAGAAATCAAAAAAACTGTGGTTGCATCAGTTGTGAGTCACCTGATGTTAACTGACTGCTCTCAGAAAACACATTCAACTTGCTAAAAACATAGGAAATGTCTTATATTTGCATGGTTTGACAAATCTCTGCACATACTTTGTCTGGTAAACTTAAAGCTGGTTATATGGTCCTTTAAAAAGGCTGTTCAAACATTCTGTAAACAGGAAAAAGCCACTGATTAAGAGGATGGGATAATGGATTTTTTTGTTGCCCAATTTTTGTTACTTTCCAAAGCAGAAAAGTTGACAGTCATCCCCACTTTCGAGAACGATTGGCCAGGTGTGGGAAGGTGTGAAAATCACCAGAGCTCCAAGCTCATCCTCTGCGCTGGCAGCAAGGGAGGTGTTGCACTTTCAGAAAAATGAGAGAGGAAGTGATGAAACCTGAAACAAGTTGTGAACAGCAGCCGGGACAAATAATTCCTCCGGTTCCTCTCCAGACTCGTTTTCTGATGTGATTAATATTTTGTTTAACAGAATTTTCCTACATAAAAAGGAAAAGAAAAAACCTCAAAAAAGCATCTCTTCTCTTTCTTCCTAGTTGAAAACTTTTAAATCTATCAATCACAGGCCTCATGCATCACCAACCAAAAGTGCTTATGCAACGTGACCAGTGAAAGAGGTGTCCTTCAATAAAGTAGTTTACTCATTAGAGCGATTCAGCCATACATGAGCCTCAAACATATATGGGAATCAGATGAGGAGTTTGTTGTGCACCAAAATGCACTCTCTGTACTGAGGTTTCAGGATTGTTTCCCTGTGATTGGCCTTTGGATTTGGTTTACACCTCTGTAGTAAGAAACTTTGTACAGACACGTCAGTATAATCAAGATCAGACACTTCAGGGGACTTAAACATCAGAAAAATACATTTCTGAGTCAGGATTGTTGAATTAAGCTTTTGCATTTTGCATTAAACACATGCTAAAAGACGTGGCTAACTGTGTCTTATCTGAAAATGCAAAATTTCATTTTCAACAGCCTTTTTTTTAATCTTGTGTTTTTATTGCTACGTCTCCACTACACTGTCATGAATGACTTCTTGTTTTGCTCTGTCTCTGAAACAACCTCATGAGCATGGCGAATGAGGTGTTTCTCTCTGAAGTCATACTATGAGTGAGCAAGTTTTTACCTGTATGAAATATCTAAAAGCTTTTAATTATGGTTTTGTGAAACTTGTGGTTGGTATTTATCTGTCAATGCCAAACTACCGTATAAATTTATACTTTTTTGTTTTTAGCATGTACTGCTGTAGCATCCTGGTATCAGTAATAATAGCCTAACGCCTTTACATTTTGTCGATGGTGACGTGACTAATACACTCATTATATTACGCACAGACCACTATGGACAACGGTTGACCTGTGTTGAATTCCAGTTACATCATCTCCATTCCGACTGTACACAAGCACAGCGTGGAGTTTACACATGGATAATGGAGGCACAGCGCCGGATTTAACATTCACACTATGGGCACTTACATGTCAGCACACATCAGCATGCTGTACGTGATTCACATGACAGAGTGCATAATTAGGCTCATAGGGAAGATTCTGAGTCGGGTCCGGAGCGTCCGTCACGTCAGCTCCTAACGACTCCGGGTGAGTCAGGTCGAGATGGTGATGCATGTCTGGGTTCTCGATGTTTCTTCTGTTGGATCTTCCATCAGGCCTGCACGGGTTTTAACTTAACCTGCCCTGGATTTGGCTCATAGTTACCTCAGTTGTGATTCAGACTGGACTTCCACTCAGTTTACCATCTGTTTTCATCTGACAGAGAGTCACTTTATCCGACAGCGGAGTCTCTCCACCACGACTCAGCATGAATGTGCCGATCCAATCTACTTCAGTCACAGCCTGCGAGTCGTGTTGCATGTCATCTGATGCCTGCTGCGCCTGCAGATGCCAGGGCGGCTACCTCTGTTGTAGGATAGGGCACGGGTCACCACCCCTCTGCTTCTATCTGTCTCTCTTCTCCCTCTTTTTTCACTCCTTTTTTTTTCCTCTCCTTCAATCTGTCTATCTCCCTCTTACCTGCCTCCCCCTCCCCCTCCACTGCCTCCCCCTCCCTTCTCCTTCACCCCCCCTCCTCTTTTTCACTCCTCTGCACTGACACGTTAGTCAAATCTGCCCATTATGCGCTTCATTGGCCATGCATTGCTTTTTATATCTGGCATAAAGCAGTCAATGACACTGAAAAGAGATGGCACATGAAAAGGGAAAAAAAAAAAAAAAAGAAGGTCCACATACAGAAACAGAGTCTCGTGGTGTGTGATAGCCTCAAAATGTGAGCATCAAGAAGAAGGCATCAGTCTTCAGTGTTATTGTTTGTTTTTTTCTGAATGCTTCCTCATCACTGGTGTGTACAGGGTAAGACAGACGTCTCGTTACAATAATTATACACTCTGCGATACGGCCTATCATTTAGCACAAAAAGACAGGAGCATGTGTCTCAACAAGACCAGACCAGAACTCTTCTCCATAGAAAACTGTTGTGGCAAATTATATTTGTGGTAGCGCTCAAGCTACATATGTAAATATACACCGGCCATATGTACAATGTTTACGTATTCCCATTGTAATTTTCTGGAGGCGGTGTGGCTGGGTGTCATTTAAAATTTCAAATACTTGTACTATTATCATAGTTTTGATATCAGAACAATATGTTTACAGCTAAGTGTGGTTATGACAGAGCCAAAAAAATCCACACAACAATTCTTTCAGTACTTGATTCTTAGATTTTCTACAGATAAAACGCATACCTTGTCCATTGGGAAATATACATGTTTTTTTTTCAAACCATTTTTTAAATGAACAAAAGCAGCTAAACTTCTTGAATGTTGCATACTTTCTAGCCACAGGCCGCAGTACAAGAACTTTGTCTAAATAAAATAATCTAAATTTTTGATTTAGATCGGCACTTGTCTGAAAACGAGATTTTGAGGATTGGGTACTCGATGCCACGACACATGTTACTCGAAACCAAAAAAAGGTCCCTTTAGGTGTGAATACTCTTTTTCAGTGCCAAGCAGTCTGACGGCATGGCTCCTAAATTTCGTTCCAAGAAGCCAGTGGCCGAACTGGCCTCTGGCTGGAAGCAAAGAAGCAATTCTGGATCCTGCACAGTGTTGCAACTTTTTGAAATATAGGGCTTTGGCCGTGGCTATAGTTGCCTGTGATGGGAGTGAGCTGTGAAGACTATAATCAGTGTCAGCTCACACAGCCAGACCTGACACTGCACACTGTGAGACGCGATATCTTTCCCTCTCGTGCACACATACAAACACGCACATGCATATCGTGCTCACACACTCTCCTTCTCAATCTGTCTCTCTTTCTCCCTGTCTCTCTCCATCTCACACCCACACTTTCCTTCTCTCTTTCACACACACACACACACAGATGGATGCTTGGTGCCATTACAGTGAGTGACCAAGCACACAGGCATCAGGACCAAGTGTGTGTGTGTGTGTGTGTGTGTGGACAAAGAGATTGTCACTCCACATTCAGTGTTGAGTGTGTATTGCTCTCACCAACACGAGGATGGCAGGACTTGTGTCTATATATGTGACAGTGGATGTGATTCCCAGTGAAGTGTGTGTGTGCATGTGTGTGCGTCTGTGTGTATGCGTGTGTGTGCATGTGCATTCCTTGCCTTTTATCTGGGTATAGCCTCAGAGCAATTCACAGCCTGTCACTCACTCTCTAGGACTGGCAGTAAGAGGAGGGTAGGCTGCAGAGAGAAAGAAAGAAAAAAGAGAGAGACGGAGCAGCAGGAGAAAGAAGAGAGATTAACAACAACTGGGAGATGGAGAAGGACAGTGAGAGGCTGAGAGGGAGGACAGGAGAAGGAAAAGGAGAGATGGGGATGTGGAGAGCGGTGGAGGCTGTTTGCTCCCTTGGGTGCATGGGGTTAGGGCAGCCCGCGGGCGCAGTTGGCATGCAGCTGGGCACACTGTCGCTCAGTCCCTACGGCAGCCTGTGTGCTCGCACTGCTTTCCCTCAGAGAGCAGAGGTCGAAGGGAAGGATGAGTGTATGTGTTTGTGTGTGTGTGTGTGTGTGTAAGAGTGTGTGTGTGTGGCTGCTGCCTCATCAAAAATGCCAACACTGCTACACCATAGCCTGTATCTGTTTATGGGCTCATTGCTCAGTCCTGTTGTTGCTCAGGGGGACCATTTGCAGTCACACTTGCATAATGATAATAATAGGGTGACTTGGAGTGGTTGTTAGTGTGTTTGTGTGTGTGCGTCCGCATGCGCGTGTTTATGTGCTTTTGGCTCCTTCCATTTCTTCCCTTGATTCATCTGTCAATTCTCGTCTTCTCAGTCGGCGTTATCGCTCTCTCATGTATCTCAGCAGCTCCTCGACCTCTGGTCCTCCTCCTCCCCCCCCCCTTGGTTTTGCCCCGTCCTACCTTCATCGACCGAGCGCCCACACACATGCCCTGGCATGACCCTGTGGGCACACCACAAACTGCCGGGCACGGCCCAATTTAACCATACACTGGACAAAAGGTGATGATTGCATCACACGCATCGTCAGTCTTCCCCACTGAAACCAACACCCCACCAAACCATCATTAGTTCACATGCCACATTGGGTGCGTTCATTTTTCTTCCTCCCTTTTTCTAATTTTATAGGGCTGGGATCATTTTACACCCAGTGTGTTTTTTCTTTTTTTCTGTAACCGCAGGGTGGTTTAGGCCTGCAAAGTATTTTACAGAGAGAGAGAGAGAGGAGGTAGAAAAACAGAGACATATTGAGCGAGAGGGCCTTCCTCATACAGTCCAGCATGTATGAAAGGTGTTTTACTTTGTTGTGAAAGAAATATAATGAGAGGAAATTGATTAATGCATGAAATTGAACATTAGAATAAGCAAAAAACCCAAATAAATTCAAAAAAGAAACAAGTTTAAGAGAAAAGAAACCTGAGTTTTCTTGAGACTGGAGAACAAACTCTCAGACTCCTTTGCTACGTGTCCTTGTATAGCAAATTGATAAATTTAGTTTGTTTCAGCTGCTGAATGTCTTTTCAATAGACTAGCAGAATACTGAGATATTGGTAAATACAACTTTTTCCAGTTAAAATGACTCTGTGCAAACCAGAAAAAGGAAAAAATGAAGTTTGACACATATAATTTTAAAGTTTAATAGTGAAATGTATTTATAAAATATAGCAAATATACTGAAAGAAGTTTGTGAGAAACACGGCAGACGAGCTGCTTGTATTTAGAGAATACATATAAACAGAACACATTAAGCTAATGTAACTCAGTGTTGACACGTCAAAGTAAATTGGTTTTGGTTATTTAAAGAGAAAAACTTGTTAATTCCCAAACGATCTCATAAATGTTTGCAATGTGTAACTGGCATACCGAATCCTGGCAGGCCACAATACTGCCGGGCACTTGCTGTACAGGTGTCATTTATGCTTCCAAGGACTGGATTCGTCTCTCAAGATGCCACTCAGTCTCAAGGCCGCGTGTCCAAATGCCTGCCAGCATAACAAACAGCAGTGCTGCTCATCCCGCTAATTCACTCTCGAATAGACGAAGGACAGAATTTTTTAAAAGAAGATCGTGTTTAATCACATTATGTGGTGCCCATATCGTTTGAGCATCTGTGCCTACATATGTGTCTGAAAAGCCACGAAAAAATATGAGCCTGCCATGCCACATTCCTGCCATCTGACTAACCACATTCTTGCCATAGCCTAGCAATGAAAAGGCCTTACCTCCAAATCCACACCACATAACCTAGGCCAGCAGTGAGCTAAAAGCACAGAAAGCCCATTAAAATGGGAAGAGCACGCCAGCTTCTTAATCGAAACACATGTAAGCCATTAAGAGTACACTTTGAATTCTTTTGTGTGAGCTACAGGGGGAAACAAGACAGAGAGAGAGAGAGAGAGAGAGAGAGAGAGAGAGAAAGAGACGTTAACTCAGACAGAAAATTTGGGATTCTCATCTCACTTTACAACTTCAAAGTCAGCAACATAAGGAAAGAAACAGAGATAGTAGAAAAAAAAAGACACTGAATAAAAGGAAAAGTAAAGAGGAACTGGGGGCTTTGATTAGCGGGTCGGGTGATAGCAGTATATGGGGTGTTTAAGCAGTGAATCCAAACTCGTTCTCCGTCTTCACATCTTCAAATCCCCCCCTTTCACATCTTTCAGATGGTTTGGCCGGGGGTTCTTTGAATTGGGTCCCTATGGCGACAGCCCGGCTGGCGGCCAGAGCAACACTCTTTCCTGATGCTGTTTGGAAGTGGCAGGGATCACAGAAGGCCACTTCTGAGCACAGACTCTCTGCCAAGGCTTTTCTGTCTGTCTGTCTGACCGTCTCTCCGTCAGCCATCACAGGAATCATCCCAAATGATGTCTTGTGTTTTGGTAGTTCTGGGAAGTAAATGGAGTTTTTTTTTTGCAATGTATAGCAAAATTACAAGGCAATTAGTTTTAAAAAAAATCTTCACAAAAGCTCCACAGTGTCAATAATTTCTCTCACATATGTCGTCTCAGTATAAACTGCTCTGTCTGTGGTTCTTCTCCATCTTATTGTCTCTCTTCTATTCTTGCCCTCTCACTTGATTTGTAATTCCTAATTTAGCCTCCAATTGTCTGTTTCTTGTGGTTGTTACATAAGTGAATCCAGCTTCACATGAATGCGCACTCACATAAATACATTCACACACCCATACACACAAAAACACACACAGTAGTGCCCATTCATGGACCCCCTCTCTCTCTCTCTCCTCAGACATTCACAGCATCTTTGCTCAGGTTTAAGAGTTATGAAATATTTTGCAAGAGGGCCAAATATTTTATTGATTCTGTGGATTTTTTTATGGCTTTTTCCAACCTGTAGGCCAGTGAGGAAGTTAGCATCTTCCTGTTTCTAATCACAAAAAAGCCAACAGAATTTTTCAATTTCAAATCAACTGTATTTTGGAAAAACTGCAGAAAAAAAGCTCAGTGGAAAATGAAGGTTTAGGAAATTTACAGGATTTTATCAAAAACATAATCTTACCAAATAAAACCCTAGTTATTATATTTGAAGCTTAAATGTAACCATCAGAAGCACAAAACTAATGTTAGACTATGAACAAACTACTCCATGGTCACATGGCCTTGACACCCCCACCACTGAGCTTTCTACTATGCTATACCACAAACACATTACAACCTAATAGTCTAAAATAATGGTTTTGAAGAGTGTGAGCGTAAACACATCAAGGCTGTAAAGGCAAACAAGTGAGTACATTAGTTACTGTGTCTGGTACGATGATACTTAATTTCCCCGCCAGTCTCTGTAGTCTCAGTTAGCCACATGTTAGCAACTATCTTTTCAATACACGTAAATGCATTTAAAAAAAATCAAGAGCGGAGTATTTAACAGGATAAACTTAAATAAATTCAATAACAAATGATTGAATTGATGGCAGAGATATTCGGGTTGTTTTTAATCCTTTCTATGTTGTTTTCGTATCATGTTTTATCAAATCCATTGAAAGTTTTGAATAGATTAAATAAATTATACGAGATTCCACTAGAAAATCAGTACAATATTGAATTACTCCGGTATAATTATGTGATCAAATCCATTGTATCAATCAACTGTATTCACTGTAGGATTTCCTCCTGCAGGAAATTGTCTTAAGCTACCCTGATCCTTATAAATCTTTACTCCTAATCAATTTATTTAGTAGAAATCAGCCTAAACAACGGCTGCACTGCTGTGACACACTGCAGAAAACCCTGTATTGCATTTAAAGAAAGATAAATCAGTTGTTCCACACTTCTAACAATAAGACACATAAATCCAGTCATGAACTCTGTTTGTCTTTCAGTGTCCTCCAGAAAAGTCCTGGGCAGAGAGACGTTCAGCACTGGCAGCTGCGTGGGACACACACACACACAAATACACACCTGTTACAGGCTATTTCCGAAGTTTTCCTCATCCTCTCTGTTTAGTTTTTTTTTCTTCAGCTGTCCCTCTGTCTTCCTTTTGTTGTTTTGATGTCATTGATGTCTTATACTCCCTTCTCTCTCTTTTTCTTTTCTCTCTGTCTCATCGTCGAGTCCCTCATGCACTCTCCTTGAACGTGTGGACGCACATTCGCATTCACAAGCGCACATCACAAGCACTCAAAGATATTCTCCACTCTCCCTGACCTCGTCAAGCATCTCCTCCTTTCTCCACAAACCTGCTCTCCATTTTTCTCTCTCCATGCCTTCCCTCATTCACTCTCCCCTCTTTGCTTCCCGCCACACTAACTCCTACCTTGATCTTATTGACCGAAGTCAAAGCAGAGAGATTCCCATTCAGCCCCTTGTCGGTGCAACATAGACATCTTTAGCACATGGCCTCAGTCACAGAAGTAAGGCCTGACTATAATCTGTGACCTGGTTACATATCCATGAAAAGGAAAAGTGACAAGTGTAAAGTCTTTTTCAAGGTCTTTTTATAGTGTGCAAACTTCTTTTTAAATGAGCATACGGTATATAGGCCTATATGTGCGAGAGTGTTTATGTGCTGGGAGTTTTGAAATACATTCAGCTGTATTTCGACAGAATCTTCACAGCCGTCAAAGCCAGCAGTCACCCTTTGGTTAGACAATTCTGCAGGCTAAACACACCAACATGTCATGTTGTAATAACAATTAATTTATTTTCATTGCAATAAAAAATCTCTCTAAAAACAAAACCTCCTTCAATGAACAAATTTTCTACCAAATTCAACTATTACAAGCTACATGAATTCATAGCACATAACCCCGTAAATGTCAAAGAAAAATTACCAGCATGCTCTCTCACTCCTGACCTTGGTCTGTTTTGGAAACTGTGGGCTCTTCTGATGCAAAGACAGCTGTTTGGTCTCGGGGTCATCTTGGGCCTGTTGACAGAGATCCTCACAAACGCCAACATGGTGCTCTTCTTCTACTCAGGGAAATTGCAAATGCACACGTACACTGGTAACAAAAAGGTATTTAACTCATGTGCTGATGATCAACTATATATCAGGAATTCCCAAGAAAGTTACTGCTAGCACCTAAATATAAAATATTACTCTGCAGCGCTTCGTTCAACAGCAACAGGAACAATCTGAGAACTTTTTAAATGCACCTCATTATGGTGACTCTTTTTTTTCCCCCCTCTGTGATCTAATGTAGCATTTTTGCTTGCCAAACTTTGCCCATGCTGTGATAAATCAACATGTTTTTGAAAATTCAAGTGAAATCATTGTGGGTTAAATGCTCTGACTAAGGCGCTGCGGTGTGATGTCTGCACGTGAGGTCAGGTGGAAAGGATAATAACCAGACTGAGATGAACAGGCACAAAGAGGTGGGAAATGAGACAAAAGCAGGAGCAGATGTTAACTGCCCAATGACATGGCAGAATGGTAATTGGATTCCTATAGTATGAGGAGTCTATATGTGCATGCATACAGTCGTGTTTGTACAGTATTCGTATGCGTGTGAGGCTGTGCGTGTGTGCATGTGTGTACAGTGCAGCCACAGGCAGACACATGGGAGCCTGAGGAGCGGTGAATATTACAGAGGAGTGGACCACAGAGGGACCAGGCCCATAGCCAACAGACAGGCCCCACTCATAAATCCTCTCCACACTGACGCCTTTCTCCTCTGTCTCTCAGTCAGTCTGTCTTTTTTTTCTCCTTTTTTTTTACTCTGTGTGTGTGTGTTTGTATGTGTATGTGTATTTTTTCTCACACACACACACACACATTTTGCGTATCTTTCCCTCCCTTACTGGGCAAAGTGACTTTGCACTTAACCACCAGTCTATCATGTGAACGGTTTAACATTTATTTGACAATTTGTAACCTTGTTGGTGTGTATGTATGAGCTCTGTAGGCTTATTTTAGAGGAGGCTGAGAGAGAAGTGAGTCCTATTCATTGTGGTGGCATCTTACTTGTAAACCCGCACAATAACACCCTGGTGTGTGTTTAAGATTTTGCTTTTTTTAAACCGCATTGTGTTTTGTGTTTTAACCAATAAAATTTACACATGTTCCTGTCTTTGACAAACCTTTTATTCATTGAAATACTGTCTCTTTAACACTGTTGTTATTACACATTTATTTTTGTAGGCTTGGGTTTAAAAACCAAATTTTAATTTCATGCATCAATTTTCTGCCAAGTGTAAAAACACACATATATAGACATTTTTTTAACGTGGAAATCATCAAACTCCCGACTGACTGGGCTGTGCTGTTATTGACTCCTCCATTGGTTGTTTGATACTAAAACATAAGAAGAACCTGGATACAAAATCCATAATCTTCTGCTCTAATAAATCTTTATTTAATAGAAAAGTCCATTAAATCTTCATGGTCCATCTGAAACAGTCCGGCACATGTTTCCTGGACTGAGAGAAAGATTTCGCTCTTTGATGTGTATGAGCTGTAGCATGGTTGTATGCAAGAAAATTAAATATGAAATGTAGTTTAAGAAAAGTGTTGTAGTTGAAGTTACACTACAATTTCAGCTCTGTACAGTGGATGTCCAACAAAATCACGTTTTCTATAATTTCTCTATAAAAATCCAGGTCTTCACCACAAGAAATTTCACACTTGTGTTTAAACAAGGTTACTTTCTTCCAACAAAGGTTTCTGTTTCTCAGTGTTATCAAATTAGGTAGACTTGACAAGTTGGACCCAAATGACACAGTTTTCTCATTTTTTCATCCCACCACTGTTTTTAGCTAGCTAAAATTTACAATGGCTATCTGGTTACACCCGATAGCCATTTCTACTTTGAGAGAATCAAAAAGAAAAGCACCATCATTTTTATGGTATGTTTTGTTTTTTGACTGCTAGTGTAAAGAAAAACTAACAATACTAGAATTATCACTGTTCATAAAACACTATGGAATCCAACAGCACAACTCAGGATACAGAGGGAAAAAATGTGTGTTTGCTGGAAGAAAAGCATATGGATACAAAATCTAGGCAGGAAAAACAGATACAGGGGGGCAAAATAAAGTGCAATATACAGACTGATCACAACTGATCACAAACCTTGAGTGACAGGAAGCAGGAAAGTTAAGGCACATGGCAAAAGACAGTCTGGCAGAGAACTAGTGGAAATGCTCATGTAAAAATACATTTGTACAAAAAAAAATTAAAAACAGTTTAAAAGAATGCCAAAGAGCAGACTGGTTTAATAAACCTTAACAAGAAACACTGTTTCATTGCAGAAATGATTTGAGAGGAATTGCACAAATTTCCACAGCAGTGCGACTTAAACATAGGTGGCTACCATCCCTGCCCATCTGTCCATGCTGACTCCCTGCCTTTTCTCCCCCCCCCCCAGCTGAGGAGTCAGAGAGGCAGGGATCTTTTCAGCCAGCAAAATGTGTTGTGAGTGGCAGGAATGAGATT
>JAPZDV010000025.1:7741144-7754764 GCA_029814665.1 Acanthurus lineatus
GAGAGCTCTCTTCCTCCGTCACATGTTACAACGTAATCTGCTAGAAATGTTCACTTGTATTTAGGCTGAGCGATACAGAACAAAAACATTATCGCTGTATTTTTCAGGCTATGGTGACATACCATACATATATATATATATATATATATATATATATATGTGTGTGTGTGTATTTGGCTAAATACTCATTTTACAGTTAATGTCATAAGAAAACAGCTAGAACAGTCTGTTAACTTCAGAAAATGATACCAATTTTCTTTATTTCAGCCTTTAAAACCAGGATAAGACAGTTCGTAAGTTGTATGTAAGTCAACATCAAAGTCAACATCAAAAATCTGGGAAACCATAGCAGACACACACATAGCAGGATGTAGAAATATATCAATATATTACCCCGCCCTAACTAACATACAACGTCTCTATATACTTAGATGGAAACATGCATATTACAGCAGTAGTAAAAGTATAAAATGACTTTTTGCTGCTTTTTGAATGAACGATTCACAATAACAAACTGGTGGTATGTCTGTTTCATACTACAAGTCCTAATGGATCAAAAACATACATACAACACATCTACAATTTGCTTACATGTCCCTTAGACCTTTTCACCTCATTCACACACTTCTTGTAACCATCAAGACATTTTCCAAACAAATTCTGGTTTAATCTTTGACCCTTTCTTGACAGAATTTGTAGAGCTCAACCTGATTTCTTTGTTTTCATGAATTGGCTCATCTTTTTAACGGCAGTCCACATATTTTTAATGGGATTGAGGTCAAGACTGTGGGAAGGCCATTTGAAACACTTATAATGCTACAAAAGAGGATTTTATGAGTCCTGACTGTCATCACAGAGGTAATCCTTTTATCCGTCATCTCAAAGATGGCAGGGAACACAGTAGAAATACGGCATTCACACTACAAAGTAATTTACCGGGATTGTTCGCTTGAATGTACAGTTATTGATTGAATTGAAGGACGACATTGCACAGCGTCGTGGCAAAAGTTGGTCCAGCTTCAACTTTTTTTTTTAACAAACAACCCTTTTTTGAATTTTTCTTGGACTGTCTGCTTCTGTGCTGCAGCGGCGGTGCCAACCACAGCGGTCTCACTGAAATAAATGAGGGGGCTATGTATTTACATGCAGGGCTATGTTGGTCTGAACATAGCCCTCTGACTTGTAGCCCCCTCTTGTTCTTTCTCTCTGTCTCTCTCCCCTCCCTCCATCTCTCCTCCTCTGATCCGTCTACCCCCCGTGTTCCCAAGCCTGTTAATCAGCAGATTGTTAATGAAGGCCCGAGTTCAAAGACAGAGAGAGAGAGACGGGGAGAGAGAGAGAGAGAGAGAGACGGGTGGGAGAGAGGAGGCGCAGAGCGGTAAGTTAGGGAGGAGTTTTGGACCAACTGTCTGTTTGTCAAAACATGTCCACTCGTCTGTCTCTTAGCCTGTCTTCTCCTCTGATGTGAGTCCCTCAATGAGCTCCCCGCGAGGAGCTCAGCACAGCGTTTGCTCTTTGGGTTTCCCTTTCATGTTCCATTAAATGCGAGTGAGAGGGAGACAGAGAGACAGCCAGAGAGCGTGAGATAGAGATTAATTACATGTTTCAATAATGGAGATTAATTAGTATTATTTAAACATTGACAGTATCAACTGGACGTCAAGCGTTTTGCCAGAAACACACTGGAGTTCTCACTCTAATGGATAAATTTATGTCTCTCGGTGTCAGCCTAAAAGTCATCTCCTCTCATCTTTTCCCTCCTTCCCCTGCTCCTTCAACACTGTACATCAACGCCACTGGCATCCAAAATTGTTGTTTTGGTGCTTATTATTTAATGTTTATTCCTACCTATATTAAGCTTTGCCAGCTTGAAATAGTCTTCTTGACATTTATCTTTCTGCTGCCTTTCCACTCCATAGACAAATCACAGCTTTTATGAAAGACAGCGGCACATAGAAAACTCTCAAAGTGGAAATGGTAAAGTTAAAAGCACTAACTAGTCAAATTCTTTCCCTCCCCTCTATTCTTCTCGCGGATTCCAACACATGAGTGAAAATATAGAAAAAGAAAAAATTGAATAGTGGCGGTGAAAGATGTCACACAGTCCCAGTGCTCTCCAGCTTTGGCCCCAATTTGAGAGGGTGACAGGAAACAGCGAGGGGAGAGGGAAAGAAGGCAAAGAGTTGCTGTAGAGAGGAGAGCGTGAGCTTTCAAACCACATCCCGACACCACAGGCCGACTTCACCCTTTTTAACAGCACCATATTTCTACAGAATGTATCAGACATAGCACGTGATTTCCAAATGGCAGCGAAATCTCAGATAAATCCGGGCTCTGGTTTTTGTCTTGAGGGAAGGGCTGTCTGCTAGAATCATTCCCAAGAGAATGATGAGAAGATCCGTTCGAATAAATATAATAACTAAAATAACTAATGTATTGGCAGTCATGGCTGTGATACATAGGCAGCCACAAGCACATACATAAAAATGTGCACATTGACATGCAAACGCACACATTCACTGACAGTAAAATGGCAAAATTAGCTATAGAAGTGATTCTCTACATGGAAATCAGCAGACAAAAAGGGGCTTTAAATAAAAAGAAGGGTTAAAAGATGATCGACTGGCCAGAAAGGAAGACTTAGAGTCTCTTTATGCTCTCTAAGTAACTTCTGAGAAGCTAAAATTAGTTTTTGGTTGAATTGTTCTTTGTTCAATCTTAATTACTTGTTTTAAAAGAGATGTGGATTCATCTGACGAGGTCACGGAAGCAAAAAAGGTTTGAAAATTCACGATCAATGTTATAGAAGATGCGTTATGAGAAAATTGGTCACATGATGTTATTATCATTTTTGAGGGTTAGATGTCACAGAGAGCTGCTGTCGGTTTAGAAGTGAAGCTGGAAACAACTTGATTAGCGCATCACTGTCTTTGAAGGTTAAGATTTGGCATCTCTTTGTAGAGAAGCAGAGGCTGAGGGTGCCGGGAGATCCTGTTTCATGAACAACAATGCAGTTTCCTTGCTCTTAATCAATACAAATGAATACTGAATGGCAGAAATATTCCACACTCTGTAACCTCGACTATTCATCAACATCTCCTTAAAATTTTTCACCATTCACTGAGGCTTCAATATGTGTTTTTTTTCTGTACCAGCTTCGCATATATGGCTCTGCACGTCCTAACACTTGGGGGGTGTCGGATATTAACCTAAGGTCTTTTAGGTTGAGCAGCTCCGACACAGAAAAGCAGCATGAAACTACACGCTGCTTCTATGCAGAGATATGCTAGGTCGGTGTAAGAGTTTGAGATGTATACTAAAGTAACAAGATCTCTGGTTGAACTCTCACAAGACGGAGATGAGGGAAGTGAAAAAACCAAACAGCGGGCATCCGCCTCATACTCGGCTCTACGGGGTGCATTTGTGTGCGGGCATGCATGTGTGTACGTTCCTCTGTGTGTGTGAGTGTGTGTGTCTGTGTATGTATGTGTGTCTGTTGTGGGTGTTTGTGCATCCTTTCTCCAGCAGGACCCCCAGATCAAAACCACAACCTACTCTCCCTCCCCATGCCTCTCTTTTTCTCTCTCTCTCTCTCTTTCTCCATCTCTCCACCCCCTCTCTCATTAAAAACTGCAGGCCCTGGCTTCTAATTAAATCCCACTTGAAAAGTCTTAAAGTCAGCCTCAGATTGATTCAATTTGCATTTCTGAACAGAGAACATTGCCTAAAAGGATTAATAAATTGGACGAAAAAATGCCTTCTTTCTGCGCCACGCCGTCAGAGCTTGTAAGACAACATCCAAAGAGAAATATCCCCCCTCAACAAACGTCTATCCAACATATGCTCTTGCTCTCTCTCTTGCACGTCCCTCCCAGGATGCCAGCAGAGATGGGAAGTGTGTATCAGGACTCTGTGTGTGTGTGTGTGTGTGTGTGTCTGTGTGTGTGTGCGCATGCATGTCCTCGTCTGTGGAACAAGCGCAGAGTCCTCTGAGGCACAGGCGGGAAGGAACACACGCAATCTGACTCTCACTGTGTGTGCATGTGCATGTATGTGTGTGCATGTCTGTTTATGCGTGTGTATGTGTGTGTGTGTGTGTGTCTGGGTATTTGTGTATGTGTGAAAGGGGCGACTTTGTTGGAGCGTGCCAGAGTGCTGAAAGTGACAAGGAGGCACAGTGGGAAAAGATCCTTGCTGTACTGTCTGTATGTGCAGAAACAGACCACGGCGGTGGAGCCATGCCATTGGCTAGTAAGACACCTACAGCAACATGTTTGGAAATCCAAAAAACACACTGCCAGCAAAGAGAGCCAGATTCAATTAGTGCGATAAAATGAAAAGAGCAAGTAAGATATTTCAAACAGACCATAAAGTGATACTGCTGCCAAAAGAAGAGAGCAAGCACTAATGTGTGTGTTTACATTTTTCATTGACACAATAGGTCGGCCTCCAAATTGTACATTTACAGGCACTCTTTATGTTTGTATTTTACAGTATGCTTACAAGATTAAGGAAACAGCCTCTGAAAAGACTGCAATCGAAGGCATTTGCATCTGCAAATCAAACGGTGAAGTTTCTTTAAAGGATTTGCATGTGCTTTGACTGTGTGAAATCAGCTTTTTGCCAGGCATTTTCAATGTTTTTTTATAAAAAGCTTGGCCTTATTTATGTGGTTCTGGTCACATTTTCTCTCTCTATAATTTAAAGTTCTGTTTTTTAGGCTTATGCTGATTGTATTGCAGCATTTTATTATACACGTTGTGCATCTGGTGACTTCCCCTCATGAGTTTTTTTTGTTTTGTTTTGAAATTTTTTTAAATCTTATGACCATATGATTTATACAAGAGCTGATTGTTGGATGGGATACGTTGTCATTGTTGCAATTTGCCCGGGAATCTCACTTGAATAATGACTGATGCGCTTTCACAGATTGCTGGTATCTCAGTGGTTGAAGGCTTATTAATAAAAAAAGCTGCCACACAGAGACCCTGACAAACAAATTCATACGCAATATAAGGATGGCTCGGGCGCAAGACACTTGGTTTGCCTATGAGCTTCAGTAACTCAGGCGGAGAAAATAGTATACAATTAAAACAGAACAGCCAGAAAAGGAGGGAAAAAAATGAAGAATTATACACAAGTAATGATAAAAAAATTCTTTGAAAGGAAACAAAATTCATAATCATCATTAGAATAAAAATTTGAGGATTTGAAGAGGATTTTGAGCAGCAGAAATTATAAGTGTTACTGTGCTGTGCTCAGAGAAAAGCACAAAATCATTTTAATGAAATGAATGTAGGGAGCCGAAAGTGGCAGAATTTTCTGGCCCTGCTTTGTATTAAACAACACTGACCCCTAGTGATACTAAGTAGGATCATCCAGAAAATGATTTGCATAATTCCTGTGTGGATGCAAGTGTGAACACACTTATGTCTTTGTATGAGCACGATGAATACTTAAGCTCTGTGCAGTTTGTCTGTATAAATGCCCTCGGTCGCTGTATGTGTGCATTTTTGTTTGTTCCCTCCATGTGTGTGTTCATGCTGCATGTGCAGGTAATGTGCATTCCTGTTGATTCATTCACAGATGTACAATCAAGAGAACATTAGATTAAAGAACAGAGTCTGTGTGCAGTGTGTGCCCATGAGGTGCGTGTGTGTGTGTGTGTTTGTGTTTGTGTGTTTTCTAATAATGGTGCCTGGTGGACTGGGGCTTCCTTTGATGCGATGAAGGCCGACAGGCGTGAAACAGGTCCAATCAGGCGCGTGGGCGCTGCCAATTAACCCTTTTCACCGTGTGAAACCAAACATAATTGCCTGGGGTGCAGGGGGCCACTGGGCCATGGCCTGCCCAGCGTAGGCTGAAATGGGCATTAGCAGTGCTGCCAGGTGACCATTACACACAATTGAACTGCTGGGTGTTTCTCCAAATCACATAGTTAGAGTTGCTACCCACACGTAATTGGCATGGCATTACCAAATGGCCCCCATTTCTTATTTTCACACTCACACAATTTATCTGGAATATCTTTAGAGTTATAGTACATTACCAGGTTATTTCACAATTGCAGACATACTGTATTTCAGTGGTGTTTTGCTCAGATTTCACTCTGGGAGCATGGATTATGTTACGTTTAACATATTAAATTTCTCTATTTGCAGTGCATTTTGATGTTGCCATAGTTCTGTTAAGAATGTAAAAATATTCTTAACTGGAACAAATAGTGGTTAATAAGTTAGGCTTTATGTGCACTGATAATCAAATTTTATTCATGTTATGCTCAAGGCAAATACCCCACATTTTTATTCAAACACCCAAAACTGGAGCACAGTTTAAATGAAACTGGAGCAGTCCTCTGCTCTGCAGTCATGCTGCAATAACAGTGTTTACTATAATTCCATTTTTATCAGCTCTCCTAATACTTTTGCAATAAATTAATTATCATGGTTATTAACTTTGTATGATAAAATGACTCCTTACTGTTAACGAAACTTCATTTCAAATAAGAGTCTTAATAACCAAAAAACTGAAACATTTTTAGTCACAATTCAGCAGTCTCAGCAGCAGATGATAGACTTTTGTCCTGTTTGTTGGAAGGAGGAAATACAATTAAAACCACAGTGTATGAACAGACGATATGCACTTTTTGTTTTAATTGGAATAAGCTATTAAACGTATCCATAAGAAATCATTTAAGATCCACTTATACTAAAGAATTAAAAATTACCGTCTATACCCGAGTATACGCGCGCTTAAAAGGGAATCTGATTCTAGTTCTAAGTAGCTTTTATTGCACAGTAAATATTTTTGTGTTTTAGTATTTAAAAAAAATGATGAAAAATAATATATGTATGTCAGATAGATTGTATGCTTTATCCAGGGGTTTCATAGTTTTCCCTCGATGCTTGAAGTACCATCTTTCGGCCGTCAGGAGTCATCGTTTCACTCTTTCTTCATCCCTCCGCTTGCCCGTAACCGTCTCTCTGACTGACTGCCCAGCAAGAAATGTTGGCAAAACACCCCCTCCTCATCGTGTAGAAAAAAATGGCGGACAAGCGCTAAATCCACACCAGAAACAAACACACACGTTACAAAGCAAGGTAAACATCCTCGGATACACCGAGCAACGTCTCCGTTTAGGCTCGGCTTCAGCTTTGAGCCCATAATACCACTGGCTCTGTGCGCTGCTACACTCCCGTTGTGCTAATGCTAATATTTATAATCAGGTCAACGCGCTAGCGAGGCCACCTAGCATGCTAAGCTAGCATCCCGAGCAGTGGGCATGTCTGTGTGTAGCCGTGCGTAGCATAGCATGCTGGATGTGGTGTTTGCACGGCTGCACTGGCTGCATGCATGTTTGATTTCCATTCAGTCGTACTTGTGTCTGGTTTATACCCTGTAGGTCAACGTCAACACGGTGTTACATTCCGGATAACATTATTAGCGATGCTGTCACGTAGTGAGCATCTAGCGCCTATGCAAATATAGCACAGGAGAGGGCGGGGGGGCTCCCATGTGTTGTTGGCTTTGTGTTTTGAATGAAACTCAACAACGTGAGACGCGATATTTTGGCTATAAATGGAAACAGCGTCCCATGTAGCCGGATTTCAGACAAGTGCTCCGGTGTGGACATTTGGTTATCGGCGGACTCCGGGTTAGCAACAGGAGGAAAGTGTACCTGCTGAGCTCGCTAACGCCAGTCCTCCTGTCACTTTCCCAGACGGAAAAACAAGGAGCGGGGCCGCTTTAATTTGGACGCCACCCCCCTTGGCGGAGGAAAAAGGCGCACTTCCATTGAAAAGGAAATCATCCAGAGAGGAGAAACGCTGCTAAACGGTTATGAAGTTTTAAGGTAGGTATCTTTATATATATCCACATGCATGAACAGCATGCTGTTTAAGTTACTCTGCGGGTCATCTGTCGTTCCTGTTTCAATCGTAAGCCAACATTAGTTAATTCAAAACAGCTCCCATAATAAGGCTGACATGTTTTTCTTGAAAAATTCAAATATTTGGCAGATGGTTAACAAGTGTCGCTGTGTAACTTCACTGTGTGCTCACATCTATTCACATGATACTTTGGGTCTTTATTTAAGGGATTTTCAGATATAGCAGTCGCATCTTGAACTCTGATCTTCTCTAAAATGTGCATTATTTGAATTTTTATGTACTAAAAAGCGTCATTAAACTGCGATGGCTGTGGGACAGAAAAATACTGCCAGTTAAAACACTTGTTTACATCACTTTGACCTGTTGACCTGTTATGTTGCGTCTGGTCGCTAATGTTGCTTTGGGTCGCAGGAGTCACAGGTCTGAAAACGTGGGGGCCTTGTCTGAACCTTTGTCTGCTGATTTATGAGGGGAAACTTTTTAAGCATTCTGCATTATAGTTTTAAATAATGGTCAATACTAAGGTTTTTTTAATCATAAGCTATTAGAATCTGATCACTTATTTTTAATTAAGGTTGTGTAGAAGAAAACTAAAAGCAATTCCAGTTGAGTGACACAAAATTTTCATAGACGTCATTAAAACCTTAAAGTGATTTTGGATTAAATTTTTGTGCTATTGGTGATGTTTCTAATATTTTGCCCTCTCTGCTAATGTCAGTTACTTTGAGTATTCTGTAATTACATCAAGAAGCTTTTGTGGATGTCTTTACATGAGCCTTTACTGTATTACAAAGCCAATTAAATCCATATGTAGTCCATAGTTGGCATGATCTTGGGTCTCTTTGTTGAACTTGCCTCTGGTTGCCTCCCATGACGACCTCCTGCCTGGAGGCCAGCGAGCTACAAAGATAACAAGAGCTGCTCTCAGGTTTCCCTTTGAAACAGCGTACGGTTTACACGACTGTCCTCTGATCTTATTACTCCTAAGTTTTTAATGGTGTGATAGATTATTTGAATTAATTAAAACTCATCACATTTCCCACATGTAAAGTTTTCCCCTGTTCATGCCCCCTGTTAGTGAACTTTTATTTTTTTATTTTTGACAGTATTCCAGCTCGTTCCACTTCTTTGTTTAAACAATATTATGATTTTACTGCTTCAAAGACTCCTTGTTTTTATGGCTGCAATATCCTGTCAGATGGATATGTTATGTGGGTTTTGCGCATCTTTATTGCACACATTTCCCCAAATTTCGCCTGACAATATTGACATATCTTTGGAAACTAAAATAAAGACTGTTTGGCTTGCAGTATGAGCTTGTAATAACCAACATACCATTGGGTCAGTAAGGTCTTTTCAGAGCAAAAAAAGTGCAAACACATGTATCATATTTTTCAAAATAATAAGATAAACCTAAACGTCACTACAAACACGAAAAAGATTGCACAAGGTCCTCTATTTATTTCAAATTGACACGTATGGTTGACACAGCTTTAACATAACTTGTTTTTGTGTGTAACTTCTTGTCTTTAGAGTGAAGGCAGCTGTTGTGTTGTGAGCTTGGTCTGTATTGCCGGAGCATGAGGAAACCTGTGCCACAGAAAGGTAAGGATTTATTATGCCATTCCCGGCATGAAAGCAGAACGAGAATGTTTTGTACTTGTATTACTTCCAAATAATTCTACCAAACAAGTATTCAGAGTGGCTCGCAGGCGAAGCTACAAGTATGACACATTTTAGTTTGAGCTGATTCCAAAAAAAACCCCCCCTTTGTTTTTTTTCTGCTCAGGCAGATTCATATATTATCTTGTAATAGCCCTGTAGCCCAGTGAGCTTGGCAGGTATTGCAGCGAGTGTGACAGGTATTGCAAGGTACTGACTGATGTGAAAATCACTTGTAGTTGAGAGCTTATTCTGTCTTTCTTGGCCCCTGTAGCTATAGAGTGGAAAGATGCCAGAAGGATCAAGCATGCCCGCAGTGGACGGCCCTCCCGGGTGCCTTCACAGTACCAAGGTAAATAACCCACAGCAGCCAGTGATATAAGAATTAAGTTTGGGGCGATTCCAACAGGAAACGGCGCCCAAGGATTTGCCTCTGCGGAGGTTCATTAATCATCAAGACATTGTTTGCTACAAACGTAGACAATAGGTTTTAAGAATCTGTCCCATCTCTTTGTTGTTTTGTGTTGGGGGCCCACAAAAAGTTGCACGTAAAATTTGTTTTAAACTTGACATGAAACTTGAATATCCAACAGCCTTTGCATAAATATTTAAGAAATCTCAACATAGTTTGATATTATAAAAAATTTCTGTTACTTCTGTTGTATCTCTGCAGGGCATTTCAGTTGGGAGAAATACCTGAAAGAGACGGGTGCTGTCGCTGCACCGTCGTCTTGCTTCAGACAGGTGAGCAGGATTTTAAGGTCCTCTCTTGAATGTCTCCATCAAACCTATTCGCAATCATCTCTCCCATGACTCATTTACCACACAGAAATCTCACTCCGCTGCTGTTGTTATGCTGCCACTCTCCAACTAACACTTGTCTACTCATCGTTTCCATCCAGAGCCTCACACCTCCTCTTAATGAGTTCAAGGCGGGGATGAAGCTGGAGGCCCAGGACCCACGAAACACCACGTCCACCTGCATCGCCACGGTGGTGGGCCTGACAGGCTCCCGGCTGCGGCTACGTCTGGACGGGTCAGACAACAAGAACGACTTCTGGCGCCTGGTCGACTCCTCAGAGATCCAGCCAATTGGCAACTGCGAGAAGAATGGAGGCATGCTGCAGCCACCACTTGGTGAGGATGATCACAGATCTTATAATGGCATCTCTTTTAAGTTTTCTACTCATTACACAGTATCCTTTTTTTCCTGTTCTTTTTTATTTCATTTTTCAATTTTGTCCACTAGATGTCAGTGACTGACAGCTAAAAATTCCAGTGTGTCATGTTAATGTCTTTTCTTACACATCTCTGTTAAACCCCTGGAGTAAAATACACAAGAACACTCTTGTCTGCCTTTTTAAACTGTTAGCGCTTAGTTCAGTATATCCTAGTGATAATACGAGGTCTTTAGATGGCTGTCTCTGTCTGACCAGCAGTCCAAATCCCATGCAAAAAATTACAAATTTGTGTGACAGAGATGCAGATCTTTTCATTTTTGAAGCCAAAACCACATTGTAATAGAATATTTGATTGAAAATGACTGACATGATAAACCCTATTTTAAAACTAGTTGCAGATTAATTTTTATTTGCTTGATTTATTGATTAATGGTTACAGCTGTAATGATAAGTTCTTTTTTTCTCCATGTCAATATGAGCATGTTAATCACACAACTCTTGGATCTAAAGCTGCTTTAGTTTTAACAACACGTCTTTTTTTCAGGTTTCCGTCTCAATGCGTCCTCCTGGCCCATGTTCCTCCTGAAGACGCTAAACGGGGCTGAGATGGCACCTTCTCGCATCTTCCACAAGGTACCTGTACAAGGCTCACAACCCTAATGTGCTTTTTAAAAATAAATGCTGATTGAAAATAAGCATATTTATTGACTGGTCATACAGTACTCATACCAGACTTCTCTAGAATCTTTTGGTCTTACTGCTATAATCCCCAACAGCAAAATTCACTAGCATTTGGTTGATTTTGCTGTACTTTCCTGGTGCATATGAATGCACAGTACTAGCACATGCCAGCTTAATACCTGACCCCCTTTTTTTCCCCTCCATGTTCCCCAGCAGGAGCCTCCCGCCCCGGAGCAGAACTCTTTCCAGGTAGGCATGAAGCTGGAGGCGGTGGACCGTAAAAATCCCCACTTTATCTGCCCGGCCACAGTGGGTGCACTCCGCGGTGTCGAGGTGCTGGTCACCTTTGATGGCTGGCGGGGGGCCTTTGACTACTACTGCCGCTATGACTCGCGTGACATCTTCCCCGTCGGCTGGTGCAGCCTCACTGGAGACAACCTTCAGCCGCCCGGCACCAAAGGTCAGAGGATAGAGAGAAGTGAGAGTTTGAGACTCTCTCTGAATATCTGTTTTTTTTTTTATTATTTCTTTACACAGCTCTGTCTTTTTTTTTTTATTGAACAACAGTGTGGCTGCCAGTGCCTTCCAGCAGAGACTGTCAGAAAATGTATGCAATTATTCTCGTATCAAATGTACTGTGTCTCTCTCTGTCTCTGTGATGTCTGAATGCTCGCTCAACCTTCAATTATGGCTTTTGTGAGAGCTATAAACACACGTCATACTTTGAGTGTAACCCGACTCTTAGTGCTGTGTAGCCCTGCAGATAATTTTGGTTTTATTTGCACTGTTTGTTTATGTGATTTCTATTAGCACCCCGCTAATCTGGATAATTATTAATCCAGATTATTATAAAGTTTTCATTATGACTATATAACCATAGGAAAGTGGTTCCAGTGAATTGTCCTTGTTTCTTGAGCAGTTACAGTGAATTATATATCCCTCCTCTGTATTGTAAAGAAGGCAGACACAGCAGATGAATATTTCAAAACCTCAACATGGAAAAACCAAATCTGTCTGCACACCTGGCTACTGTGCTTTTTTTTTCAGTTTGGATGAACCTACACTTTCAAATCTCTATACTCAAAGTCCATTCAAACAGGTGTTTTCACTTACTCACCTGATTGGATGTCTGTTCAGGACAGGGGAGAGTGTACAAAATGTTCTAGATTGACACGTCCCTCACTCTCCAGTTACAGCTTAACCTTTTATTGATGTTGCTGGTGATTTGCCATCAGTGACCTCACAGAAGTCCGGCCATAGCTCCAACAAACATGACTAGAGGTCCTGAAACTGAAAACACTGATGGGGGTTTGCAGGTCCTCTGACAATACTATCATTAGGTCTGTTACTATACACGCACTGTACAGACTGACACGCTTAATACTCTTATAAAAACACATTTATGTTTCGTGTATTGAATCCAAATTTTTAAAATTGAGTTTTGTCTAAAGAGTATATTTAACATATCCAAGGCTAAATCTAAAAAAAAGGAAACTTTATGACTTTATTAAGGATAAGGACTATTTGTTCCTGGCCTGTGTGGGATTGTTTTACACTGCAAAGATATTGCTTTTATGTTGTCCACTCTGTATTTGACATTCAAGCTTATAGAATCTGACACATATTTGTGCAGCAAGCCTGATATATAACAAGCACAGTTGTGTGTTTTTTTTAAAAAAAAAAAAGGTTTGCATTTTATGTTTAGAAACTTGTTTGTCACAAGTTAGCTGATTTGTACTGGAGTTTTACTGTCACTTTCGGGCTGCATGTGGCTTTTGGTTGGTGCGTCACGGTTCATAGTTTGGTGGAAATAGTTTGGTGCCTGAAGGCATCATTAGCAACACTTGATCAAGTCATCAGCTTTTAAATGTAAATCTGTCCAGATAATATATTCTTTTGTACCATGTCTGATTTCCAGCACCTAGTAACATCCAGTCTAGTTTGTAAAATGTAGGCTTGCTGATGTTTTTTACTGCTTTTATGACACAATTTCAAGTCAAACAGTCCGTTTTCCTTTTAGAAAACTAAGTTTTCTTGTCATCAAGGATTTTCCTATTAGCAGTGAAGCATTTCACAAGTTGTAGCCATGTTAACTCTCAACATGAAGAGCAAAAGCCAGACACAGAGGCAGGATTCAGAGTAAACTTGTTGTCATTCAAGTAGCATAAAAGGGAGAAGTAGAGATACAAGGGTTATCAGCCACAGGG
>JAPZDV010000025.1:7754892-7780089 GCA_029814665.1 Acanthurus lineatus
ACTCTCAACATGAAGAGCAACAGCCAGACACAGAGGCAGGATTCAGAGTAAACTTGTTGTCATACAAGTAGCATAAAAGGGAGAAGTAGAGATACAAGGGTTATCAGCCACAGGGTCAACTGCACTCCTCTGTGAGAATCCACAGCATTGTGAAGGAGGGAAATGGAGAGGCAGGACACGTCTTTGTAGCCTAGCTTGTGTTTTATGAAGCTTTGGCACTCACCCAGTTGGCAGACTGGGGTTATGACGTGGTTGAAACAAGCCTGGGTGCCCCTCTGCAGGCCTCTCGTTGGCACCCGAGCTAACATTCTGATTAGACACATCAGGGACAATTGAGTAAAGAGAGAAAGGGGATCGAGACGAAGAGAAAAGTCAGAACTTAGCCGTAAAAAGGTGGATTGTTTACATTGTCAGCAGATTGTGGGAGGAGAGAAGAGGAGAAGGGAGGAAAAGGAAAGAAAAAGGAGGCGCAAGAGAGAGGAAGAGTGGTAGAGGAGGACAGGGCAGGAGGAGAGGGTGAATCTAAGGACAGCTGGGCAGACAACCACCCAGTTTTGACTTTTGTTTGGGCTCGAGAGGTAAGTAAAGATAATTCAAGTTACAGAACTACAGTCGGAGTGATAGATTAAAAGCTCTTGAGAAGTTATCTTCCTGTAATATGAAGCTGGCAGCTGTGGACTGTGTGAACTCCATGAACTCAGTGCTCTCTGGAGAGAGGGGAAAAAAGAAGGGTTTGCTTGTTACGCATTAGTTTGACTGTATTTACCAGCACTGCCATTGATTACCGAGCATGTAACCTAAAGCTCTTTAAACCTTTTAAACATATCATTTCGGATTCATCCGGTCTATGTAGGATCAATCAGGTGTCTTGTTGTTTTCTCTTAGCTTAACAGTGGTCCCTCTTTGAGACGTAGCAGTTGCCTGCAGGCTGAGCTTTGCATTGATTGGTGTGTCTGTGTGAATGTGTGTTTAATAAATACAGCCCCGTGAGCCAAGACCTGTGTTAATGAATGTGGCCACTCCTCTTGTAAATCTGTCATGTGTTGATCCAGGATGAATACCAGTGCATTTGTGTATGTGTTTTTGTGTGTGTGCGTGTGCATGTGCTTGTGTGTGTGTGTGAGAGAGAGAGAGAGAGAGAATGTGTATGCACAGGCTTGCAGGTGCATGCAAAGCCAGATATCAGGGCTATAATGTTGTTTTTTCATGCACACATTCTTGACATTTTGCTGGCTGTATCGGCGTATATAGAGTGCACTGCTTACTTGGTTGTTTTTATTTATTTAAAACAGGCCATAAATTATTTGACCATGTGGCACGTTCACTCGGTGATCTCTTAAAGCCTCTAATCAAGAAGGGAAGGGTGTGTGGTCATGAGTGGGAGTGTGAGAGATACATTTTAAGACGGTCTCACAGCTGTGAGCAGCTTACTTCTTTATGAGCGTTAATTCCTCTGGCTTTTAGGGTGTTCACACAATTTTTTTTTTTTTTAATTTTAGCAAGCAAGAACTTAACGTTAGACCCAAAGAGATTCATGTTTAATTACTTCTTTGAACATGGCTCCTTCACCTCTTCGCTGATGTCTTTTATTTGGTTTGGTGGATCACAGTTTATACAGGTAAAGCCACTTTGTCTGACTGATGGTATTTTATAGCTATTTTTCCGCTTTACATCACAGTGTTTTTTGTTTGTGCTTTATGTGCTCAGTGTTTGAGTTATCATCCATGTTATTGACCTGATATTCTAGTCAATCTAGAGAGAGTGGACTCTTGTTTTTGGACCTAAAAGGAAGCAACTGTGAGAGCGGTTCCCAGAGGATTATATGATCCTGTGATGGGTGAACCTCAGACCCTTTTGAAAGAGCGTAATCATGCTCGTCTGGAAGAAAACATAAAACATTTTATAATCGATTGCGTCAATCTGTTCTGCTTAAAAACAGAATTAAGAGGCTAGATCTATGAATACCTCTGCGCTCTTCTCAACAAAGTTGCATTTTAGTGAACATCTTAATCATTAACACATTGATCATGTAGTTATGAATGATGATAAGGCAAAAAAGTCACACTCACAAAGCATGGTTTATGAGTTCAATGATTAAATAAATGAAGCAACAGTGGTTACCTGCGTTAAACTGGTGAGAAGTTTGTCTCTAGAGAGGTGTTTTAACAGTGCTCTACCAAAGTGGCAGGATGTCTGTTCACTTTCCTTAAATCTGAGATTCAACGTGCACCAACAAGCTGGATTTGGAACAACTGATGTCCAAAGCCAATCGCAGGAAACAATCCTAAAACCTTTGGTGCAGAGCGGACTTGTCAGCAGAGAGAGTGAGATTTTGCATCAGCATGGCGAAAGTTTTGCAAATGTGATGGAGTGTCTGTGGTGGATATGCATGTAGACCATCTTGCTGAATAATAATCAACCATAGCAGACTCTACAACATGTCTAGAGGGAAATTTTATGGATACTAAATTTTAGAGAGATTTATTCCAGCAGTTTAGAATGGGTTTTTTTGTTTTTGATTTTGTTTTTTTCAAAACACATAAAATCAGTGGAAAATACCACTGTGGTTCCAAGGAACACATGACTGATCACTGTCTCCTGAGTTCTCTTAAAAAACACCAAACCAGCAGTTGCACATAGACAGATCTTTCTCCTTGGCCATCATGATAGGACAAACTAACTGCAGCTTGTGTTTTAACCCTAAATAGATCCACATCTTTATCTACTAACAGCTGGAAAAAAATTAGTATTTGAAAAAGAACTTGCGGTGGTGGGGGGGCGTTGGTGGGGAGGGGGCGGCCAACTGGGTGCGAATGGTGCTTTGCTTAAGCAACGATGTAAAACAGAACATTAGCTATCTCCTATGGTTTTATGAGAAGTGCGAAAATATTTCCAGTTCATTATGAAACTGTGGCAGGACAATTAGTCTGCGGCAGGCCGCCACAGTCAAGGTAATTAATGGAAACTCGCTGATTCACAGACCTGCTTGTAAGCAGTTTTCATTGAAACTACTCTATAGAGTAATGGGAACCATATCTGGGAGAACATGTGGCTGTTAATTTAGCTAGAATATATGAACCGTCAAGCTTTATGCATGAATAGACACTATTAGAGCTTAAATTATCTCTTTTTTTGTAATGTGGATGAACCCACCTGTAATATTGTGAGAGAGAAGACAGTGTATCGGGATTAATTGTTAAATATATGATTTCTCTGTTCATCTGAGCACCATGACTACTATGAAAATTCACAGAGTGACCAGTCTCATGAAGCAGATCGTAGCATGCACTTATGATGTGTCATTTCACCCTATTTTCTCCTTTCTAACGTTGTAGAACACTACGTTCTGAGCGATGCAGTGTGGTGTCCTCAGGCTTATGAGTGAATAAAAGGAAGTTCAAGTGAGGAAAAAATGTTTCACTGCTGAGAAAGTTTGACCTTCTCTGCTGTCGTGCTGCTGTGAGACGCTCGAGCTCAGGTGTGAGGAACAGCTCAGGATTTAGTTCTGCATCAAACGAACTGAGGGTTTTTTGGGTTCGTAGTGAGTGTGAAGCCACATATTGTGAACATTAAGTTGTACATAACATGCTGCTCATAATTTGAGAAAGGTATTTAGAGCAAAGGTGAGTGATGGTGATACCTGATGATGGGTCACTTCCTGGCTGCAGCTGTTATCAAACGGGGTCATTGCTGACAGCATAAAGGCTTCTTGTGTGTTTGCTTGTGGTGCATGACTCATTCTGCTGTTGGTTAACGTCATGTGCGCGTCATGTGGCAGCTGTGTGGTGAGGTGATTTTGAATGAATATCTATTTCTTCTGTAATAATAATTTAGTCTAGATTGATTTCTCACATAGGCAAAGAACTGTTTTTCTTAACTCATAAGTGCAATTAATGAAAACATAACTAGACTTACTGAGAAAACATTATTACATTTCTCTGCTCCCCCTGTGACTAAGCGTGGAGCCTGGAGCTGTAATTCTTAATTAGCTCTTTCTTACTGTTAAACCGCAGCTTTTCATTCAGCTCGCCTTTTCTTGTGTCTCTGCCCGTCTTTGCCAATGCAGTAGTGTTGCCTAAGAGCCTTGGAGCACTGACAGACGGGAGTGTGGAGAGCCCAGCCATGCACCCCACCCCCATGGTGGGCAGACCTCCAGGTCAAAGAGGACGCAAGCCAGGCCGCAGGAAAACAAAGGTTACGGGGCCGTGGAGTCAGAAGGGCTCTGCGTTGGGACCACAGAGCATCCAGCCAGGCAAAGGCCTGGAGCCCATTAAGGTCCCCAAGAAACGAGGGCCCAAGCCTGGCAGTAAGGTAGGCATGACGTAGTTTAGAGATGGATCATCAGGGACAGATGGCTGCCTTTGAATGCTGAGTCAGTTCAGGGAAATTACGAAAAAACCCCAACATTTTTTTACCATTTAAATCTAATGGTGTCTAACTATGCATAGAGTTTCTAGTTTCCCTGGTTTTTTTTGATATCCACGTCTAAGATTTCTGGCTCTTCCTTCATTAACTGGAGGTGAAAGCTAGACTCTTTCTTCGGTTTTAAATTACATCTGCCCACTTTGTCCAGAGAAATTTGTGCTGAAATGTTTTTTGTTGAATTCCTCACTTCGCTGAGCACCACAGACAGAATTCCTTTCACCTCTGTTAATACTGAGGTGGTGGCAGAAATATAAGAGGCTGCTGTTAAAATCAGGGGGACTCAAAACCAAGCTAGTAATTCTACCTGACCAAATAATATAGGTGGTAAAATAAAATGAAGTAAGTGAACTATAGTTGACTGACATCTCATAATGAGTGTTTTTGTGATCTCTTTGTTAACCTCTGATGAACAACAGTGCTCATGTTGTTTCACAAGCCTTAGATGCATGGAAACACGTCTGACCTTGACCCGGAACAGCATCATCAATCTTGAGTATTACGGCGTGAGTAGTGAGAGTTTGCCCCCTTTTGACTCTTGTATCTCCATTGCTCTTTGTTTGCAGCTCGGCTGGGCAAAGAGAGCTGGCTGGCTGGAAGATGCCATGGCTGGACCAGGCCGGCCGGTGACGGGCCTGGGCCGAACCAGAGGCAGGCTGCCTGCCAACTGGACTCAGAGAATAGCTCTGCAGCAGGCTCAGCAGGCTCAGACTCAGGCAGACGCCATCAAGATCCCAAAGAAAAGAGGGCCCAAACCAGGCAGCAAGGTAGCCTTTCAGTACACACACATTAACACAGGCATCACAGAGCCACAGAGGACTACATCATAACATTTAGCTGCACAAGAAGGTAACTCACTGGATGTCATTTTTAATCCCATAATACATCACCTATTAGCATTTCAGCAGTACATGTTTTCCAGTGCTCACCCGCTGTACTGAGCCCAAACTGGCCCAAAATAAAAGAAAATGAAAAACAACTGTTTTTGTGGATGCGCCTGTTATCTCTGTCTGTCCCATCCTGTCACTCGTTTCTGTTGTTTCCACCTTTCTCACCTGCACTACTCGACTTCACCTCCAGAGAATTAAAATGTATGAATTAATGCCATCCTTTTTTTTCCAGATTTATTTATTTTATTTTTTAATCCAAGGCAGATTGGGTTGGTTTGAATTTCAAAGGCACCAACAGATCCAAAGTGCTTGTCCATAACAAATGTTGAGCGGCATCCAGTTTGTGTGCTGGCAAAGCAGTTAGCTGCTCTCATCAAGCCCCAAAAATGTACTGAAAAGAGATTAATGGAAATAGTTGGCAGAACCATGAAATTTCCTTTTAATCTTTGTTTTTTTTTCTGATGCTACACCATGTTACATTTACAGGAAGGCACTTTTTGAGTCCAAATAAAGAAACAATTACTAACTTAGAGCAACATAAGAGTCACTTTTTCCTGCCAGTCTAATCAAAATGCACTGATGGTAATGTACTAATAAAGAGACATGTGCTGTAAAATGTTGGAATGTTTGTGTTTGTATCCAGAGAAAACCACGCGTGGTACCTAATCCAGTCCCCACGTCTCCCACCAGCAGCACCCCAGAGCCCGACACCAGCACTGTGCCTCTGGACAATGCCACCATCCCCAACTCTGCACTACAGGCCCCCACAGGTACATTCACAGGCCTCAGCAGATTGTGCATTATTATTGATGAGGACAAGCAGGGCATGTGTGAGACTATCTGTTGTACACACACACACACACACACCCGATGCCTGTTGTTGGTTACAGAATCTAACAGTAGCCAGAAGATTCAAATTAAGCACAGTTATCCTTCTATGTAAATTCCGTTGAATTTTGATCAATTAAAGAATTCAAATTGACTCATTTTCTTGTTGTTTTGCCCACCAGTTTGTGTTTACTTAAACAAGTACGGCAAGGTGGGACCCCATTTGGACCAGCGGCGTATCCAGCAGCTCCCGGACCACTTTGGGCCGGGCAGGGCCTCTTCGGTACTTCAGCAGTGTGTTCAGGCTTGTGTGGACTCCGCCCACAATCAGGGCACCGTCTTCTCCTGCCTCAAGTCTGGACAGGGAGGGGAAGTCATTTCAGGTGGGAATTTCCTCTTTATTTCTGTCCTACTATCAAGGCCTAATGAGGGGTTTTTAAGGGGGTTTTACTTTATTGTTAACTTGTTTTCTTTGGTCATGATTTCAGATCAGATTTCAGATTTTTATTCATTAAAGCAGAATTTAGTGCTGCCGTCGAAAGATTTTGCCTCTTTTTATGTAAATTCTGATGTAATGTTTTTTTTCCCTCCAGCCTACTTTGACCAGCAGCAGCACACCCTGACCCTGCCCACAGTCAGCAGCGTCACCTACGTCCTCCGCTTTCTGGAAAAACTCTGCCACAACCTTCACTGCGATCCTCTGTTCGGTAGCCAGCCTGTAGCCAGAGGAGGCCTGCACTACGACAGTCACACGTACACTGCAGGTCAGCGCAACAGTGGGCTCACACACACATTAACGTGGTGATTATATGTGGTGAATGTAAATGCCATATTTAATAATACAAGATGGGAGATGTTTTAAAGCATGTTTTATTCTGCTGGAAACCGATACTAGACTAAATTACACTTATTGTTCAAACTGTGGTCCATGGCACCTTTAATATGTAGTGGATTCTACATTAAATGTGTCATTGAATTAGCTTTTAGGACACTCAATTTGGCCTCTTTATTGAGTGTTTGGTCTTTAAAGAGAGAGGAGATAAAAATGACCTACCTTAGTCATGAAAAGATGTTGTTAGTGACTAAGAAACAAATCCTGTTATTACTCAAGGAAGGAGCACCACGTGTTTCCACACAGTATCTGGAGAAAAGGTGATAACAGGAACCAAAGGCAAAGAACTTTTTTTTAACAGGAACCTTTAACTGTTATTATTCCCTGTCTAATGTTTAGATTTCATTGGAGTTGATAAATCAGACACAAAATACACAATGACACATGCAGTCATTTAAAAGAAAAGCCAAACTCATTGTATTTAAATTTTTACCTTCTTTAACAGGGTCAAACTTGATAAACAAATGACATCCAGTCCAGTTATCTTTACCTCTGTCACCTCTGACTGCTTCAGCCGTTTCCTTCATGTGTGTTGTTTATAGAGAGGAGAGGTTTTGGAGACAGTCTGACGACTGGCCCGGGTCGAGGCACTAAACGGTTCCTCCAAGATTACAACAGCTCCCTCCCTCAGAAACTGGCCAAAATCCCTCGGCTCTCCACTGAAGGTATATTAACTTTTCTGATGGATCTACCCTGGGCCCCTTTTTGAAAAAATGCTTGTTCAAAATAAAAATTAGCTTGTAAAAACACTTTTTCTTTAACTTACTTTAATAGAAAAGTAATAACTAATTTCTCCTTCATAATAAATGATAATATTTCAGCTATTTATCACCTCTATATTTACTATTCCCATTCTGTGCATTGCTTGATCAATGTAACGTATTTTACTTTGTTTTTTTCCTGTGTAACTTAAATGACAGAATTTAACTGAATAACAAGTCTTTCAATCATCTGTCTCATATGTTTTATAAAAAACAATGACTCTCAGTTGCTGCAGCACATTTTATGGTGGTCATTTCTAATAATTGCCTGCTCTGAGTTGCCCACTAAATCCTTATGGAATCTCAGAAAGGGTGATAGTAAAACAGAAGAAGCTCTTGGCTCAGAAGTGAGTGTTATTAAGTTCTGGGGCAGGAGGTTAATCATTTAATCATTTTTCAATTTCCTTAGATTTTAATAAAGTTAATGGAATATTCTAAGAGATTTACGTAAAAGGGTAATATCCCCTTAAAAGGGCCTTCCACTTTTACAGAAGGCCAGAACACACCATCAATTATTGTAACACTTTGTGAGGTTACAGGTAATAACACTGTGAAATGTATCATGAGAATAGCTCTGTCACTCACTTCCTCTATTAATGCTTCATATTAATGAAATATTTATCATTTGTTGCATTTGATTGAGCGATTTTTTGATTTGCTTTTATTTTTGAAGTGTTTTAGCATCCACGTGTTTATTAAATCCAGCTCATGAGTTCTCTGTTTGAACGGTCTCTCAGGTGAGTCCTTCATGGAGAACAGCGTTGCCACATCAGAGCACTTAAAGAAGAGCCCTCTCTCTGCAAACTCTACGGTTCAGCCTGCTGGCCTGAGGTCTCCCTCCAAGCTGCTGCATCATAACAACTCCACAGGTACCAAGAGACACTGTTACAGGAAACATCATGTCTAAATTTGCACATTTCAGTGCAGCATGTCACTGTCGTTCTCTCAAGTGGTAGATGAGACCAAAAACAGCCTTGTGCTTAAAAAGATGCAGTGACTGCTTTGCTGTGTGGTTTTTTAATACTTTTTTATGACTCTTTAAAGTTGTCAATGATGCAATTATTTTGTTTCTGTCAAACAGTGGAAATACTGTGTTGACATTACAAAAGTCATCTGCTAGCAATGTGCTTTTTCACATATTTTATTGGCAAATGTCACACATTGACTGATGACAATCCTGCATGTTTTTGTTGTTGACATGTGCATTTTCACCCCTGCTGCATCACCTGAAAGTCCAAATAGAAATGAATGAGACAGCAGTTTTTTTCTTCTTCTTCTTCTTCTTCTTCTTCTTCTTCTTCTTCTTCTTTTTCTTCTTCTTCTTCTTCTTCTTCTTTTTTATATGCTGTTGTTTGTTTAAACACCATAAATTTAGAACATTCACATTGAACAAACTGTAAGTACAGTTTTTATGGCTGGTGAAGATTCATTTAAACATTTGTGTCAGCTGTTGTTGTAGCAAAGTAATAAGACTGAAAACATTCGAGTTTGCTGCAAGAGTTGTGTGTTTACAGTATGAATAACATGAATGCCTTTAAAGCTGTAGGACCTACCAGATAGTTGGAATTACTTAAGGGAGTGTAAATGTGGAGATAAAGGTACATCAATAGTGGACTGTTCTGTTTATACAACACTCTGTGTCATGGAAAACATGCTAGTCAGCATTTACAGTCTGCACAGTTCTAAAGTTTAAGCTCCAGCCAGACGCCTGCAGACATTAGAAGGGAAATTTATATTAAACAGACTCTCGTGTGCTTTCATATGCAAGGAATATAAACTGAGCTTTATTTGTTTTGACAAAAAAGGATGAAGCAGGTTTTACAAAGATGCACTTACTGAGAGATGTCTGATTTTATTTGGCAGGCTGATTTTGGAGGACAGCTCCAACAGCTTTGATTTAATCAAGATGTAGTATTTCTCTGGATACTATTTTGATTTTGCAATCTTAAGTGTATGATGGAGCTTGGTCATTGAGTGAATTACAGAAAAAAAAAAGAAGTAAAATAACAATATACGAAGCTAAAATAAAAAATGAATAACTGTCATTGTGGATTTAGGACATTTTTTTTTTTTGCACTTCCAGGTTCAGGCAGTTTTCGGGAGAGCCCAAGACCGAGCGGTCAGGACCCCAACCTATGGACAGTGGAGGACGTCATGCTATACATCAGAGATATCGACCCTGTGCTCGCCCCACATGCTGACCTTTTCAGAAAACATGTACGTATAAATGCAGAAGTTATGAGATTATACTAGACAAGTGAGATAAGTGCCTTTATAATTCAGAGTTTTACTTACAAAAGTAATATTCCCTCCTTCTCTGTTCTCCAGGAGATTGATGGCAAAGCGCTCTTGTTGCTGCGTAGCGACATGATGATGAAATACATGGGCTTAAAGCTTGGACCCGCCCTCAAACTCACCTTTCACATCGATAAGCTCAGACGGGCTTGAGGATGTCAGCTGACCAGCCATAGCCTTCCAAAGGACTAAACAACTAGCCCATATTCCTGTTCTAGGATCAGTTAATTGTGCACTGTTTATTGGACATATTCTGACCATTTACATGTAGCAGCTTCAATCAGACCGACATATCTGGCATTATATACCCCTGTCCTGACCTCATCCAATGAGGAATGTTTATTTTGTGTAGCACAATCCAGCCCTAAGGCAGCATGGGATATGTAGGATTACCCACTCATCTGTTTATCTAAGGCATTTCAATATAACTTGAAGAGTCATATGTGGCCATTTCAACTGTAAAAGGCTTTTTTGGCCTGCTTTTATTATGTTACATTTATTCTGTACATTTCATATTTTGTACTTCCTGGATATATGGACTTGTATTTTTGCCTTTTTCAACATTTTGTGGTGGATATGCTAAAAGAAAGAAAACCTGAAGGAAGAAAAGAAAACACTACATTCATCCCAATAGTTGGGAATACCTTTAATTAATGTCTCTGTTTGAGGCACAATTTTGCAACTACAACAATACTAATTATGGGGGGAAAAAATGTGTTTTATGAAAGAAAAAAGACGCTTTATTCTGAAAATACTGCCATGAGGAAATCTGTTTCTCTTCTCTTTTTCTGGATGTTGTTTACAATGCCTTGTTTTGTCTGTTATTTGTACTTTTTTAATTTTTATACTATATTATTAGAGTTCCTACATGGAGAGCCCTATCATACTTAACATTGTTCAATAAATATATAATAATTCAATGGTTGCTTTATCCGTGCTTTTTGCTTTGCGATGCTGATCTTTGAATTTTTGAGTTCTAATTACACCTGTTTTTAACTCTTGGTTTTGTAGCTTTTTTACTTCAATTATGTTTTTTTTTCAATTATTTTATTTGAAAGAAGACAGTATTTAGTATCTTCAATCCTTTTGCAGGCAAACAATTACAATTACAGACATGCTACTTAGGCAAAAGGTTACTTTTTTCTTAGTATCATGAGTTAAAATTGGAATGTCAGTTAAAAAGATAAATGTTTTTAATCAAATTATTCATTCATTCAGAATTTAATTTTGAGGATATATTTGCCATTTACTGGTATAATTTTCCCATTTTCAGTAGTTTACCAACAGAGGGCAGCACAACCCTTTGTACCTTTTTGCAGTCATGTCTCCTTGGTGTTTCTCCTTGGGACTCACGGACATGCTCTGCCATGGGTGGCCATATCTCCATCTGGTAGACACAGCATGATAATCTCACTGATATTTTTATGCCATGTAAAGATTACTTCATATGGTTTCCATCATTTTTTTTTCCATTGTCAGTATTTTCTCCTGAGTTTCTCTGTGCCTATTAAAATTGTTTTCCATTTTTTAAAGACCTTTTCCTTTTATGATGATGTGAACCTATTGTTCACGCTGTTTCTGGTAAATATTGCTGTCATTGTTTCTGCCAATACAATGAGTGGGCTATTAGGATTGTGGGCGAAAAAAAAAAATTACTTGTCTGTACTGAAGCAGCTCAGCACAAGACATAAAACCTAACCACATCCTCCTAGTGAAAACAGGAAAACATCTCACATAGGGGTTGAAAACGGTGACCAAACCCACTAATTCTAACTGACATGGATGAGTATGAATGCATGTCTCTGTGTGTGAGCATATGACACATGCACACAATCTGTGCTGTGTTTGTGTGTTATGCTCAGGCACATGTGACAAGCACGGAGCTCGTGGCTGATGTCTGTGCTTGTTTATGTGTAATAGTAGCCAAAGTGTTGTGCATGAAGCCAGTGCTATTTATAGAAATAACAGCTCCTTGTGTTGCATATTGTGTTTGTGAAGGTTGTGAAAGGAGTTCTTACTTAAGCTCCCAACACCACAGCAGGGTTTTTATTAGGTGCCATTCTTGTTCTCCTAATAGGCCAAGCAGGCTGAGGTGTTTAAGTATAAAGATGAATACTAAGCATAACTGTCTGTGTTTTCTGAAAACATACAGGCAAGACATCTTATCTTTACTGTTATGACATACAGTGGAATTAATACTTTGGGGAAGTCCTGCTCCTGATATTTACCAACAATGCTGTTCGTTGCTCCTGAGTCATCTACTGTCTTTGCCCCAACTGTCTTACACCATCTAGGACAGCCAGACAGTTTCAGTATGTATGAAAGGAAGTTTTGCGGGCTTGCAGATCAGTCATAGCTGTGAGAAAAAACAGCTATCTCAGGTCTTTGCTTCAGGTGTTATGACAGAAATGCAATATTCTCTGCAGAACTAGCCTGGTATTTTGCACTCTGCAGACAAGTGTGGGCACACTCAGGGAGAAACTTGAGAAATAAGGTGCCACCTTCTGTCCGGCTGATACTAGAACTCCCAGCATTCCTTTGGGCTGTCAGCTGAGGTGCTCTGAGTAGGGGGTGAGGGTCCTGCCGGCCTCAGATTCTAGTGTGCCTGCGAAAGCCCCAAGGCCTCAGTTATAAAAGAATGTGCTTGAATTTCTTTGTAAGGTTGATCTCTGGATGATGTCTCAGCAAAGTGCAAACTCCTGGTTTGAGTGCATCATCTAAAAGCTCCAAGAATTGTGAATACACGGCATCACACTGCAGTTACTCCAGATATGAACTGTCACTATTAAAAATGTATTATTTCATTTTTACAATATAGTAAGTTCAACGCAACATTCTGCTGTATATAAAACTATTTTCTATTATTTATCAGTCATGGAACAAATATTGTAGGGGTTTCTGTAATCAAATAATGAGAAATGAAAAAGAAAATGTGATTACACCCCAGAGGAGCCATAATATCCTTTCTAAACCAAAAAATTTATGTTTGTTGTACGCGACGCTGACAGCCATTTCTAAAATCAAATTTGATTTCATCGTCATCCATAAATGAGGCAGCAGACCTGCTCTGCTCGCTTGTCTCCAGTGACTTCTGATTGGGAGATAATATCTGTTGACAGCCCTCACCCCAACACGCTCACCCTGTCAGCCCTGTGCCTACAGATGGTGTGGGCCGGCTCATGTCAGGATTCTCCTGGAAGGAAAATGTTGGTCACACAGTAGCGTGGGTATTATCTATCCATGAGTGCGAAGAAAATTACACAAAAAAAAACAAACACAAAAAAAGGGCCTAGATACAATAAATGGCACTTGCACATGATTTTCTTTGGCATTAGCACATTAATAATACAGAATATGGAGATTTCACCAGCAGGATAATACTTCTAATGCCTGACAAGAACTGCTCTCTTGTATTAATTCCACCCCCAGCCTATAGCCTGTTGCTCTGTCTTTGGTAGCATGTGCATGCCACTGTCACCAGATTAGCACGCAAGCTTAAAGCTTTGCTCACAAAGACACTGTGTACAGAACATAGCTTGTGCTAATACCGTTTCCTTCTATTCTAACCTCCCCAACCTGTAACTCTCCCTTGTGTAGCCCAAATCATTTCCCTACTCACATTAAATGGGCCTGAGTCAATAAACCTGCAGTACAGAAGGTGAATACAACAATACGCAGTAATGAAAAAAGCCTTGCAACAAAATACTGCCATTGTGAAGCCTGTAATATTACATCTTTGTTCAGACTGCCAGATTCACCTTTACATTGCATTGTGCAGTGTGGTTTAATAACAGAAAGACCATGCTTGATTTAACACATCACCCACCCTGTCAACGAAACTTTAACATTGCCACAGAAGGGCAATAGCTACAGGGGTTTTGGATGGTATTACATTGTTGCTGTTAAATGTTAGCATTTCCTTGCACTCGGCAAAACAATAAAGTATTTAGTAAGGTAGTCTAAGCTTATTTCTATGGCTGAATACATTTGAATTACTCAATAAAACCCTTTCCCAGCTGGTACTCTTTGTAGTTAAAAGTCTAACAAATGAAAAACACACTAAAGAGGGATGTTACCGGTTCAGTTACACCATATATGTGCTGACACCAAGGTTAACTTTCTACCTCTATTGTGAAACCGCAGCTCTGCTCAGTTTGGCTCTACTGAGTAAATCACACAACCCTTAAATATTTACCACCTTTTAGACATTGTTGGGACACCTTGGTGTGTTTGAACCAGCCTGACGGAGAAGCATCAGCTGTGTGCAGGAAAATAAATTATTTACACCCCCTCCCTTGTACTTCAAAGAGCTGGCAAACCATTCATTCCCAGATTTGGGGAGGGGGGTCGAAGGAGGAGCTGCCAGTCACTAGGCAACCTCTGGGTCACCTGCCCCGACATGCCAAAATCAGCCACTTACCTCTGGAGGCTGCATTCACAAAGAGCACAGCAGCATTTTGAAAGCGTCCTCAGCTGGATTCATATGGAAAACAAAAGAAGTACTGAGAAAACAGCGAAATTATGTGGCTGTGTCAAAGAAAGTTTGATAATGATTATGTTGCCTTTCCCCTTGTGGAAGGGAAAGAGAAAGAGGAAGAGTTTTAATGTAAAGAGGACGCTGAGGGGTTTACTATAAACCTGAGGGAGTCCAACCTTGTGACATCTGATGCCGTCAAAAAAAAGTCCTGTTTCGTTTGGATTATCTATGATATGTTGCCTTTTTATGATGAGGGGAGGAAAAAGCAGTGTTTACTAAGACTGTATGTCAAGTGTGGATAGTGACTGATCAGCTAGAAAATCAGGAAGTTCGGCTTGAGCAACTTGTCCACCGGATGAACCCTGCCCTGAGGGATCTGCTGTTTATTTACCCACAAAGAGCAGAGCATGCACACACACACACACACTAACACACACACTCACACATGTTCAAAAATGAACTTGGGTTACTTTTTGGGAAATTACACGGATTTCTATTCATTTCTGGGAGATCTAGATTAACCAGTCTTTGAAATGTGACCCTGAAGCAGCCAAAGTTTAACAGTCACACTTACATCATATTTGCGGATATTCCATGGACCTGTGAGGGGTGGTTAATAAGTTTATGGCCTAAGGTAGAAGGACATGAGCTATACAGCTTATTTTTATATATGCAGGTAGTTCAGCTCTTTTGTTAGCTGCAAATTGCAAGTTATGCAAAGGGTTTGAAGTTTGTAACCTAATGTGGTATTTCTGTTTTGGGTGACAAAAAAGTGAAAGTCAGCATCGTCTGAGGAGAACATCAGCCTCTCCAAACACCAGCCCTGTTCACCTGACTGCGCACCTTCAGGGTGCTACTTCATCCTCAAGATGAAGAAAGAGCTCAGTGGTCACCATTTTGACCAGTGATGAAGACTTTATCACTGCTGTTGACTACACTGTTGAGGTCAAAGACACTCACATCTATAAGAAGGGACCTGTATGTTCAACATCGCTGGAGTTGCGCGTGTGTGTAAATGTACATTTATGTTGGGGCGAAAAAAATGACTCTTTTGACTCCTTCCATCATTGGCTATGAACTTATCAATCATCCCTCACATATTAATTTCCTGGAGATTTACACTTACCGAATCATAATCAATGACTTTGCCAAACCATAACCCTTAATTTAACTCTAAACCAAGTTTTCACCATAAAAATGACTGATTTACAACACTGGGACTTGCATTTTGTCCCAGTACAGAAGGTGAATCTGTGTGAACAAATTTATGTCCCCACAGCATCAGTAATACCCATCCACACACAAACACACACACAAGGTTAAGACAAAACTCCAAGCTCTCTTGTTCAAGCAGACAAGTTTAAACTTGTGCCTTCTTCATACAATATTCACACACACAGAAACATGCCCCTTGTTGTCAATAAATAACTCATCCACTCATCTGGGAAACCCAGTTTAAGCAGCCACTTGGTTTCTCACTTTCAATGTGTATTTCATGCTTTGCTTTACACTCATTTGCATTTGGGGTTTCTTGACATGACTGCATTTTTAATAGCAACTTCAGCACCTTAATGTGAGATAAGGCTTCGTCTAGTCATACCACTTTGACTTTACAGATCTCAAGTAACATCCACTGGATGTTCTTTTACTAATGAGATTTTCTCATTTAAACCATTAATGGATCCAACCATAATCTACCAACATACTGTAAGTGTAGGTGAAAGGATCACAGTGACCACAGATGAGACATAAATCCTTTATCTTCCCCTGGCTCCACACTGATATTGAGGTATCCCTGTTAGTCTGTTTGATCAGGTTGTGTGCTGATGCTGTGAATGTGTGTGTGTGCATGTGAACACCTGGCCATGCGTGACAACAGCAAATGACCACCTATCCATCACTGGTGCTATGGCCTGAGATTAGCATGAGCCCAGGCTTGGCACCAGCTGCACAAAAGCCTGCAGAGGGAAATCTAGACAGTGCTCAATGCACGGACACACAGATAGACAACGATAGGCACACACATTCTTCTGGTGCAGAAGAAAGGATTGTAATCTGGATTTGCATTTAGTTTGCCCTGTGTGATGTTTATTGAAGGGTTTTCCATGGGATCATAAAAGTGTTGTGGGAAAACCCGGCTAAGAATTCCCCGAAAACTAGACCAAAAAAAAAAAAACCCTCCACCTCATATCTAATTCTAAAATTGCAAGATCCTTACAATTTTCTTTCAGCTCTCCTTATGTGTTGACTCTTTCACTTTGCCTCTCTGTGTCTCTATCAGAATGTGGCTTTTGGTGTCTGACTTATACCGAGAAAACAGCAAGCCGCCACAGGAAGACACTGTGTTGTATTGAGCAGTTGCTGTGGGTGGGCTGAAAACAAGAGAGTAAGAAAAACAGAAGTAACTGTAAACGTCTGAGCGTCCCACCCTGCTTAGCTTGCGTCTAGACTGGCCTCTGTGAGGCGGGCAGCAGTCATAACAAGGGATTGGAAGAGCAAACAGGGCTGTTTGGCGTCATTAGCCGTTTGTCTGCAGAGTCACAATCAAGGAACAAAACCTCTGCATTTAATTGGTGCTAAACAAGGAGCTCACAGTGCAGCATACAATTATGAGATATATGAGGAGACAGAGTTCTGACAGGGAGCCAACATGCCCCATGTGCCACACACCAGAAGACCATCTCACCAGATTGGCACTGAGCAAGGACCCTGCAACCGTTACGAAGCACCGTGCCAAGGCTGTTGGCCTACTTACGGGCCATTCTCTTGACACACACACACACACACATACCCTTAAGTGAATCTTTGTCACTTGATAGAGGCCCACATTCAGGCCAAGATATTTTAGTTTGGATCATCCATGATTACCATGTTTTAATTCGAACACATCTCATTTTTAACACCATTTGTGTGATGGAGATAGAAGAGGCTGCTTTAAGAGCAGTTGACTCAAATATTGAGCAATCAGCAAACACTATTCCTGGTTGTGAACAACAACAGTGTTCTCATTTTCCCCTTGTTACTCACTACACCGCTAAAGATGCCTTTGTTGACAATGTGAAAAGCTAAATGTGGTGATGCCATTCCCAACATGACCTCAATCAGGAGTTTTCATGGCCCGGAGGCAGCAAACAATCCAACAAACTTAGCCACTGCAGAGAATCTTTACCCTCATTTCATAATGAACCCAATTATATAAAGGAAAATTGTTTTGCTCTTCTAGCTGGCTTGTGGCTTAGACTGGAAAAGGGGGGTTGTTTTGAATGTCGTTTGTTCAGAGTTATTGTTTTGAGTCAATAGTAAGTTTCTCTGACCATCCGCTGGAAGAGCTGGGAAAAAGCAGCCCTGTCTTTGAGTCAGGGCTTACAAGCTTTAAGTCAGTTAAACCCCCACCAAGGTAAGCATTCTTTGGTCATTCTCTCCTCCCCCAACCTTCTCCACAAGCACACACACACACACAAGCACACACATTCACTTGAATTACTCTTTACACACAGCAAAGAAACACATTCAGGAGCTGCAGAGAAAGCAGTTGTTTTGAAGCTGACTTTGTAAGCCCGATAACCTTTGAAGGACATTTTACCATTGCTATAAACATAATTTAAACAGTGTGTGGCATTTCTTTTCGAAAAACCACCCAGACACATAATGTTGAATAGAATATCCTGCATAGATAGCACTACTTAAGATGTCATATCAATTGTATCCTCACACAATTACAGCTCCTCTTTGGCTAACCAGCACAGAAACATGCAGCTAACACCACATCTCAATAGTATCCCCATCAGTAACACTTTCTTTTTTTAAGCATTTCAAATGGCAAATTTAGAACAAGATACTGAAAACCCCTGAGAACTGCAGTTGAGAATATATACTTATCAAAAAGAATCTTGTATCTGTTAAAACGTTTCTGTCTCAGGATGAAAGAAAACTGAGGTTTCCCTTAACCCACAGGGTAACTTAAGCACTTAGCTAACTCTCTGCTGCCCGAGGGGAAGAACTGTGCAATGAATGGAAAAGCAGGCCACACTTCTATCCAGGCCATCTTTATTGATCCTCAAAACCCCTTTTCACAAAGACCATCCCCCAATCTTGACCACAAAAAAAAGGGGACAATATAAACAACCAATAAATAACAATCTGCGCGATTAAGGCGGTTCTACATCTCCAATAGAACACAACAGTGTGGACATGTTGGAGTTATACAGCTTCATACAGTACAAGCAGTACATTTTTTTTGAGAACATCACATCTAAAAAGGCAGCACTTTACCAAAAGTGAACCATTTTTAAGATCTGGATGAGACCCCCCATTCGATTGAAATGAAATTGTTCTTCTGTCTGACTTTTGTGATGGAAATCCAGGCTCTGTTTAGATGACCTTGTCATCTGAGCTTATCTTTATACTAGGCCAAATAGAATGGGAAATTAATCATTACCAGAGAACTTAAAATTCAATTTTTCTCCCCCCATCCTTTGCTCAGGAAAAAGAAAAAAAAATTATTAAAACCACTTGGTTCCCAAAATGAGATGGTGGTTGTTCTTTATATCAGTTTTCTCAGATAGGAATAAATAAATACACCTTTTTACTGGTAAACTGCCACAGAGTTCCAGGCTTGGAGGCTACACAGTGTCATAGCATTGTTCAGAGTGGTTTTTTAAGAATTTCAGAATTTCTTTATTACATTCATGTCCAGGAAATAGTAGAGGTGGAACTAGGCCTTAAAGCCAGTCATCCTCTGGCCGCTTGCACATGTGAGACTGGAGCACTGTGTGTTCCTGTGGATATCCAGAGTCCTCTCCTGTGCACCCTGTGCCACAACTTGGCAGGGAGGTGGCCACAAAATAAAAATTGAAGAGATGAGCACCCTTCAGCCATCCTGGACAATTCTCACTCTTCTGTTCTCCATTTGTGCCCCTTTTTTTTTCAAATCAGGTCCTCTCAGCAACTAACGGTGCTTGGCTGCTGTTTGCTGACAAAGTCTGAGATGAAGTCAAACTCGTTCTGGCCCAGGAAGAGTTCTGGCAGCTCCTGAACCCGATCCAGGCCCAGCTCCATGACCAGTGAGGTCAGGACCTCCTCGTCAATCATATCTGCGTCCATGCCGTTCAGAGCCAGGGCCGGCCCGGCCATGTGCTGCATGTTAGCCAGCTGGGCCGGGTTCATGCGGTACTGGGTGGTGGGTCCCATGTGGTTCCCACCCATTGGCCCCAGTGGGTGTCCATGATACTGGGTGTTGAGTTTCTGCAACTGCATGCTGGCCATGAGCTGCTGGGACGTTAACCCTCCGTTCATGAACTGTTGCTGCTGCTGCGGGTGCTGGGCTTGTTGCTGGTGCTGTTGTGGGTGCATGTGATGTTGCTGCTGAGGGTGATGCTGCTGCTGCTGGGGCTGGCCATTGTATATCATGTTGCCAGAGGTCATCTGGTGGTGACCCATCTGGGCCCCATTCAGCTGTCCGTTCATGGGTCCACCAACCATTTGCTGCCGCTGTCTCATGGCGGTCTCCATGTTGGCCTGGGCACCACCGTAGTGCATCATCTGGCCATTGGGCAGCGCCCTCATGCCCTGCTGGTTGGCATGCTGCTGGGGACCTGCCTGCAGGCCGCCATTCATGCCCATCCTGTAACCGTGGAGACTGGCGCCCGCTGAGCTGTGATTCATGGGCATCATCAGATGGTCTGCCATGCCTCCTGTCTAAGAGCGGAGAGAAGACACTGTTAGGACAAAACAAGGGGCCAACGAGATGTTTGGAAGCAGTAAAAAAAAAAATCCTTTGAGGGGAGGAGCAGCAGGACGAAGACTGACATGGCATGAACAAATTTCGCCATCCATTTGAACCAGCATCAAACTAGTTAAGACACACAACAATTGTGTTTATGTTGCCATGTGTGGAATGTGCAGTGCAAAGGATTTGCTATGGTCCTAACCAGCTTTATAACCAGCCAATTGAATTCTCTTGTAGTGACCACACGCCTAATTTTCATTGAGAAGAAACAATGATAGCATTTTCATCGTTCAGCCAAAATTCCACTTCAAGTTAAACCATCAGAAAAAAAAAAAATATCTGCAAGGCTCTTTTGCCCATCGGCGAACATTGAAAAACCTCACTCGTGTGTTTAGTCTCCCTCAAATCTCCCCTCTTTGTGCTAATGAATGAACGCCCAGGTTGAAATTACAGGTTAACATACATTGTTTGGGTACATTTTTTTTCAGCTAGATAATTCATGCACGACGGGCACGACACAAAAAAAGAACAAAAACGCGTGTATGGTCTAATGCATTGCTCAAATCCCATCTTTATTGAATGTCAGCTGTAGCAGAAAAATCTGTTACATTTTACGCACGTAAGGTTGCAACAAAGAACACTGACATCATGCAACATCTCCCCAACAGCTGAATCACCACATTTCTAACAAGGCACAAAAAAAGCCAACAAAGGCTTCAGTTTTCTCCGGTGACTTTTTTTTCCCCCCCGATTTGTTTTAAAACGTTTGCATTCAATAATCCTGCACACCGTCAGCCAAATGATGTCCGTTTTGTTCACCTCGAGTTTAAAACAAGGGAATGCAAACAATGGAGCAGCAGCAGCAGCCCCTCAACCCACCACAGACCAAAAAAAAGCTCAATTTCCCAAACAAATATACCCGATAAAAAATCACTTACCCGTATCCTCTACGTTTTCTCAAAGTTGCGCGACTTTGCTTCGGCTCCGTCTTTTTACTAAAAAAAAAAAAAACAGTTTTTTTCTCTGCAAGGAAAAAAGCTCCTCTTAAAATTACAGTATGTATTCCACAGGGTTACGCTTCATGCTCAAGCGTGGACGGTGTGCACAAAGACTGCCGCATCAGATCTTGAAACGACTGCCTATTTTCTGGGTCAACTCAGGGATTATGTACATCTAAAAAGCTCAGAGGAAGGCAGTCGGTGAGAGGTGGAGCCTCGGTCCTGCCTCTTCTTTGTTCCTATTGGCCCTACTTAATATATTTGTGCACGGGCGTAGAAAAAAAAAGGCTGTTGGGGAGCTGTGACACAGTAGCAAATTTAAATACCCTCCTCCCCACTGTTTCTTTTTGAAAGAATATTTGGACATCTTGTTTGCCTTTATAAGTAACTGCTACTCTTGTGGTTTAATGAGAGAAATACAAGAGCTGTCATTAAGTTTTATTAATTCTTTTAAAAGATAGATAGATAGATAGATAGATAGATAGATAGATAGATAGATAGATAGATAGATAGATAGATAGATAGATAGATAGGATTACCTTTGACATGCATGCTTATGTTTGCAAAACAAAATACTGAAACTGAAATTCAGGTTCCCAACTTAGCTTATGTGTATGTGTTGCAAGAGTGTTACTGGTGTGTGCATGTACACTTCATCTCCAAGATCACTGAGATCACGATTGGTCCATGTGACCCACCAGTCTGCTGTGCATTCGCCTCAGTGAGGCAGTGGAGGGAGGGCAGAGGAATGTAGCCTGTGTGCTATTCTAGGCCACACTGGCTGCAGTGGCAGTGTAACCACTGCTGTGCGTGGATGCGTGCTCGCCCCGTTTACGTGTATGGACTATGGATGCAGGCATGTGTGTGTATTTGTGCGCGTACCTCCGCTCTGCAGATGCACACGTCCCTTGATTGCCCACTTCAGGACAACGACCTCTTGCCTGCAATTGCAAATGAATGGAACCACTTTGGGAGAGCGAGCCAATCTATTGTCCAGGGAATTTGTCTATAAATGGGCAACCCCTGGCAAGCTTTTGTCATTGTTTGACATTGTCTGGCCACTTTAAGCTCGTGTTAATAAGCCACTCCCAGGTTTGGGTACAATTTGAGAAAAAAAAAAAAAAAAACTCACCCAGCCAGTCAGTCCAACCAAAACACACAATCAACATAAGTTTCTGTTGTGCTGTGCTGAGAGCTCCTTTAGAAGAGCACGTGTCCTGTGCAAGGTTACTGCAGTTTGCAACAATATGACAAACAAGCGTTTTAAAATGCATCAAAACAGCCTTTATTTTTATCCCAGGGCTAAAACTCCTAATGGTGTCATTTGCATTAGAGAGTGCAGGCAATGTGTCCAAACCTTCTGGAGCTCAACAATTACAGCACTGCATGTATATTTGCATGAAATCCTAATCAACCATGATTATGGTGGAAAATATGCATTTCATAATTATATATCCACTGAGCAGTCTTGGTAGTTGTAATTAGATGGATACACTGCAATCTTATCCCTTTAAAAGCTGTTTTTTTTCTGTATGTTGTGTATGTTTCACAAATTTTTCCACAGCTGGCTCTGGTCTTTGGTTGTAGGAGGAGCCTCCGCACATCTTGCCTTGAGCCATTTATTGATTTCTATGCCTATGTATGAGTGTGCATCTGTGTTTTTTATTTCAGGGAGAAAGTTCGTGTGACTGTGTTTATACGAGCAACAGACTGGACGCGTTCCAAGCTCTGACACACCCCTGTGCCACTTAAAATGACATGCAATAAAAAATGCTGATGCTGCAGGATGTGTTGATATTACAAAAGTGTCCCCTATCTAACAAGATCTGAAGAATTAGTCATTTAGCTTCACATATATGTTTTCTCTGCAACTCAGCGTGAGTTTTTACAGCTTTGATGAGCTCCCCCTGAAGAGGTTTCAGCATTCTTTGTGTTCTCCTTTTTTTCAGTGACAGCAGAGAACAACGTAATCAGTAACGTTTTGTCAGAAGACTGTGTACGTCTCTGCTCCTCCCATGTGAGCTAGACCTGCCGAGGCAGTCTGCACATAGTTCCCACTGTCTAAAACAAATGCACTAATTCCAACAACTTTATAACTTCCTAGCTGTTAGAAGGTTTAGGAAGCATCAGACTTCGAAAGAGCCTACAGGCAGTCTGTGAAGAGGCATGAAGAGGCCGATGGTCATGGCTCCCTAAGAGGTATGGAAGTGTGTGGAGAGTCACTTGAAGCTAAGGCAAGAGTAGTGGAGTGGAAGAATGATGTTTTGCACAGAAGAATTAACCGCTGGATGGTGGGTTAACTATCAACTCCATCTCTGTGTCTGAGAGTTGGTGGAGTAGAAGAAACCGAAGATGGTGGAACAAGATATCCATCTGGCAGGCAAGCAACATACCAAAGCTGTTTGGTGTGTCTCTGTTGGACATAAACTACTAAAAAGTTTTTCTAGCTGAAACTTATTTAAAGCAGTCCAACTAGTATATTCCAAACTTATTTACAATATTATTGTAGCAGGCTTTCTTATTTAAATCCAGTGGCTGAATCGACTGACTGTGCAGCAATTCCACTGTCTATATTCTGCAGGCATGTGCTGTGTCCGCACAACTTAACAAGTAGATGGACAAATGGATGGACAGCTTCAACCCCTGCCCACCTGACTGATATGACATCCAACATTCCTTCTGCCAGTAATAGCGTAGATGTGTGGGTTTTAAAAAAGGTGGAGCCTTATCACTAACTGTTTTCACATGTGAACATATGATACTGTGTCATTGCCTCTTCACGCATGTAACACATGGCTTGTGATCTTCCTCGTCAGACGTGTTCTTAAATACTAGAAATATTTTGTTGGGTTTAAGCCAAGGGGTGCGTTGGGGTAGAGTGTGCAGGAGTCGTGACATGTTTTGCTTACAACACACACGCACACACACGCACGCATACACACAGCGGAAAGGCAACATACAGGCAAGCAGAAATGAGTATGAAGAATCTGCACTCTGTGCTCTTAAATCCCATCAGATAAAGAAAGCTGCAGCGTTTTGGATCTGTGTCCAGCAGCAGTCTGAGAGCATCAGCACGCCCACTTGACTTCGCTGGACAATGACCTGCTCTATTCACACATGGGCTCAATCACGCGTTACAACACGGACTTGGGACTGGGGAGCTGGCAGGTTTAAAGTCTGGACCGAATGATTAGGACATTTGTGTTTTCACACACACAAAAAGCTTGTCTGCAAAATTGAAGGTTGGCAGTGCGTGTATGAAAAGCACTACTGAGTACACAAAAAATGCTGCCACATCCTTAAAATGCACTTTCACTTGTATCATCGGAATGCTGGTATTTCCATTCCTGATGTGCTCGCTCATCATGATAAGGCAAGAGCTCACTGTGCGTGCTCTATTACTTGGAAATTAGCTGACAACTGGATTAAGGTTGATATACACATGGTCCTCAGCAGGCAATGGAAATAAAAATACTTTAACGTACTCATTTCTGCTGCTTGTAGTGGTATTGATGGATGATTTTACGAGTTTTCACTTGTGGCACTCACAGAAGTCCACCAAATTCATACAGTTGAATTATTTCTTAAAACATAAAAAGTAGGTGAATAATACATTACTCAAAGTATCCCCAGAGGTTGTCTCCATATATCTTCATTCAAGACATGAATGAACTATGAACTGTATAAACTCTGAGTCAGTTTTGCCATCTATATTTATTATCATCGCTCCAAACCATCAACATGATCAGAGAGTCACCTTATTGAACAGGACAAAGTGTGTCCTAGAACAAAGTTTTTTTTTTTTTTTGCCTGTGATGTGAAACCAAAAGTCAGCTTGCCTCTCTCTCTCTCTCTCTCTCTCTCTCGCTGTTGGGGAGGGTTGTTATTGTTCTGGTAAATGAGAGA
>JAPZDV010000025.1:7780189-7832699 GCA_029814665.1 Acanthurus lineatus
CGCGCCCCCCCCGCCCCCCGCCCCGAGTCCACCACACGGTGGTGGCCAAGTGGGTGAGGGACTCTGCATGCGAGGGAGGGGGAAAAAACCTAGTAACTACCACTCACAGACCTGAGGCTACAAGTGGGGGTGAGGGTTAAGAGAAAGTAGTGATTTGGTAGGGTGGGGGGGTGATTAGAATGTAGCACTTGAAAGCAGCCTTCCAACAGCGTCTGTGATTGTTTCATGTGAAGTTAAATGAAAACTTTTTTCCTTAAAAACAGTTTTGAAAATCAAGTGTTACACCAAAGAGGCTTGTTTCGCATAATAATTACGCTAATTGTATGCTAATGCTAATTGTAAAAAAAGGTCATTTTAGGCCTTATTGATGACTTCTAACAAACTACAAAGGAGATTCAGGAAAAGCGTTGTTAAGAATGAGCTTGTAGTTTAGACACAGAAATAAATATCTGGTAAAAAAGAACATATTTATAAGAGAAGAATATTTTCCTCATTCATTTACATATTATATAAAACAATATGGCTGCCATGCTTCCTTTTCTAATATAAAACTGTGCAAGTGTGATCCATTGAGAGCCAGCTGTTGTCCAGATGACTCACTTCTTGTCACAGGCGATGACAAGATCTTCTTTAGCATCAGCTGACAAGAACAATTCCCCCCACCCTCCATCTGCTGTGACTTTGGAGGTGATGTCCATGATGACAAAGCGAGTGGGGCTTCCCTTGCCACCTCCACCTACGCTGCTGGTTTTGTTGGTAAGGCCCCTTGCATGCAACACCACACAGGAAGGCTCTGCTGGTGTATTTCCCCAAAAGCAAAATAGATGTTTTGCATGTTCAAACTAAAAGATGGCATGAAGTTGCTGCAATTTTTATTTTACACCTTGACTGTCCAAATGAGATGGTGGTGTCAGCACAGGAGGGTTAGAACCTCTTTCTTGAGCTTTGTTTTTTTTATTCCTTATATAACTATGTCTATATTATCATGCACAACACCATAACAGCCTCCAAAGACTAACCAAAACTGTGTTATTTACTTTTGTCTCATTTACCCAAACTTATCCCTCTGTCCTCTCTGTAATCGCTGACTTTTTACTCTCAGCTCAAAGACTGATGATTTGGAATAGCTACAAACACAATTTGCCTCGAGATATAATGCCACAGATGACACGCTGCAAGACTTTGTTGAAGCATACTGAAACCTTGAGCATGAGAGAGAAAAAAAATTCAAAGAATTCACGGTTCCTGTTAACCAAGAAAGTTGAGACCATGAAGGGATGTCTGAGGCATCAGATAGCCACAGAAACAACTTCCCCACTACAGCTGAGAATTCCCAGCATACTTATAGTGATAGCAATGAAATGATAAGCAGCATTAGTGCCTGTAGGTGTTCACACACTCCATCTCTGACCTATAATAACAAGCTATATAAATACAACTCGAGCTCTCTCTGGTTTCATGTATGCGATCTTGGCTCGTCACCAAACAATGTCAGTTATTTACAGTCAGCACCCATAAGCCCACTGCCTGCCATATCCAAGCAACACAAGTCCTCAGCATTTACAAGCCTGAGGGATCATTGTCTTCACAAACAGTAATCATGTCCCCTTCACCGCACTTCCTGCCTCACAGCCACCGATGACGCTTGCAGTTACCTTCAGGAACATACACACATACGACGCAGGACTAAGGGGGGGGGGGGCTGGATGAACAACAAGAGCCAGAACAACCTGTCAAACAAGTAGCTACTCTAGAAGGAGAGAGTGGGAAGGAGTGGGAGAAACACAGTGACTATGTGAAGAATGACCTATTAATCATTCATTATCTCCCAGCACTGTTAATGAGGTGACGACTCTTAAATAATTAGCAATGTGACTGAAGCATATTTCCATAGCAGTAGCCTGAGGACGTGGAGGGCATTGGGGACGAGTGGGGAAGGGAATATGGGATGCACTAGGCGCAAAAAAGAACAGCCCCCACACCAGCTTAGCAAACAATAACTATCCTGATAGGCGGCTCTGGGAGGCATGGACGGAGAGATAGAGATAGACAGAAGAGAAGAGAGAGATAATGACGCTTTACGCAATATTGAGACAAGTATGAGCCATGAAGGAAATAACACTTTGAAACAGCCATGTCTATATGTAGTGGGCGTTTAAGTTGTTCATCCAGCAGCCTTCATTATCCATCCGTCTCATTTCAAGAGGGGCAGGCCGGGGCCTTCAGGCTTTTCTAACACACAAGCCAACAGGGAACTGTGGCCGGCTAGCACCCCAGCCTGCCATGGGCCTATTCATCTTGCACAAAACACACAAAAGAGCAGACCATGAGCCACATTCTTGACATCCAACCTCATCACCCCCACTACCCTCCCACCCCCAAGCCCTGACTCGCGCCCCTCCCCCCTAGTGCCTCACACCAGCCAGGGCAGACAGGAGCTGCTATGCTACACTACCTAAATGGCTGGCTGGCTGGCTGGCTGGCTGGTTGGAGTTGTTTGGTGGAGGAAGGGATGCATGGAGGAGAAGGAGAAGGGAGGGTGTGGGAGAGAAGGGGGCAGGGATGTTTTCTCTTCAGTCAGCTAATTGACTCACAGATGTCAGGAGGAGTCGGGTTTTGTGACGGGGCTTTAGCACCCAGGGACACTTTTCTACTCCACAAACAAACAAACATAACACCTATGCAAACGCACATGCGAGGCAAAGAGCGTGCACGCGCGCCCGCACGCATGCACGCACAAGTACCTGTGGCCTTACCATCTGTTTCTCTCACACACACACACACACACCTCTTCAGTAAACAGCTATGTGTCTGTGGTGGGTGGGGTGGGCTTTTTTTTTGCACTTAACTGAAATAAATCTCAAGGTGTAAATATGACAGTGAGCTGCAAGGTGGCTCTGACTGCAGCTCAGCACTGCAGAAACACGAGCAACTAACAGCCTTTTGTGGACAATAAGACTCTGGATTGTTCTGGGCATAATTTCATTTATCTGTTTACCATCTGGGGAGCCTGTGTTGCTGTCAAACTAAAAGCAGGTCTTATCTGCTGATACATTGGTTCAATAACACCTGAGGCGCTTCAAAGGCTGTGCAATCTATGATATGACCCATTTTCCAGCCAAGGTTTCATGTCATGCCATGCTTGCACACTGCAAATTCATCTCCTACATGTATGCACTGCAGAATTCAAATGTCTACTCTGAACACCCAAACCACTGACAGCTGTGTGTGTGCGTGTATGTGTGCGTGTATGTGTGTGTGTGTGTGTGTGTGTGTGCATCTGTCATCGCGTTCATGTGTTTGTGTGTTTCAACTAGACTGCTAAACAGCTGAGCCCAAATTGAAAGTCAGCGCTGTCATTCCCTATATTTACCAAATGACTCACTTGCAGCAGAAATCTGTTTGGACACACAGTTAGTATTCAAGCAGTTGGTTACAACATCTTTGACAGCAACAAAATAATAAGAAGGGAAAAACGTGGGTCAAAAAGGAAACTATTGCAGAATTACAGTGTTGTGCTGCTCACACCTCCAAAAAACAAATTACAATGGGTTATCTTCTGTCTCTGGGGTGGTGATAAAGGTGCATCCAAGTTCGAGAAGGCGCTATAATGCATCTTTTAGAGTGTATTTAATAACAGTTGAGGGGTCTGTACATTTTCAGAGATATTTATCCTCCAGAGGGACGTTCGAGAGAGCAATCATGCTGTACTACCAAGAAACACAAATCATGCATTATTGAGTTCCCCAAAAAGCTCTGTGCCTAGATGAAGCTCCCTCTGTGGCCTTTGTCCATTGGTTTTCCCCATCATGAGGTTAATGGTTGAGCCATATCCCTGCTCCTACACGGGCGCTGACAGCTAAACGTCCCCACCAGGAAACAGCTAGTTCTCCTTCCTGACCGAGCAGCATGTCTGTGTTACACCACACCATCACTTCTCAATGTTGAGCAATGTCCTTGTGAGCACATGTCTTAGCAGGTTAACACATATGCTGTATATACACACGGGCATGCTTCAGTGCGGACACACAAACATAGACACGCACACACACACACAGGGGCCAATCCACTGCCCACTAGAGCTGCCTATAGTCCGCCTGTCTTCTTCCTGTTTTTCCACTCACCCACACTGTTGTCACTCTGGCCAGGAAGCTGTGGGAGAGATACGCATGACAAAGTCTCTCTTTATTAAATTGGCAGTGTCTGTAGTGCTTTTGGAGTCCCTGTGTGTGCCTGTGTGTTTGTTTGAGAGAGAGAGAAGGAGGGAAAGGGAGAGAGACAGAGGGAGAAAGAGAAGGAGAGAGAGGAAAAGAAGGAGTGCAAGCACTGGAGAGATGGGGGTGGGGACCTAAGCCAAGGGCTAGAGGCTTATCCAAGATCCACTCTAGGCTCATCCTTGGATATTGCTGGTTAAAACCATGAATCAAGAACAGAGGATAAAACAGAGTACAAACCAAAAGGCCACTGTCATATATCCATAACAATATCCATCCACTGCAAAAAAACTGGCAGATACTGAATCAATAAAAAAATCTGAACTGCATGTTCAAGTAATGATTTCAATAAATGAACTATTTATTTATACATTCAAGCAGACACTGGCAGTGAAAGGCAGAGATGAGCACAGTTAATTTCAATGTAATTACAGAGGCAAATTAAACAGGTGCTGAGCTTTTCTGTAGAGACAACTTTAGTGGACTAGAAATTGTGCTACGGACCAAATTCGAGTTGTTTTGACAGTGATAGCCTTTGGGAGAATGGAGACCAGAGTGGAGCAACAATATTAGCTTTGTTGTCCAATTTTATATAACCCTGTTTTATCTTAGCTGCTCCTAAGAAGAGCTGACAGTCTGTCACAAGTGAGTGGATCACATTTCCTTGAATAGCCTGTTTGTTAAATCCTCATCTGCAAACAGCAAATGTCCAGTCATAGCTTAACTACCATTGCTACGGACACAAGACCTGTCAAGTTCTGGTTTTTCTTCACATGCCACAGTGTCCACAAGGTCTCAACTGGAGCAATAGCCACATTTTTTTTAAACCAAAAGCACTGCGCTCTAATGAAAGCTGCAAACATTGACACACCCAGCTAACTAGCTTATCACCTAATAACTTTTCATTAGGTTTAAAGACTTTTCTCTATTGACAAGTGGTTACCGCTCCTAAAAATTTTTATTATACGAAATATTTACCTCCATTTTGGCAGAAAAGTGGTTGTTGGACTGAGCAAAATTCCTCTCTGCAATTAGATGTGGATTTTAAAATAAAACATAAGCCAACTCTGGACAATGTTTGCAGAATTAAGTCTGGGCATTTCATGACAATGCCAATTCACATGTCTAGTACACAGTCAGGGGCTACCTATGTTGGATGTGATTTCGCATAGAAATACTGTTGAGGTAAGGGGTCACTAGAGCTGAGCGTGCAGGAGTCATGATGTGTTTTGTTTACAGCACATCCACAATGGCTAATGAGGCTAACCAACTCAACCGTAATGATGATGTAATGATGCAATTTCAACAAAACAACAAAAAGTTGGAAAGCAATATAGAAGCAGACAGAAAAATTTAACAAAGCAGCTGCAACCCTTGCACTTTGGATCCAACCCCAGAAAGCTGCAGCATAATGGGTCAGCATCCAGCAGCGCCATAAGAACATCAGCATCCTCACAAATGGCGGGGATACTTCAACAGGAGCTTGCTGATTTGGACATATGTGTTCACAAACACAGATCCCTTGGATGATGTCCACAAAATTTAAAGGTTGCAGAGCATGTATGAAAGGAGAGTATGGAAAATAGCCACTGTGACATCTTGATTTCTACTTAAGTGCAACTGCAGGCTCAACCATTTGTTTCCCATATGTAGTTTTAACCTTTATATAACCTTTTTAACCTTTATAAATTTTCTTAACCACATCTGGCTGTTTGAATATGACCTATGCAACACTTTCATTTGTATAAAAAATTACTTATTTCCATCCCTGCAAGCAGCAAACAGCCATGTACAGTCTCCACGTCCATGTGCAGGAGATAACGACAGGGAGGACAGAGGACAAGATAAGACATTGTGCACTGCGGTCAGGGAGTACGCCCTCCTCTCCCTCCTCCTTTCTCCCTCCTCTCCTGTGTCCCTCTTATCTGCTGCCTCTGTTTTGACCTCCACCCTGCTGCATGGTGTTTAGTCAGGGGAGAGAACAGCATGGGACCGGAGCAAGTAAAAGTGAACATTCTCCAGAGCCCTCCTCTTATAGAAAAATAAAGTTCATAATGTTTTCTTTTTTCATTCTGTGTTTATTCAGAAAGGGCAATCAAACTGTTGCATAATAGACAAGTTTTTGTTTTGCAATGCTTTAGCTGGCGGAGAAAAGGCCGTTTGAGTTGTGAATTCTGTGGATTTATGTTGAAGATTTACCCATGGAAGATATGGACATGTTCTTTTTTTGAAAAAATGTAATAGCACGTCATACATTATTAGCTATCTCTGGCCATGTTGCTGCAGCAGTGTTTGCACAAGAATGGTTTATGACCAAAATAATATTTCACAGAATGCTTTATGGTTGGTTACATCTTCTGTTACAGCTTTCTCTACTCCCCAGTACAGTACATTGCACTTCAGCCATTTCATTCTAAATTGTCTAGTTCTACGCCAGAGAGCATAATCACTTTGTTCTAGGCACCAGATTAACTTGTTTAGCCACTGCTTTAATTTGGGAATGACTGCATCGACAGACTGGTGAAGGCTGGGTGGTTGATGTTGCAACTGCAAAAGTTACAACAGGCTGTGTGTCAACATCTCTTCCAAAGTAGAGTTGAGGTTGTTGAATAAATAGGAAGCTTACAGTCAAATTTGATTTTTCTCATCTTAAAAAATGCAACAGGGCTGGTAATGAATTACAGTGTTTTGTATGATTCTGTATTTGTTGTCATTGTTTCCACATATAAATAAAAATTTTAAAAATGGTTCAAAAAGTTCAAATGTAACCACAAAACTATAGACAAAACAAATCAGTGTTATGATATTGATCGCTGGCTTTTTCTTTTAATAAAATCAGTACAAAAGGATCATTTAGTGACAAAACTTCTCCCATTTATAGCAGGCAACTGTTGTTTGTCAGGATCATGGAAAATGGTGACGTCAGCACTCTTTATAATACTTAATGGTCATATGAGAAAACAGCTTGAGGGAGTTGAGTGCTCATAAATCATAATTGCTGCTGTGCAGAATAACTATTTTAAACCACTTAAATATGTTAAGTATGTATAAAAAATCGTAATGGTCTGATGGTGCATGCAAACCCTGTAATTCCAAAGTCCTACAGGATCGATTCAATGGATGTTTGGAATTAACAGAGGAAGAAAAAAAACCTCTGAAAACTCAGAAAAACATAATAAGATTTAAATGATTTATATTTCCTGGCCAGGTACTCCATTAGACATCATAAGCCATGTTAGATCAAGGATACTCATGAGAACGCATGCTTCAGCCGGTCAGAGTGCTTCAACAAAGCTGCAGAAATGAATTTCTGCTCTCATTACTGTGCCAGCATGCTTGCATTTAACAGTTTCGCAAGATTCATTGTTTTACCACTTCTGAAGGCTGACATGTTGCATACATACTGCGTGTTGTTTATATACTGAGTGTAAGCATGCATAGCCGCTCTAAATGACCCTGAAGGTGGGGCAAAGAGTCTTTCATCATAGCCTCCTCCTGTGTCACACGTCTCTCCGATCTCTTTGTCTTTTGCATGACTTATTAGTCACAACAGTCAACCTTACAAAATGGGGTTAAAGGTGCTTTTGGTAAGTCACTCCTTGAGGGCGTTCATGGTGTTGTTAACAGTTGAACACATGAGAAGTGACACAAATAGCAGAGGGAAGAACGAATAAAGCGACCCTTAGTTTTACTCTGGCTAATCCTAAAAGTCCTTGAAATTAAAGAATGCATGTCAATTTCCACTAGAATAACACTTAAAGGTGTTTTCTTATGAGACAACATGAGCAACATTATTTGTGTGTTCAAATAACTAATGGGAAATAAATCTGTTTTATGATGTGACTACGTTAAAGTTTGCTCAGATTCATGCACAAAAGCGACCTTTTTAAGTTTAGGGTGCTTTGAAAGGTTAGTGAACCTTTGTTATGTAGTTTTCAGTGACAAAGGTTGTGGAATAACTGCGGTCATGGTCTAAAAAAAAATCACATTAACTGGTGATTGAAACAAATAAGAAATTTCCTGCTTTAAAGTCTCCCTGTGCTAAGTATGTCATTGTATGACAACATCACCTGACTTTCTCCTCCTCCAGAGGACTTTATCACTTCATGAATACTTATGTGTTGTTTCGGGCCACTTACTTAACAATTGATGTTGTTCTTTGAAGGACAGTCTCGGCTAATCACTGCTTTTGGTGAGTCTGAATGTCGGATTCTCAGTTTTGGAAAGTTACAAAAGCAAACACTGTGTCTGCAGTGATGGTTTGACAAAAGGGTTTACTAGGATTTATACAGATTTTTTGTTGTCATCGATATCATTCTTAATGAAGGTAAAGATCTCTAACTTCGTGGAGGGATAACTGGAAGCAAATGTTTGCTAAATCAAAATGGCAGCAATCAGTCATTGGCTAGAAAAGACTTTCTATTTGACAATTTTTCCAGTTTTACTTTTTTGTTCCAGCTGGCAATTGCGAAAATTTTGAGCAGAAAATGAAATTACTTCACACCTCCAGTTGCATTTTTCAGAGGTGTGAAGTTTATTCAAAAATGATGACACAAGGTCAGCTTGCCATTCCTGCCAAGGGGAAGAATACAAGTCGATGCCATTCCCAAGTCAGCTTTAGTAACTCCACTTCCTTTTGAAAAAAAGAAAAAAAAAAACTGTGATCACCCTGTTGTGATGTGCCATTTTGCCACAAGGAACTAAAACACCTACACAAACCAAACAACACCGTTGATGTGTTAGAGCAATTTCAAAAACACTTGAAATGTTTTGCAGTTTAAAGCTGTGAAAAACCACTGCTTTAGCACCGCTGAACATGCTGTCATGCCAAAATCATTACAAATACACGATAAGAGGCTGAAAATAAAGAACAGGTTAGAGGATCCAGGGTGGACAGACACATCCTTATTTGACTATGGCAGCAATTTAACAATGAAAGCATAGTTCATTTAAATCCATCACCAAACAGACAATGTTGGAATTATGACTGAAACTGGATGAGTTGCCACAAGCTTCCACCTGTGAAAAATTTTTTGGCAAGCATAAATAGCGTTGCCTATTTGATGGGTTTTGATGGACTCGTATTCAGCTTCAGCCAGGCAGACATGACTCCTCTGCCACCAGTTATGAAGGCGTAAGCACATGACTGTTTGACTTGTGATGCATATGAGTCATGAGCAAATTTATAGGATGGAAAAGGCAACTCAGAATCAGTCATAGTTGTCCAGATTTACAGAGCTACCCATAAGTCTTCCTCTTGTTTAGATAGCTGATTTATGTGACAGTTTTTCTACACTCAATTTAGGATGGGAAGGAAGGCAGCTTTTGACAACAAAGCAAAATGAAGACCTGTAACTGCAAAAAACACTTTTATCTAGTTGAGACAACTCTACTATGACAAACAGAGGTATCTTTAAAATTAAGCTGTTTCACTGTCAGACAATTTAATCTCCAGAACCGGCAGACAATTCAGTTTCTATAAAAGGTTGTGCAGCAATGAGGGAGTAGAAGAGCTATTATTTAGAGCAGCTTCCTCTGTGCATCTGAGTTCAATACAGGGGAAAGAAATTCTTCACGGCATAGTTAAGAAGTCTTTGTAAGTGTCTCCTTTTGACTTCTTTGTTCTCTGTCATAATAGAGCCATACCTAGAGCCATCTAGCCTTTTCTTTTTTTTCTTCCCTAAAGGATGTATGGGAAGCCGTGGAAATCAATAAGCTTCAAGTGCTAAATTGTTTGCTAGCCATTGATCGAGTAGAATCTACATCTCTGTAATTCAATCCTCCTAATAACAACCAATTATTGTTTCTCCAGCTTCAGATTCAAGGGTTCGAGTCCTCTTGCCTTGATTTGATTCCAGAGGGACAAATCTATATATTGATGCCTCACTTGTTTTCCCTGACTGACCTTTTACAGGTGTGAGGTTGAATACATAACTGTGAGTGAGTGTGTATGAGCGAAGTGGTGGCGAGACACCCACACGTGAGCCACTGCTGCTGCTGGTTATCACATTCATGTTTTATGGCTGTTGATAGTTAGAACCATCCACAGACTTATAACAGTCAAGTCGAATCAATGTGCCGGACCGCTGAATGCACTTCATTCTGCCTGGCATGACATGACCTTTAGATACTGTTAATGCATTCATACACGATAAAACCCACTGGTCCATGACTGCTAAAATGCAGCTGGTCATTGAGCACGGATTTGAGAGCTGTTGTTCAGTTCAACTAGAGGAGATTAATTTTTTTAAAAAAAGGTTCTGACAGTTAATAATGAAATTTTATGTGTTATTCACTGCGAATATAGTAAAAGCTGAGGAGATGTGAGTCATTGGTAATAAAAAATCCAGCCTTGATTTGGTTATCTGACCCCATCAAAACAGACAAGATCTCCCCTTATGGACAGAGTGCTGATGCTGTACATCCAACAACATTAAAGATCTGACATTTTGGAATATCCACTTTTTTCTTTCTTTTTTTGTTGAGAGTTAAATAAGAAGGTGGATTAACATCACCCTTAGGTCTGTACATTTAATGTAAACTGAGGGAGCTAGCTTAGCCTAGAAAAAAGACTGGAAACAGCTAGCCAAGCTAAAGGGAGCGGCTAGCAGCTAGTGGCTAGCCAAGCTAAAGGGAAATAAAATCTTCTTTAAAGCATTTCTAAAACTCATTAATTTACACATTAGTTTAGTTTCAACAAAATCGGACAAGTTATGATTTTAAAGAGAGATACGTGCTGAAAAGAGTTGGTCCGTGACTTCCTGGTGTTACTGTGATGATGTGATGATTAACTATTTTCTTAAGCTCTTGATTTATAAACTGCATAAATGTGTCCTGAAGCTTGATCAAACCTTAAGCTCTGACCGAAACAAGAGGTCGAGAGGTGACAGTCAGATTTGTCACTCAAGCACTAAAATGACAACTGATAGCAGCTCAGAGAGGAAACATTTTCACACTGGCCACAGTAAAATGAGAGATTATGAAAAAACAAATTTAAGAGAAAAAGCTGGAGATTTAAAGTGGGTTTTGAACCTTGGAAACAGCACTTGACACACCTTAATCTTTTAATCTAATTTCTTAGTGAAACGTGAAAGTCATCATTATTTTCATCGGAACTGTCTCCTGATTGAACCTTGACTCAGTTGTTATTCATCACTGACTCTCTATTCAATTCCATGGTGTTTCCACATTTGTGATGAGTTTATCCACTTTTTTAAAAATAGACAAAACCACACCCCTTAACAGCAAACCTTGAACGGTGTGATGCAACTACTTAACATGGGAGGAAACACATAAAGCAAATGAGTAATCTGGGGAATGTTTGAACATGACAACAAGTATTACAGAGAAAGGTGCAATCTCCAGACAATCACTGGAGCTCAACCACGAAGGGAGGAAATGTGTCCTTTCTGTTTTGGTGAGACGGTGACTACCTTATTAATATTTAAGGGGTCAGGTGGGTAATTTATGGGATCACTGATAAGGCAGACCAGGTTACACCTTGTTTTAACATGCATCTTGGGTAATCCAGTCAAAAGCGTACAGCTCTAAGTATAAATGTTAATACATGCTAATGCACTGAAAACACTTTGAGATCTAGTTGCTAAAACTACCTTAAAACTGCATGATTTTTTCTAGGCTGTTGCATATAGAAACTCTCTTAAACTTTGTGAAATGCTGTCTTCAACAAATTGTATATCATTTGGCCTAACCTGGCTGATGTTACGCATTAAGTTATTGCTTTCTTTGTGCTGTAAAGGAAGTCAATTTATTTCAGCATGTTAGCCACTAAATGTTGGTCTGCTGGTTAAAAACAAAAATGTATTTGGCCTTTTCAGAACTGACGTAAAGATGTAGGCTATCTGTTTGTATGTATATTGAGCTGGGGAGTCAAAATATTACCACAAGTGGTCACCTATGACGCATGTAGGGGTAGATTGTAATGACATGTATGATACAATAAACAGAGATTTGTCCTCTTGTGATTGGCATGTTCTTGTCAGGTATAAACGGGGTCACTGATTATGCAGCCAAATGTGGCCTTGGCACCATAGTTACTCCACATTTCAGGAATTTCGAGTGGGAACGCTTGTAAATAATGTTAGTGCAGCGTGCTGAAGTCTGCTGGGGGAGGGTGAGGATGCTTGAGGCATTGATCAACGCTTAGACTTTGCATTATATATGCACATGTGTGTGATTGTGCACACATGGTATATTGTATTACAGGCCACAGCATCTAATTTTCTTCCCTTCTCCTCTTCTATCCGATGAGAACCCCCCCTCCACACACACACACACACACACACTCTGTTTCTCCACCAGGCTTATCTTGCCCAGCCGTTCATTCTTGCGAGAAGCAGCGTTCGGCAGAAAGAGACATCTGCTCAGTGAGAGAATGCCCTAATTATTCATGACCATTTAACCATTCAGGATTTGGTCTGTGCGGCATATGTGGCGTTTCTCAGTGCGTTCCAACCACACTTGTTAATAACAGTTTCATTACTGTTTTGTTTTTTCTGTACGTCCAAATTATCACAACGCAGCATGCAATAATTCTGTCCTGTCTACCAGTAGTTGGTCATTATTTTCCAGACAAATATATTTGTATGTGCTGACAGGAGGAAAACAGAACACACTGGGAACGGGGATGACGTGTTTTCTGGTGCACTTATTTTTCTTTGGTGTAATTTTCTTTTAAATTGCTGCACTTGAATGTCTATTCTCAAACCTGTGTGACATCACAATGATACATCTATTGTTAGTGCTCTGTTTTTTTTTTTTGTTTTTTTTTTTTCTCAGGTATTTTCAGGGAGACGTTTCCAGAGGGGATTTCAGACCCACAAAAACACAAACAAATACCCCAAAGTGCTCTCCAAATTTGTGTTTATTTTTCCCCTCTCTTTTCATCTGACTTGACTTCTCACGCTCTCTCTCACTCTGCCTTTCTTCTCTCCCTCCCTCTCCTCCCCTCATCCGTTTGTCCTTATCACAACAAAACCTTGTCACCACGGTAGCTGTGGCCACGTAAATCAGCCGGGCCAGCATCATCTGTTCCCAGCTGTTTACCTCAAGCCAAACAAAGGAGTCTGCCTTTTTGTTGTCGCTGGGGTGAAGTGCTGCGTCGGCTGAGGGCTAACAGCACACGCTGCTATCAGCCCTCCTCTCTGAAAAGGCCAATTGAACACAGGGAATCAATGGAATAGAGGGAAGATGTCAATGTGGGGGTTGTTGGACACTTAAACTATAAGCAATCCTTCTTTCTCAAAGGAGCCGAGGCAGACGGGGGCATAAAGGAGTCACATCACAGGCAAACGTGAAAAGCAAATAAATAGTTTTGCATCCCTTCTCTTGTCAGCTCAGGTGTATGCAGGAGCCGTTCTCCGGGGAGGAGGGGGCTCGGTTTGTGTCTCCGGAGAAGGCTTAGCAAGCGTCGGTAGGAGCTCCGAGGTCTCGTTTGCATCTGCAAATGAGACAGAACCCGGCTGGCCCATGTCACCTTGGCAACAGGCCATCAGCACCTCCCTCTCTGCTACATTAGCAGCCATGGTTGTCTGTCTGCTTGTCAGTCTGCACCCTGCCTCCCTCCCTCCATCCCTCCACTGCAGGGCTCATCACCACAACAGCAGCGGTAGCAGCATCCGTCTACCTGACTAGACCCATAGGATTAAGCATCTCCTCCTAAATCTTTCATTGAGACCATCAAATAGAGACAAAAAACAGCATCATAAAAGATGAATGCCATAGGCTTTTGTGGGTGTCCCAGTGAATCCGACTCAAAGCGAAAGAATTGGCAGTGGTAACATGCTGTGGTCATGAAATTTACATGGTGCGTCTGTGCCAAGTGATGAGAGGCTGGCAGCCTGGGTTCCTTAGGTTTTTGCATAATGCGTGCCGTTGATCAATTAAGTACCAGCCAACAAGTTGCATAGAGATACCAAGCAGGTCTGTGACATTGCAAACTCAGGCAAGGAGAGGAAACATAGAGCCGCCTCATCTGTTCGGTAATCTTCACTGTTGATCTTCACACGGTTGCTGGACACTTCTCAAAGTTAGCAGCTATTTCAGTGTCATATGTCAGACAGAAGAGTGACAAAATTTTGCGCATCATGTTTCTCTTCCTCTTTGAGAGCTATTTTTGAAACACAGTAGAATGTCAAATGCTGCTGATCACAAAAAACCTTTGTGGCATGGGGCTTTTGTTGTCTGTCACCTTGTTTTCCCCTTTTCTTATTGTTTTTTTTATAATCTATGAATGGAAATAAAATTAAGAGCACAAACTACATTAGTGTGTGTTAAACTCCTTTTTTCTTTCTTGTCCCTGTCTTGCTTTTTTCCCTCCCTCTCTCTCTCTCCCTCCCTCATTTTTGCTATCCTGGCTTGTGCCTCCCCTCCCCCATATAACATGCCACACGCTTCCTGTTTATTCTTGATACTACTGAGAGAAGAGGAGGGCAAGAATTTTGGTTTTGGGTTGGCTCCTCAAAATTCCTTAAGACACACACTACAAGTAGCCGGCATTAAAAAAATCCAGTCACGTCACTCTGATCAAATCCACTTCAGTCCTACAAAGTACCTGATTATCTTTAGATGTGAGTAATGTGGCTGATTAAGATGTTACACGTCAGTTAATGTCAAGTTTTGAGTCAAATAGGTATGTTGATGATATTGCACACGGTGTCAGACTGCTCCAGCTCCCCCTTTCAAATGATGTAAATATGATTATAGTGGATAGGATCCAAATGGTTCACGCTGAAAGCAATTAAACTCAACTGACGCAACTCTGCTCGACTGGAATTCAGCACATGCTTACATCACCACGTCCAAAGTGACTGCGCCTATGAGAAAATAAGTGATTGCAAAAACAAACAGATATGTAGATGGGAAATTACATTTAATAAAAAACACAAGTCTTGATGAGATCACTTAATGAATTCTGTAAATGTCTGCAATAAGATTTAATTCAGATTTTGTTTAAAAAGAGAATCTGTGCAAATACAAGCTTCTTTACTAAGATACATGAGTAAAGAGAGTTTCCTTCAGTGTAAATCAATCCATATGATGTATCTTTCCTGTGTTGCTTAGAAACTCAGCACTTCTGCATTTTTTACAGCTTCTGTGTTGTAGAACTTTTTATGTCACTAGCAACAGCGTGCTATAACAGAGCTCCGTAGTCTCCTGGTTTAATCTTTTAACGTGTGTGTGGTCATGACACTTATATGATAATTTACCCTTGGTGTAATACTTAGATGTTAATGTGACCTCTTTGGATATTCGTGTAAAAACAGAGTCAAACACCCTCTGACCTTTAAGCCTGTGAATGCGGCGTGCTTATGTTTACCTTGGTGACCGGTGTAATGCTAGCTCCAGCTCTGCGGCCACAGGGTGTGTAACTTAATCACGTCCGGTGTGATTGGCAACACTGATGAATGTCCACTTTGTTTGCACAGCACATTCATCCCCCGCCTCAGGTTGAATGCAACCAAGACTAAATCTAATTAAACAAGGCCACCAACGCTCCCTGCCCCCAATGCTACTCCATCAGTACTGAGCGAGTCACTGTCCCTGAATATACTGCATGAGTCCTTTTGTTTTTTGTAACTCAGACACAAGGATCAGTGCTCTCACACGTGTGACCCATTTTTCAGACATCCTGTAGGCAATGAGCCACACCTCCGGCTGCCTTGTCTGATTTTTCATCATCGTTCACAGCTTTTTTTTTTTTTTTATGGGTCCTGTGGATTGAAGCCATTCCAGTGCTCATTGACTCTTTGTCATTGTGGTAAGATCGTCTTTAGTCATGAAGGTAAATTGGAAATGGATCAATGCAGAGTGAAGTAGTGACAGGGGTAAAAAGGCTCCACGTGTCCTTTCCAACACAATGTCCTTTTCTCATGGAGGCCCTACCCTTCTCAGGACTGATCCACAGCTGTCTATAGGGCTCAAATATCCTGGTTTGTCTGATATAATATAGAATGTATGCTTAACATGTGTCTTACATATGTGACAAAGAGTAAAGTCCATATTTGAAGAAAAAGGAATGAAACTACAAATTTAGCTGAACTAAATGCACATCTTAAATACTTTTCCTTGGGAATTAAAGATCTGATAATTGTGAGTATAGATGCTGCAATCACAGATATGTTCCTTAATGTACAAGTTAAATTAATTATGCGATTTAAACAATGTCAATAAGCAGTGATAACATGGAGTAAAAAGAAATAATGCTAATGCTAATGCATGTCTCTCCAATGAAGCTGATGTACTTGCATGATTGTTCTAGTTTTTGGGTTGTATCCTTCTGGCTGAACGCATGAATTTTAAATCACTGTAGATAAAAGCTTCATTTAAATATATTAGAAATTAAATGTTTCCAGGGTTAGTCACCGATAATAAATTTGTGGCCTGTGGACCATAGTTGTTCCATGAAAGGGTGCTGATGTGTCCCACCAAACCTGACCCAGTTAAAATAAATTGATTCACACTTAATTTTATTAATTCTACCAATAATAAATGTTCATTAATGTGTCTTGGATGTAAGTTGTGAAGTCCTGTATTAGCATATCAGCTATCTGGCGTGCAGAGTTGCATTGATGCTTGATTTCTGTTCTGTGTAAGTTCCCATACACCTGTTCTGCTCTGGGCTGCTGCGACTGAAGTTGCCTCTTTGCAAAGATGATTGAGGACAGCAATCTTTGGAAGACCTACAATGAAAACTGGCAATTCAAAGAAAAAAAACACAAATTTATCTGCCTTTATTTGTAACCCTCATCCAATCTTACATCAACAACTGTGTTTACAATTGCGGCAGACTTGTTAACTCAAAACTATGTTTATCTGAAGCCAGATATGGACAAAGAAGAAGTGGCTGCCACCTTTGCACACTGCTGAACTGAGAGCAGCAGCACTCTCCATACAATGTAGATAATGGAGGCACAAGAAGCAGGGACACAAGCAGGTAGCTTGCTCCTCTCGCTCAGCCACTTCACATAAGTGGCAGCACTGACAGGTTTACTGTGGAAGCTTATTACATACACAGTCCCAGGCTGCTAAATAAATAGCCCTGTAAAAGCAGTAAACTGTTAATTTATTTCTATTTATTTTTTGGAAAATACAAGTAATCACAAATGACTGAAGCTATAAGATCAGCAGCTACTGTCATCTCGTCTCTTTAAGGCCAAGCAGTCAGTGCACTATCACAACAGGCTTGTATCCAAGGCACTAAAACCAAACCATTGCATTGTGTGTTGTATTAATTAAGCTGGCTTGCTTTTTTCCTATTTTCTCTCTATGGGGAGATATTGAACTAAAGGATGATGTGCAATCAAATTCAATGAAATTGCATGATAATAGTTTGTGAAAAGCATGTTCTCATGATTAGTTTTGTGGTATTTAAATATTATAACCATACAATCATTGATTATGATCTTTAAAAAGTAGAGGACATACATAGAGGTCGATGTGAGAGGCAAAATTTTGTTTGACAAGGAAAACTGGAAAACTTTTCCTGAAAAAACTTTAAATTTTTTTTTCTGGCATGATTCATACCCCAAAACTGTCCTTGGAAGACTGCAGTGAGCCTGGATGACAATAACAAAGTAATGTGTGCTGATAAGGAGCGGCAAAGAAGTGAAAGCCTGAAGGTCAGTTCTGGTTGTGCTGGGAGCTCCCAGAGCGCTGAGGATTCTGCTGACATCCGCCGTCTTTGTTCTGCGTAATTGGCTAAAAGACTGAGCAACTATATTTACACATCCCCCGAAGAACATTAATTACAGACTGAGAGAGGGAAAGAAGTATCATCACTTTGCTGGTTGCTGCACGTATGAACGCCTATTAAGGATGGTGGAAAATATACTTGCTTTGGTACCATTTCAGATGATCTATAGGATTCAGATGGCTTAAATGAGCTCAATAAGCATTAACATTGACTTGTATGTTTGTGTTTGAGAGGAATTCTGAACTAAATCCTCAAAAATTGGAATTATAGAAGACTTATATGTCCAAAGATACAACAAGCAATATTACATATGTGAGGCTTTAGTCTTTATTTACTTTAGCTGCCATTGGAGATTTCCTTTATTTCCATGCCTGCATCTTTACAGCCTTTAAAAAGAAAAGGGATAAAGCTGTTGCATTCACCTGTGGATTATACACAAGAGATTCAATGAGTAAAACAAACAGCAGTAGGCAAGAAAGAGCAATCAAGAAAGTCTTGCTCCCATTCTAACACAACATGTCCCTTGGCGACACTGCATCATTGAGGCCACTGCACACGAAAAACTTGCTGTCTCTGCCTCCTTCACAATGGATTTTCTCTCCTAGGCAACTCTCTCTCCCATAAAGCATAATTATGTGGTACTACTACAATTTATTTTATACAGCGAATAGTTTTGGGAAAAATAGATGCATTTTAATAAATGTTTCTGCCAGTAAGCAAAAATGTTGACACAAAACAAATCTGCAAAAATTATTCTTGACTGTATATTTGGTTAGTTTTCTCCCTATATCTGCTCTTGCAGTTCATTGCTTAAAGCAAGTAAAAAACTATGATCATCATGTTTTATGGTAAGGTTTAAAAAATATCTGTGTCTAATAAGGGCAGGCAAACTCACAAGAGACACTTTTGCCTATTAAAACAATATAATTTTTGTCCAGGCTAAAATATTTCAACAATTACTGGATTATACAGCTCTGATTTTTCAGCTAGTGCAACCATAAATGCAAATAACAGTTTGTCCAATACTTTGATTAATGACCAAATATCTGAAAAATGAATGTCATGTAGATCAATCTCAGATATAGCCTGCTATGCATCACATGCTAATTTGCAAGCATTAGCACGCTAAAACGCTAAACTTCACTGCTACTACAACTAACATCTAAATGTTGGCTTTGCATGTTAAAATACTGATTTCATGCTGCATTCCATTTACCTAGAGATTGGAGCTTGAGCTCAGAAAGACGTCACATCCAAGTTGACTTTATACTATAGTACAAAAACCAGAAAACCAAATTTCACAGGATTACAGAGTTACAGAGATAAACTAAATGTTTAGGTTTTAGCTTTTATAAATTTGACAGTAAGTTAAACAGACAAAAAAATCATTATGTATTTAATGGATCAATCAAAAATGAAAGTCCATCTTTTCCTGCAGTTTTCAGTCTGTATCCTGATTTTTTTGTAAACTAATTAAATTGTGTACGAATGTCCTGTACAAGTGATTCTTTTTTTCTCTGACTTTCAGTTTAAAACAGACATGTTATTGTGGAAGGAATTGCATGCATTTCCACTACTGGGGATGCCTGCCGAGGACCTTGTTAACCACTTCCTGTTATTGTCTTTCACAGGAAGTGGATGGCCACTACATTGCAGAAGTTCAATGGCAGACTTTCAATTTTCCTTTGTGTGCGTGCATGTGTGAGTTAACATTCTGTAACGGATAGGCATGGATTACACAACACACTCAGGAAACAAGAAAAAAATATGTGAGCAGACCAAGAGAAAACAAACAACATGACTACTGTCATCGTAAATGATAACTGCAACTATTTATTATGTGCAATCAGAGCAAATTTGTCAAAATACCCCTATCAGCAAGCAAAAGACTAATCTTTTGTGCATCAAAGGGAACGCCAAGGGTAATACACTTCACAGCACACAGCAGCTTTTATCATTATCACACTTAATTTTCACTACAATACATTAATAAAAGCTCCTTTAGAGAATACTTTCAAAAAGCTGTTGATTAAGTATAGTGCTCTGCAGTAAAAACGATGGGACTACTTGACCAGAGAACAAGGGAAGTAACAGGGGAATTGTAATAAAAGGCAGCAGGAATGCTAACAATCTTGATCATGAAATGTGACTCTGAAATTGTGATGAAATACTACACAGAAGGGTTTCAATAAAACAGATTGGATGACGTGACAACATTGTTTGCAATAGAAAGACACATTTGACTTGTATCAATGTGCCTGGAATGAGCAATGTCAGGGTAAACGCTTCGCTGCTATGAGGGAACTTTACAATGAAATCTGTGAAAATGATTCATGACACACTAAGACCCTAATCCTTCATTTTATAGCCGTGCTGCAACAGACAATGACATACCTTAGCAGGTAAAGAATATCTCAGATTTTTTCAGCCCTCAGAAATTATTTGTAAAGCTGAGAAAAAAAAGGAAACATGTAATTACATAAGCACATAACTATGCACAAAAGAGCACAAGTGATAAATCATATTTCACAGGCATTGTTGCATGTTGTCTGATGTTTGTCAAATTACATCATGCCATGCTTTGCAAATTTTAGAGTTCATAATGTGTGACCAGTATGGCTTATTATTAGGAGTAACCAGGAGCGGTGATGCAACTGAATGCAACCGCCCAATCTTTTCCCATGGAGCATGTTTTTTCCACTCTTCTCTTCGTCTTTAATCCACATTGTTTTATTGTTTGGATATTGAACCATTAAAATAATGCCTGCAACCTATTGACACAGCTGCCAATCATAGTGTGGCTATATTTTTTTATTTTATATTTATCTTGATATGGAGCATTTTATTTTATAATTGCAAATATTGGTGAGAGAAAACTGATGGGAGGTACAAGTGCAAGTTTAAGGGAAGAAGAAAAACAGCTCATGCTGAGGAGGATAGGGAGTTAGCTGATGTAATTGAGATAGAATGAGATGGTATCAGCACTAGGGTTGCCATGAATAAACAGAGGGAGGGCACTGAGGACAATTGAGCGTGTGAAGGAGAAAGAGGCCAATCTTTTGCATGTGTGTGTGTGTGGAAGCATTCTCCTATATGCCTTTGAGCATATGTGTAGCTCACATGCATGCCCATGTCCATTCGTGTGTGTGTGTGTGCGTGTGTGTCTGAGGATCATCGCTGTGATGGGGGGAGGGGAAGCCTTCGTTTTAAGCCATGGAACTGGCTGACTGGTGCTTTCCCCCCGTGGAGTGCTGGCTGTGTTTGTGCTGCATGGAATGAAGAGCTCGCTCCAGGGGAATGCCCAGGGGATCGTCACCTACACAAAACACCATCGCATACAATGTCGTCCTTCCTTTGTCTCGCCCACACATATGTCCCCCCAATTCTATTAACTCAAACTCCATGCACTCAGGCGGACACTTATTACTGAATGATCATCCACATCAACAGTCAACATCTTGAACATGAAACAAACTGACGGCCAAAGGTGTCGATCATGAGAGCAACACTTCATGAAAAATGGAACGTCAAGTATTTGCAAATAAATTAAAACATTTTTCTCAACATGCCTGTGCTACAGGATGGGTTGGCTTCATGCTAACAGGTTATTGTCTCAAACACTTGAGTTCACTATAATGACTTTTATATACCTTTTACACAGGACAAAAAGACCCACTGATACACACAAACATCTGGAGTTTTTCTGCAATGGGAATGGGTGCAATAATGAAAAGACTTTGCAGCGGTCACAGATACTCGTCGGACCCAGCTCGGGCCTGCAGTGATGTAAACATAGCACCTGGATTAACATGTAAACTTTTGCTATGACGCAGATTCAATCAGTATTTATTGCCTTTTTACAGTCTTGGACAACATGCAATGGCATTGTTGCTCTTTGCACCATGCAAAATGCAACACTGGCAACACAGGGAGGTGAGTTTCTTCTAATTCAAAGACAGTTTACTGGCTCTGTTAGAGACACTGTGATATATATATATATATATAAACAAAGAACGCAGCTACCATATACTCTTTTCTGCTTGCCTGTATATAACATTTCACTCTTTTGTGATATTGCAGATTCATTTAAATACATGTATCATTGATATCAACACAAAAGCAGTCGTTATTGCAAATGAGCACTCTTCCTCATCCTTCTGTTCACTCTGCCAAGACACCACCACTCGCTTAAATTAAGCAGAGTATTTCTAGTAGGTGAGAACACATCTGACACAGACAATCTCCTGTGTGCTGCATGTGTAAAAACAGCTTTCAACAACACTTTTGAGTCTCAAACACCCCCTATAGGCTTCAAAGCTGGCTGTAAAATGCTCCAACACAAGTTCTCTTTAAATAAAATAGAGTATTTTAGCAGAGTTTTTTCCTATTAAAGATCTGTGGTGAACATGTTTCAAATGATTGCTTTTGCAGAATGAGAACAGAAATTTACGACCACACAACAAGAAGGATTCAGTATCATAATACACACCATTTTATTTTATAAGCGTTAGTTTGTTTTTGGTGACTAACACCAACAATATACTTGAGCATATATCCCTGCAGACATGTGCAGACACAAAAAGCTTGTCCTAAACAGAGACAGACACGTCTGCTGTGAACGTAAGCATGTCCTGGCTAGTGTCCTGGAAGCAGCCTTAGGAGAGCCAGGGGACTGAATGAGATCTTTTGAGTCCTGGCTAGTGAAGGGCAGGTCCATTGTTAAGGACAGCTGGGCCTCTTGTTTCTTGCTTTCTCTCTGGGGGCAATGGGCACCAATATGAGGAGATTGGGTTTCTACCCAACATTCCCTCCCAGCCCCCCACGCATCTGTAGCAGCAGTGACTGTGGCTGTCTAGCCTTCTCTCTCAGACCACTTCTGTTGCTCTTAAGTCTGGGAATGAGAGGAATGCATGTGGCCAGCATCTTTATTTTACAAGCAAATTTATAATATATTTGGTACAAATACAAAAATTTCTGAATTATAGGATTTGCAATGAACAAGTTTGCACTTTTAGCTTTAAATGTGATACAAATTAAGCTAATTCTGTTGCATTTGAAAAAAATTGCAACAATATAACCCCTGTGTATGTAACACTAAGGTATGACTGTTAAATATTCCTGGGAGTAAAGCTACTCAGCTCTTTTGAGGCATCATTCCTAAATGGCTTCTCAAACAACACCCACAGCTCTGAGCTCATTCTTGTCGCCACATCTCTTCCTTCTGGATCTCCATCCCCCATTCCTCCACCCCTCTCCTTTTTCCCACACTCTCCTCCTTCCTTCCCTGCCCGAGGGAGCGCTGTGATTGGGTGAACAGAGCTTCTCTCTGTGGAGTGTACTACTTCTGTCACTATCCTTGTGGCAGGAGAGTGGAATGAAATAAAGTCCCAAACTGGGCTATTAGAGGCTATTTTCATCCCTGCACGTCTGTTTCTGTGGGCTCATGCTCCAAATATAGATCTGGCACCAGTGACGCTAATGAAACACGTCCCCCTTTTCGCTGGTTTAAATCTACTTATGTAATCTCTCCCTCGCATCAACAGAAGCTGGCCATACCTTACCATCTGGGCCTGATCCTGCAGTTATCTCCTCCTCTCATAACCATCTTAAGTCATGCCTGTGCCTTTTTTTTTTTTCTCCTGGAGGTCAGGTGCATAAAGCGGAAAGTGGGAACACAGGAGTAGCAACAACATGTTTCCATTTGAATGTGGAGCAAAAATGTAAGAAAAAAGCACACTGGGTGTGACCTACAAGTCCCAGCCAGTATCCTGTCATTCCAGTGCACAATGCAGGGAGGGAGGTGACAAATCCCTAAGCCACTTTGTGTCAGAGGCAGACACAAATAGAGTGGCATTCCATGTGACAGATGCTGCGCACACAGGGCCGTGTTAAAAATCAGTGACAGTTCAGTTCACCTGACGTTCTCTGCTTTGTTTCCCTAAAAAATAAATAAGTGAAAATAAATAAATAAAAATGTTTGAAACCAAAAGTTTGCATGCGGCGGGATTCATCAGTAAGCAGCATTTGTTGCCGACACCCTGAAGACACAACCATGCAGGATTTGTTTGTGTGACCTGTTTAAAAGCACTTTGGTATTTGATGAAAAAATAAATTCAGTGAGCATTCTCAATGGGTGAGCAGGGTTTCTGGAGTAAAAGATTTAAGATTAGGCTCTAAATACAAGGAGAAGCAACATTTTTTCCACATGGGGGGGCATTTATGTTTGTAATACATGCTGAGATGTTTCATTTTTGGGCTGAATCATAACTACAGTGTTTAAGCGGCATGTCTCAGTAATGGTGGAAGAATTTATAACAAGTATTAGGTGATTTTTTTAGCCCAGCGCTAGTCTTTTTACAGCTACATGTGAGTGCGCGTGGCAGCATTCCCCTCTCTCTCCTGTGCATGTTTGCTGAATAGAGGTACTATGGGTCAGTGGAGCAGCTGGTGACTGGGAGGAAGAACTTAACCAGGCCTCCTTTGTGGATCAGCTGTCTCTGGCTGAGCTTTGTCATTCCAAATTGGGTCCCTTACATCCAGAGCCTGGGGAGGTTTTGACATGTAAATGGAGGACTGAGAGCTCCAAAGCCCCACGATTATTCACTAAAATGCTACAGGGGCCAAAAAACGTTCCCTGAGATGCACTGCTGGGGGGAGGACACACACACACACACACACAGCATCACTACAGACTGAAGTGTGCCTCCAAGTCTGGAATTATGTTAATGACTGAGCTTCCGTCTGGACACCGAACAGTCTCCACCCTAATAGAATTATTAATGGATGATAAGGGCTGACGTTATGTGGGCACTTTTAGGACGCATGTAAACACTGTTCAACCCTTTTTGGACACTGCGTGTAATAATGGGTTAAACACATGCTCCCATTAATTAAAAAAAAAAAACCTTGACAAAAAATATTTTAGTAATCTGTTAAAAAAAGTGAAACATGTAGAATGTGAGGTTTAATTTATGCCTTGCTTTTTTTTTTGCGAAATTGTAACTTGTAACATGTATTTTCCATCACCTAGCATTTAGTTTTCTGTGTGTCATGTCACTGTTTTGACCAATGCCCAGCTGCTCACTCGTGCACTGAATACTGACTGTAATTCATTTAGCAAGCACTAATGTCGCTAGTATTAACAATTTTCTGAGAGTAACAATGAGAATCTGTAATTTAACATGGCAAAGCGCAAAAATGTCAGTGTGTGTTTGCATTATTTATTATTATGAGTATTATGTCGGCTAGTGATGGAAAATATGCAACGTATAGATCCCTACTGAATGACCGATTAACGTATGTGATCAGTGGATCCTACTTCCCTGTTCATATCTTTGTTGTTGATTAAGAAAAAATTCCCCTGAATATTTAAAAAGATAATTCTGCACATACGCTATATGTCATGTTATTAATCTTCTTGATATATAAAAAGTATTATGGTGTCACTCAGTGTTTTCACAGTGAAAATGGCATACTGAATTAAAATTCAACAAAAAATTACAGATGTCAGCTTCAACTTTTCCTGTATATAAATGACACCATTTAACAAACATGGCATGGTGACCTGTTGCCATAAAAATAAATGGTGAATATATGGAAATATGGAAAGGCATTTTAAACAAGGCCAACCTTTGATCATTTCAGTAGCTCTTTAAAATGAAGCTTATGGCCAAACAGCAACGCCCCAGTGAGCTGGTGTTCGTCACGTCTGTGTGCCACATGTGTGCTTAGCTATAAAACACTTCCAACTCTCTCACTCACAGGAGAAATTGCCCATATGTGGTTAAATAGTTACAATGAGAGCAAACAAACAAGAATAACTTGGCACATTTGGACAGGCTCCAAAGCTGCAAACATCATTGCGCTAACACAAACAAAATACTCCATGGCCTCAATAATGCACAGGAACACACATCTGGAGTGTGTGTCTGTCTCACATTTGTAAGAGAGGAGAAAACCAACAGCAGAGAGCTGCTGAGCAGCAGTAGCAGTAGGCACACAGGAAGTGAAATTTGCTCAACATACTGTAGCCTGCAGCAGTTTGAGGGATAATTGCTGACACTCCTAGCTTGCCAGATAGCCATTCCATGCTGCAGTGGTCAGGAAAACCCTATGTTACTGACAGCTGTCTGAAGCACGGCACACGGAAAGGACATGACACAAAGCATGTAAACATGAATCTACCCATGTCCCCCTTACTGCCCACACAGCTTATTATAGGAGGATGCTGGCAGCATAATAAACCAGGAATTGCTGCCTGCTGTGGCAGAGTGCTTCTTTCCAGGCTGCCCTACTTTTTGCTTGTAGTTGTTGACTTGGTTTATTTGTTCTGAATGGCCAGTTATTGCTTTTTTTTCTTTGCTTTTGCTGTTTATGAGGAAATTGAGTGGTTCCAAAATTGGGGGCAGAGGGTACGCATCTCTGAATAGTTTCCATCAATGGTATCAGGGTTGTGATGCCGGGGCCTCTGTAAACCAGTTAACATTTATTACACCCACAGAGAAACACTGTGATAATGAGTATTAATTAAAAAAAAGAACAAACAGTGTTAGTTGTCTAATGTGTTTACATGGTGTAAAGCACTGTGTACATTTATGACAAACACACAGTAGCTGATCTGATGTGTCTTTGCAGAACAGTGACGCAGTCAGAGAGAGAGAGAGGGAGAGAGGGAAGGCAGTGGAGTGGTGGAGTGGGGGGGTAAGGAGATGAACAGAGCAGCAGATAATGACCTCAGCTTCCATCTGCTGGGCACCACGGGGCGGAGACACCTTCAACCTGCCACCACTCGGTCGCCACGGCAATCTGCCGCTCCCCATCGTCCTGGTGACATCTGCTTTTGGGTGACTGAAAGATGAATGCAGCACCAGCCGCATGGGCACAAAACAGACGTCATATAGACCACTAGACACACACACACACACACACACACACACACACACACACACACACACACACACACACACACACACACACACACACACAGTAACACTGCAGCACAGATGGCCAGAGACACACTACTGTAGAGATTACAATCCACACATTCTCCACTGCCTCTAACCTCTTAGCAAAGTGGATCTAATGTAATGACAGGTTTGTGTTAGTGCATTGCAGTTTTGGGTCCTTTCCTAAAGAGTTGGCATTGGCAGCCACTGGCTTGCACTCCATAAGCCTTGTCATAGTGCAGTTTGTTTAAGCTATGTAATTCCCCATAATCTCTTTTTACACCTGTTCACACACATGACACAAGCTTTCACCTGTTTAAGAAATCAGACTCATGTTTATGCCTGTTTGAGTTCATATTACCAATTTGTTTGTTTTTTTTAGAGCAATGGGAATAAATGTTGTTGTTGACTAGTATTCTGTATCTATGGCGATATCGTTTTGCTTGACTAGAGTCCCCAGCCACAGCTGTCACAGTTATTTAGTGCCTCTGCGGTAACCTTGGAAACACCCATCCTCCATACAAGTATTTGCGCAAAGTGAGATCTTGATAAACAGGTGAAGAGCTGGGAATATAATGATTACACACAAGGCAGAGGGGAACAAAGTAACACAACCACCTTATGCGCTGGGTTCACTTTGAGGAGAAGGGCAGCTGGAGGGAGGACAGAAAGAGGGACAGCGAGAGAGGAAATTAAGGGGTGGGGCGGCAGGGACAGAGGAACAGAGAAGCAGAGGAGGCAAAGAAAAAAGAGGGGAATTCAGGTCAGTGATGTGGATCATGCGTGCTGGGTCGAGCATGTCCAGCCACCTCTGGTTATGAAAGAGGAAGAAATAGTGGGTGACTAAGGGCAGTTGAGTGATAGATGAACACGAAAGAGGAGAAGCAGACTGAAATTATGATCAATTGTAATTAGCTTGCATAATTTCTAAAGGGCATGATTAAAACTTTGCAGCTCCATATCTTGAGATAGATAGTTCAATTTGAAGGAAATGCTTAAAGGTTATGCCAGGCCAGAAAATATTTAACTATGAACAGCTGGATGTATGCGATCTGAAGCATCAAGGGAGCTTTTTGAAATCAAGAAAGTAAAGCTGTGAAGTGGCATTTGCAGCACAGCAAACTTAAATCCTATTGTAGATGTAGAAAAGCTCTAATTGTTAGCTAAAACAGGCCAAAGTTTTTGGGTTGATTTTCAGTTTTTTTTTTTTTTTTAAATACCAGCCAAGCATGAATTATAATTCCCAGAAGGACTCTATGTTTCCTGTAGCTCAGCACAGTAAAGAGTCCAGAATAGCCCTTTTATAGTTGTTAGAACAATGGAACATCTCCCAGGCCAGTGTCAGAGGCGTCAACGTGCAAAAGTGTGTCAGCCCTCAGTGTTTACTGGATCAAAAACTATTTGGGTCAACCTGGGCATATTGATTTTTTTGTTTTCGTCTGATTTAACTTGAAGTGTCAGAGTTTGAAACAAAATAAAAAAAATTGAGTTAGCATTTGGTAAACAGGAAGTTATTAAGTAATAATATATTACACAAAATTATACTAAATTAATTTACAACCCACATTTCACGAACCCCACCCACCTTTTATTTAAAGGGCCATTACATCACTTATCAATCTGAATCTTGTCTTTTGTATAAGAGCGTAGATTTGTGAAAACTTGTTATATAAATTTCAATAGAGGTTTTTTTCTTCTTCTCTGTGCCATAAACAGTACTGTTCCTGCAGGTTTGACAGGCCTGGCAGGCAGGTGGTTTGAACTGGGCTTTTTATTCCTCCTCTGAGAAAAGCTTAAAGGCTTTTTTGTCAGAATAACTGAGGAGTCCCTATTCAGCCGGGCTTATCAACCATCTACTAGTACAACAAACAACAAATTGTTATGTAACTAGTCATAAATAAACAGTTTTATATTATCTTAACACTTAGTCTACTCAGAAATCAACTGCTCTATTTTCATAGTAGTATCTTTGAGTTTATCTTTGAACCAGCTGGTATCTGGCTTTACACACAGAGTGCAGCTCTGTATGAGCCAGTGGGGATCTTGAAATCTTCTCTCAGCTGACAGAAACCACAGCTCGCAGCCCAACAAGATCAATTGTCCCGACCAATAAGTGTTTCTGAAATTCTGTCTGGTTGTGAAAAGCAATGCAAAATGTAGCGTCCATTATCTTAGCTCTAGCTGCTCGTAGCTAGTGGAATTGATGCAATTAGCGTTTTCAGCTGCGCAAAAAAATATCCACAGTTTGAGAGAATCCATATATTAATGTAGATGGAAGAAAACAATAAATCAAGAGGAGAAAAAAAATAGAAAACAGGGTAACAGAATGAACGAAACAAGAAAACAAGGAAAGCAAACATTGAAACGAAGAAGGAAAACATAAGAAATACAATAAATGAAGTCAGCGAGGACACAGAGGAACAAAAGAAGGAAACAAGGGAGTAAAAGAAGGAACAAAAGAAAGAAAAAAGGGCACAAAGACACAAAGAGAGGAAGTGAGAAAACAAAAGATGGAGACAGGTAAAAGAAAGCAGCAAACAAAAGAAGAAAAAAGGAAGAAAAGATGGAAAAAGGGGGGAAAAAGAAACAAAACAAGAAGATTGTCCCATAGCGTGTACAGGAAAAGGAATGATAACTGTCAGCTCAACTGGCCATGATTGAGTTGTTCTATATTATTAAAAGTTTAATATGTATTTAGGGGGCTTTTTTGGCAGAAATGGAGTATAGTATCCATAATAATATATTTATAAGTGTGTCATCTGGAAACAAGAGTTTTTGTGTTTTCATAGCTTATATTGAGTCCTTCACATCTACAAAGGGAGCAGGTCCTCTTCCACAGAGTCCACAAAGTTGCACTGCCATGTTTCTACAGTTAACCTGACGCACCAGATGGTCTGTTACACAGAACCATCTGGGAAGTTGTCCTTGGAAACTGTTTGGAAAAGGGCAGGCACTTTCAAAAAATACTAGGCAGGTGATTGGACAAATTGTTTGTCTATCACAGAGTAACTTCAGCCAATCAGATCAATTAACTATATTACATTGTAGGAGAGCCCCCCCAGCAGAGTTAGTTGGTGAAAAAAACTGCCAAAGCCAGTCAGTCAGGAGAAAAGTAAAAACATGTTTACAAGCAAGAAAAAAGTCTTCAGTGCTGTTCTTTACCCTTCATTTAATGACAGCATACCTTCCAGTTCTTATGTAACTGATGCTATAGCAGTATCTATGCTACACTCTTAAGGAGTCACCACAGTGTTTGTCATACCAACATTGGTTTGAAAACCACTGGGCTGCTGACACAAGTGCATAGTTTAAAGCCTGAGTAGCTGGATTTGCAAGATCACATGATCACGTGATCTTGAAAATCCAGCTTCCTTGCAAGGTAATTCTACAGGAGCCTTGAGTGGACACACCAAACACTGGTTCCAGAGAGGGCCTCTGACGTTTTAAGTGGTCATCATAGGTTCTCCTTTAGCTAGGGGTACTCAGTTCACTCAGCAGGTAAGCAACGACACAATGAGACTTGGACTTTGTCGTCATCCATCATTATATCTCTATTTAAATTAACTGAAGATTAAAATTGAAGGTGGCCTTCTCCTTAGCAGCCGTTGGCTTTTCTGGCTTCATGTGACGCTAAGTATCACAGCAGAAACTTGGCAAGTAATGCCATTCACTGGACCCTGTTGAACTTCAGAGAGGCGAGATTCAATTCAATTTTAGAAAATGAAAAAACTCAATTATTGGAGATTTGAAAGGTAATTAAAAAGCAAATGAACTAATTTACCTTCCTGGATGGCTTGTTTTTGTCCGTACCAACCAAAATGTTGAACAGCAACTGGCTTGCGGATAATTTGCCAGTCTGTTTGTGGCTCCACAGACTCTGCAAATTTAACATCATACTATGAAGATTCCACTCGCTACCCCCAGCCAAGTGTGGAGGCCCAGAGCACACACACACACACACACACACACACACACACACAAAAACACACATACACTTCATTTAAACAAATGTAGCCACAAAAATCACATGTTCTCCAATACACATGTGAGCACATACTCACACATATATCCATTCTGACTTACATGTGCACACACACACACACAAACATGCACACAATCCCTGCTGTGCCTGTAAAATCAGCGTAGCTCTCAAAAATTCCACTAACACCTCCCACCCCATGTGGACACACACATATCCACACACAGACACACATACACACTCCTGTGAACCCACACAATTAATGTGAAATCACATCCATCCTCCACCCCTCTGCCCCTCCCCTGTTCTCCATTACAAATAGCTGAGGATTGCATTCTCTCCCTCTGGCCTTGCCTGATGTTGTTTTTACATGTCTTGTTGTGTGCAATACTCTCCCTTATGTAAGACAAAATTACCCAACATGAGTGCTATTCTCAGTGGGGGTGATTGCACTGGTGCATTCCAAACTCAATGAGAGATGGAGGGAAATTGAGAGAGAGGTGAAAGAGAGATAATCTTTCCTTAATGATTATTTTTATGGCAGTCATGCTTCACTAGATTGTCTGCATTGAAGATGGAGGGAAAGAAGGGGAGAGGAAAGTATTCTGCAAAAGTCATGAGTCAGATTCAAACTCATAAGCACCTGCTGAGCTACCACAATGCCTCAGAGTCAACAATCTTAAGTGGATTATCTTTTTGCAGAGTTAACCCCCACCTCAGCATGAGTGCTGAGGATGCCTTGATAAACATTGACCAAGAGATAAAGAAGAAGTGTGTGTAGTTAAGATCTTGTTTACCCTGTGCAGAGTCACAGGAGGCTGGAATCAAGTCCAGCTTAAATTAGATGGAAGAGAATAAAATATTGTGAACAGCTACTCTTACTAGTGCACACTGTAAAAAAAAAACAAAAAAAACATGCACACCCAACATACACAGTGCATGGAAAAGGATTTTCCACAGAGAAACAAAGGAACTAGAAATTTTAGTCAATAGCTTTTTGTTTCTGATGCTTCATGCACTGTGAACAAAAACTGACACATTCAGTCTTTGCGCCCTGAATGCACCCATACAAGTCTCATGGTGGGCCTTGATGAACCTTTCAGTCTCTGCAGCAAGTCGGCATTACATTACAAGGCTTGTTACTGAACAGTTCACAATCCACAAGGACTAAACAACATTGGTTCTGGCTGGGTCATGTTCCTGCATTTTTTTCGTACATGTGATTCAAAGTGATATGTTCTCCAATCAAGTCAGCCATTGTCCCTTGCCCTTCGTCACAAAGACTTTTCACAGATGAAGCAGAGGGCTGAGATGGGGACAAATCCTCTTTTGATAAGGAAACCAAAGTAGGTTGCTTCTTTGTATAATTCTGTAGCTTGTTTGTGGACATAATGCAGTGGCAAATGCACACGAGGTATGAGACAGGAACAGAGACAGAGTCATCTTGCTAATGACAGGTTTCTGTAGGAAAAATACCACATATGTGAAATTGGCAATAATGCATGTTTATAGGATACCCACAAGCAGGGTAAACATGAAAGCAATGAGAGAGTGCTTGTGAAAATAAAAAGTTGACTGACAACTACATTTAACCATACTGACAAACCAATAATCGAATTTTAGGAATTCTGGAAATAATTAAAACCACACACGTCAAAATTTTAAAAAAAATGTACAATGGGTCTTACAACTTTTTGAAATGTAAGTATAACAGTTACAGTCAAATATTTCCTACTGGAGTTGGTGTAGATCCCAAAAAGTGTAAGTAAATATAGGAATAAAAGTCTGTAGGTTGCTGGAAACACAACTTGAAATTAATTTCATTTTTTCACTTATCGTTTGTTTGATGTAAAAAAAAAACAGGCAGTTTTCTAACACTGCAACAACTGTTTAAGCTGATAATATGTTTGCTTTGTGTAATCAGCTTGTGTCACAGCCCTCAAGTGGCAAGAATTCAGTTGATGTAGGTTTAAATAAAAGTGTTATTTATCATATGCATGTTTGAGGGACAAATGAAGAAGAGAATGATCTAAACAACACTGAAGGTCCTGAGCCACATGGAACTTTATTATATCCAAGGTATCAGCGGCCATCTTGCTCATATCTCATGCCTATAAAGGATGCTGCCACTGGTTTAAGCAAGGCAAACAGTCCTCAATGTATGAAGTATTTGAAATAATTGAATAACTGATGTGGTGATAAAAGGGCTACTTGTTCATCCCAGCCTAGCATCTGACTTGAGAATGACATGTGGTTTAGACGTGCTAATTCACATGGTCACAAGGCATCAGGGTGCATCTCTTCCCTATCTTTGGTATGATTTGTTTTCAGACTGGGTACTTATTGCCCGGAGTCCTCTGAATGCATTTATTTTGAGGAACAGCAATGAATTGATCACTATTTAAAGATATAAATGAGAAAAAAAAATCTCTCTGTGTGTTTTCTTTATTCTGAAACTTTAAATACACTCTTGAATCAAATCATATTCTTTTACACTATGAGTGAGGGAAGGGTCACGCTGTTGTGAACCATTCAGTATTCAAATGCAGCCTTCAAAAGAGGCAGACCCTGAACTGAGACATGACTGTGAGTGTCATCTTTGCATGACTTCCTGTTTTCATTTGAAACCTTCTTTGTGCTTTTTGATATGAACAGAAAATCAAGCAGTGTTTTAATTACAGAAACAGCAGAATTTCTCTCTGTTGGTCCACATTTTGTCATGTCGATCTCAATATTTCACCATCAAAAACTCTTTATAGAGAACATAACGCAGCCCAGGTCAAAGGCCACAACCCCAAGTACTCAGCTTGTTTGCACATACAGCATTTATAATGGAATATATGGCTTGATGAAAGAGCACCTATGATCTTTTCCTCAATCTCTTATTGAGCAGACATGTCCTCTTGACAGGGTGCTCAGTGTAGAGAAAAAAAAGGAGCGCATGCTATTAAATTAATCAATCCTTCTCCATTCCCCCCTCTCCTCTTAGGCAGACAGACCTCTCTTGAAGGGGGAGTCTGCAGCAGTGGGGCAGAAATAAAACCCCCAAAACACTGTCATCTGTTTTCATGGAGGTGGCAGAAGCCCAGCCCCTAGCTGTGCTTTGGCTAGGTACAAGAAGACAGACATAGTGTGAGATGAGGGTTAGGAGGAGAGGGGGGTTGTTGGTTAGAGGAGAGAGGAAGGATAGAATAAAGAGAGGCAAAGGTGTAGAAGGTTGGATGTCAAGGGGAGCAAGGAGAGAAGAAATAGACATGAGAGAGCAGGAGGCCACATGCTAAGAGTTGGGTTGGGATAATAGCCGAGGATCATGGGATATGCTGGCCTCCATACGTGCACAAAGGCAGTGCACAGATGACAGTGCAGTGGCATACCGGGCGCTGATCCAGAGTCTCTTCCCCCATGGGAAGAGGCTCTCTTTCACTCTATCTGAGTGTCTCTCTACTCCTCTCTCTCACAAAATCACTCAATTTCTATTTCTCTCCATTTCTCTCCCTCTCATCTCTCTATTGTCATCCTTGGTCTCATGTTATCCAATAAACTCTTTCCCTCAATGCCTGTCCTCACTGGTGCTCATAATCAAATTAGATTTGCTTCAAGTAGCAGGAGGAAAGACTAACTCCCAGTGCAGACACCAAACAGACAACGCCCTTCAACTGACATTTGTTTTCTCAATAACTCGTGGCTTAGGCAATGAGAGGAGAATAGTACATGTCACACTTAGGCTCCCATGCAGGCACAAGCAGAAGCACACACACACACACGCAAACGCACAAAGTGTAAACAGTCTTAACTAGGTTTAAGGCAATGACAACAAACTCAAGAGTGTGGGTTTCCCCAGTGGTCTATGAGTTGGGTTTCTCAGCAGGACTATTGTCTCACTTCTGTTTACAGCCACACCTGACCTTGTTATCACATGTGTGTCACTGTAGCTGTCTGTGAATATGTATGTAAGTGTGTGTGTGTGTGTGTGTGAAAGGGGGGGAACTGAAATATCTGAGAAAAGTCATTGGTTGAAGTGATATTTCATAAAACATGATTGAAGTATATCATAATGATGAACAAAAGTAGCTTCCTCATAGGAACTAAATGGTTAGTTATTTTTTTAATCTGTTGATGAGCAGAAATTAACAGAAAGCAATTTTAATAACCAATGAATTCTTCGATAATGGCTCGTTTTTTATATCATTTTAAATTTGATGTCTTAGGATTTTAGATGGCCGTTGAACAAAAACGAGCATTCATTCATTCAACTCTGGGAATCTGTGCTGGTCATTTAACTATTTCCTGACATTTCATAGGCTAAACATTCATATGATCAGATAAAATAACAGATTAATTGAACATTTTGACAATGATTGCCTGTAGCTCTGAACACCACTTAGCAAACTGCCTCTTATGACTTGATCAAGAGAAAGCCTTTGTATTCTCTCAGTCACCTGGTTAAAATTGTTAAGTACATCTTTTAGCTCTGCATCAGTACTGCTCTGATCCTCATTATCCATGCTACCCACATGCCACCACAGCCACTGTTGATCCAGCCCACCAAGCACATGAGCAGCCATAATGGCACTAATTGCCCAGGAGCTCCCTTTTTTCTCTGAGTGGTTGTGTACTGCATTGAAGCTTAAGAGCCGTCTGTGAGTTCCTCTAATATTGATCCATCTTTCACATTCCAAAACTACAAAAGGACGAGGAAAAACACCACTCCCATTCATAAATAATGTGGTGCAGGGGATATGGGCTACTGTTTCTTTTTGTGTCTGTTTGAGAAGGGAGTTGGACGTCTCTCGCCCACTGGAGGTCCGGGAGTAAAGAGGCCCATGACATCTGACCCTAGTGCAGTTTAAATTCCCAGGGTGTAGGTGAAGAAAATTCTGCCAATACAAACTGATATTTTAATTTGATATAATGTTTCAATCCTTTTTTTAGCTTGTGGAAATATTAGTTTGCAAGCGTTTTAATGAACTATTTAATTTCATCTTATACCATCACAGTATATAAAGTAATTTAATTTAACAGACAATGGCGCAGGCTTCCAGATACTGTTTCCAAATCGTAATATTAAGAATAGGAGTAAAATCTAAGTCAGAGGGCCAAGATGTTATTTTTATTTGAGTTATTTACGAGAACTCGTTCAGATGCGCTCCAGGAAACATTAGTCAGCAGTCTTTTTTTCTGCTTGTGCTGCTGGTTATCAGCATCAGTTACTATAGACTGAACAAGTTAATAAGCCTTCTCAGCTTGTTTGTTAAAGGAAAACAAATGAGGTAATTGGGTCATGACAAAGTTATTGAATTGTTCTACATTTTGTAAAAAAAAAAAAGCTGATTTCATTAGGGTAAGATAAGTAGATCAATACTGCTCTCCCAAGACGCAAAAAAGTGTAATTCTCTAAATGTCAAACTATCTATCCATTAGTGAGAATTCCAAACCAAATTGAAATAAGCTTTAATAAACATGTCACTTTGTGTTTTCACCTTGCTGTCACTGGCACAATTGTCAGTGTGACAAACCTGCAATTCTGCTATTTGACACTTATATCCTCTTTAATAGTAGCAAACTCAATCAACTTTTTTATGAGCTTCAGTTGATTTAAGTGGACGGATCGGGTCAGGTCTATTTTCTCCATTTGAAAGACTTGTAAGGTAATTTGAGTTCAATTCCATTCAATATCTCCAGACCCAGTTGCTTTAATGATCTTTGGAGAGGGTAAAAAAAATGTTTTGTAGGCAATCATTAACAAACAAGGATTAGTTGTCACAGCTGACTTTGGTTGCAGACAAGCATATGACCAAAACACATTGCAGAACATGGCATTGCCCGAGACTATCACATAATCTGCATCAAAAACAGGAACATATGCTTAGTGGGCAATGTGCACTACCATCCACAGATGTGTTTTCCAAAAAAGTGTATTCAAGGATGTGGAATTACCTTTGAATTGCCCTCTCTGTTATTTTAAGATTGCTGAGAGATAAAGGAAGCACAGTACCTCTTCATGCAGGAGGTTAATGTGTGTCTGTGCTCACTTGTCAGATGTAATTGAAGGGAACAGCTTATGAAAATGAGGTGGCAGGGATGAGGTCTTTAATTAGATCAAGATCATGGATGGAAATGAATTAGAATCACCACTCTCATTACCCACAGCAAAACTGGATCAGCATGACAGTGAATACATGAAGAAAAACTTTAATATCTTTGAGACAGTGGCTGTATAAATGGGGTTTTATGGGAAGAAAGTTGTAATTGAAGTGCCTCACTTCACCAAAACCAGAATCTACAAGGACAAATTTACTTACTAGTCTTGATCTCTTAGTTACTATATCCAATACCGTAATTTCTTCCATAAATAACTGGGTTCATATATGTGAATAACCTTATGCATGTATTAAGCTCATTATAGACTGAATAATGCAATATAGAACACAGATGCCATCTAGTGGTGAAACTACTGTTTGAAAAAATCGTGGAGAGGATAACTGCAGGAGACCGGTTTATATTTAAAAACTTAAATAGTATATTTTTAAATAATCACTACTTAAATATATAGGTTTACATTTAAATTTATGACTGAATTTGCAATGACCTTGACATACATCATCCATCCCAATACATGTGACGTTATACAAGAAAAATAAAAGTAATAGGGAAATTTTCGCCCAGAGTTTTGCTTGTCAGGATGGTATCTCATGTACCGAACCCTGAATTCTTCCATCTGATTGGTTGATAAATGGGGGCGGTAGACATTGGTTTGCCTGAGAGGCCTAGAGGAGGGCTTACTGTTCCTCGCGCGGCGCTGAAACTGGAAGATACAAACTGTTCCAAGAAGAAATGGATAGTTGTCTGCACGTGCTTATAGCTGCGGTCCTAAGGATGAGCCTGGTGCTACAGAAAGAAAAGTAACCTAAAGTTAGTTAATTAGTCAGTCAGTCATTTAGCTAGTTAGTGAATTTACAAGAGTTATTTAGGCTAAACGGTACTCGCTAACACCGCCGCTGTCACAAGGTAAGTTCGTGGGGTTTTAATACATTCATTATGTGCTGGAGAGTATACTAATTCTGTCGTTGATGACAGATAACATTACGCTATTGCGGTTGAGTTAGCTAACTAAAGCTAATTGTTTGACATGTCGTGACTTAGCTGTGTAAGCCATTGTGTAGGTGCATACACTCGTTTATATTGCCAGTCTTAAAAACAACGAAAAGTTAATATTCGGCATACAAAACTGGTTATGGTAAAGCAGTTTGAGAAAGGATATGCCCAGCTGGATCGTACTTCCTGATGACAGCTTTGTATAATAATGCATTCAGTGCTCCATTAATGACAGTAAAGTAATTATGTCAAGGTAGTTGACTTTAGTTAGTTAAGGGAGAAAGCGCCCAGGACTCCTCCTTTTTATTTGCGCGCTTAATCTGTCTCTGGAATTTCCCGCCTGTAATTTTATTACTTAAGGTGTGGAACAATGTCAATCCTACGCTGATGGTTAGTATGAGCAGTTTAAACTGTTTAATGTGGTATACAGCTCTTTTTTTTGTGAAAGTCGACCTGCATTATCTGTCTGGACAGAACTTCAGATGTAAACAAACCGGTAGCCCCACATCTAACTTAAAAAAAAAACAGTTAACCAGCGCCAAATAAAACTTTTGAATGGTTTCCAATGCTAATACAGACTATAGTAAAGTAAATATCAGCATTATCCTCCCCTCCCAAAGATCCAGTTTTGGTCAGGCTCTACATAAATGCATGCATTGCATCAGCTTTTCATCTCACATCTGGTTGAACAGGCTGGGTGGAGCTCTTCCTATGAAGTGCAGTGTAAAGTTTTTGTGTTTTTTTGTTTTTTACTGTATGCATATGTACTTGTTTTTCACTTAGTCTGCACATGCCATTATGAAGTACATCCTGGTTACTGGTGGTGTCATATCTGGCATTGGTAAGGGCATCATTGCCAGCAGCGTGGGAACACTCCTCAAGTCCTGCGGCCTTCACGTCACAGCTATCAAAATCGATCCATACATTAATATTGATGCTGGTACCTTTTCACCTTATGAACATGGTGAGTAATGGAGTGCATCAATCAGGGTTAGTTTTATTGCATTTGATGTAACATCTGCTGTTTTATTTATTTTACTCTGTGGTTGGGTCCTCTTGTTATTATTTAACAAGATGTTATGTGGCAGCAAGTGGCTTTTTAGTCAGACAGACCACCCCTGAGTGTGTGATACTGTAATACATTTTTCCATACAATAGATGTTGTTGTGTCAGTAAGCAAAGCTTAGCAAAGCTTCACTCACCCTATGATAAATGAATATAATGTGTGCTGTGTAGGTGAAGTGTTTGTACTCGATGATGGCGGTGAGGTGGATTTGGACTTGGGGAACTATGAGAGATTCCTGGACATCCGTCTTACCAGAGATAACAACCTCACCACTGGAAAGATCTACCAGTCAGTTATCAACAAGGAGAGGATGGGAGACTATCTAGGCAAGACTGTACAGGGTCAGTGAGTGCATCTGCTTCAAAACATGGAAGTCCCCCTCCAACTTTCACTTTGACAGGTATATGTTGTGTTGGTTTGTTTTATGATGCATTTCCTCTATAAATCTGCTTTCAGTGGTACCCCACATTACAGATGCCATTCAGGAGTGGGTGATGAAGCAGGCCAGAATCTCAGTAGATGATGATGGTGTGGAGCCTCAAGTTTGTGTCATAGAGGTAAGTCAGTTCTTTGTACTTGTCTCTGTTGTCATCTAGTGTGAAATTGTGTACACAACCAAAGGCATTCAATACTCCCACCCATAATTTATGAATAAATCTGTCATACTAGTTAAACATCAAACTGCTCCAGGTACACAATGACACACTGTTACATTTTAATGTTACTTTGACTTTCTGTATGAGGTTTCCTCGCAAAGCAAATGAGTGAATTATATCCTCACTTGATGGGTAGTCCTGCCATCAACAAAAGTATAGAAAAAGTTGGTACTTTTAATTGGCCAAACTGATTTATCAATACATATCTAGTTTTTGTGAGGCTCAGCTCTACAATGAAATTTGAAAAGATGATGGAGGAGCAGATTGCTTGTTGACTGATGTGGAGAAATGTGCTCCTGGTTTTCAGGAGAACTTATCAAATGCAACGCTACTATTATCTGGGTGTTGAAATCTTGGTATAGTTGTTGATCACAGTAAGAACAAATAAGGAATAAAGAACGTGTCTAAGCAGGGTTAAGAAAAACCTGTTTGCTTACTTATTATGTATGTGTCTATGTCAAGTAGGCTTGATTGTTGCTGTCAATACAAGTCGCTGTAACAAAAAGACAACTGCATTTAATCAGAACATTACTGCTAGTCCTCTCTTACACCAGCATAATGGCTCATATCACTACAGTTATCAGAGCTTTACACTGGCTTTTGGTGTGACATTGATTTTGAAATACTACTGTTGTCCATAAAGCACTGAAGGGCTGAGTGCCATAATAGATTTCTGATATGCCACTGTGCTGGAACTTCAGAAAGAGGCAGCATTCAGTTTTTAAGCACCACATATCCTGAACAAACCAGCAGAACACTTGGACACGTGGGCTGCTCCAAGTCTTAAATGTTAAATTTTTTTCTAAATTTCATTGCACGTTATTAAATTCAGCCTTGGACAGTTTTTTTCCTATCTCGTTGTGCACTGTGTTTTCTTTTTTTCTCCTCCTCTTTTGAAAAAATCTTTGTCTTTTTATATGGACTTTTATGTTTCTGGTACATTTTTTCCAAATGTCTTTCTGTCTTACATAAAGCTCTTTAACTGCCTTGTTATTGAAAGCAGCTACACAAATTGCTTTGTCTTGCCTCGAGCAGTCAATGTGGCATACATAAAAAACTGTTTCCACAGTGTTATACAGAGCCCGACCGATGTGGATGTATGTGGCCGATAACTATGTTGAGGGGAAAAAAATTCTAAAAGTGCCACATCGACTGACATTCTTTATTTTTTGTGCTTTTGTATTTACATAAGATGTTATCAAAACAGGTATTAAAACTTATGTCTGAACTGGTGTTGTGTGTAAACAGCTGGGTGGCACAGTGGGTGACATTGAGAGCATGCCTTTCATCGAGGCCTTCAGACAGTTTCAGTTCAAAGTAAAGAGGGAGAACTTCTGCAACATCCATGTCAGCCTAATTCCACAGGTACGACACACCCATGAACACGTGACACTTACTCATTGCCAGGTATCCTCAAAAACGAGGTCATTGCATTTGCATAATAAGCTTTAATTATTTTGATGCGATTTGTTTAATATAAAAAAGAAAAGGCTTTGTTTTATTTTTTTATTCTGTATATGAAAAAGAGGCTATGGCAAGGTTAAAATCTCCACTTGTTTTTATTTTTAACTCTTGATTTAAGGCAAATTTGCTTTTGTGTCTTCAGCCCAATACCACAGGAGAGCAGAAAACCAAGCCGACCCAAAACAGTGTGCGAGAGCTCAGAGGGATGGGCTTGTCTCCAGATTTGGTGAGTTTAAAGATTAAATACAGACTAAATAAAAACAGGCAAGGCAAATAAATCAAGGTTATGCATTTATTATTCTCATGGTGTACCAAAACAGAATAAAATATGAAAAATCTAAGATACGATTTTAAGATAGAAACCTTTGAGACTATACTCTGGTCCTGATGAATATTGTGATTTAAAAAAAAAAAAGAATAAACACATTGCTTTTTTCAGATTATGTGCCGCTGTGTGAAACCTCTAGAAAGGGCTGTCAAGGAGAAGATCTCCATGTTTTGTCATGTAGAGCCCACACAGGTAAAGTTTTTTTTTTTAAATTTGTTAACAAAAACAATTCATGTTTTCACCCCTACGTCTTACTCACTATTACTTCACTGTATGCTAGTGTCAATAAGTGTTAAGTGATATTTGATGTAATCATTATTTGATGATATACTAACATGTGTGACTGATGCTGGTATGTAAGTGATGCATCCGTGTGAGCTGCTACACTTTACATCAGGTTAATGTTAACACTGCTCTGTCACTTCATCTGTTTCAAGACCTTAAGCTGAAAGGACATGTTTTATAATATTTCCAGGTCATCTGTGTTCAAGATGTCTCCTCAGTCTACAGAGTGCCCCTGCTGCTGGAGGACCAGGGCGTTGTCAGCTACTTCTGTCAGCGTCTAAACCTGCCTGTGGAAATGAGGCCCAGGAGGATGCTCACAAAGTGGAAGGAGATGGCTGACCGGTAAGGATGTTACGCTTAGCTGCTAACTTTGCTCAAGTGTTGCAAGGAAATATATATAAACTATTCACCTCACAGCTATAGAGCTCACAGTTTTATTTATTCATGCTCTTTTGGTTTTGGGAATTGCGTTCGGTGAGGATTATGTAAAACAAAAGTTCCTCAATCATTGCAGCATTGTATGGTGGTTAAATTGCTAAAAATTGACTTGTTCTTTGAGGGGCTTTTAAGTTAGGTTTAAATAATGCATAAGGCCAGTGCTGTAAATGATCTCCCTCTTGTTTTAGATCTGACCGTCTCCTGGAGCATGTTTCCATAGCCCTTGTAGGGAAATACACAAAGTTAGCTGACTCCTACACCTCCGTTATCAAGGCCTTGGAGCACTCTGCCCTTGCCATTAATCACAAACTAGAGGTCAAGGTATGGAAATATTTCGCACTTCATGTTCTGTATATTGATTTCTGGATTTAGCATCACTGCTTTGCAGTCTATGACTGATCTCATCCCAAATGATGCAGTTTGTTATTACTACAGTACATCGACTCTGCAGACCTGGAACCTAGTGCTCTTCAAGATGAGCCAGTGAAATATCATGAGGCTTGGCATAAACTCTGCAGTTCCCAGTGAGTATACTAAATCTAGAAAAACAACCTCTCCGCTCAGATAATGTTTCAAATTTACAACTGTATGTAAAGCTTTACAATGTAGTGATGCTTTGTTACCGTGTTTACCACATGATGGCAGTAGAGTGCTGCCTAGTTGTTTTTGCAGCTTTTAAAGTCAGTGCACTTGCGTGCTCTGTGGAAATTCACATTGTTATATTGCATGTTTAAGCAAAAGATCATGTCTTTAATGTGCTGTAAAATTTGAGAGTGCTGTAGCTATTTTCATACAGGAAATAACATTGGGCTGAGATGAAAACACAACAGATGCAAAAAAACAAACATAAATGCATGTAAGATAGTAAACCTAGTTTAGTACATATTATTGTGTAATTGAACGCACTTAAATTGATGGCCGTAACAATAGCTGTCTAGCATTTAGGTACAAGTTTTATATCTCCATTATCCCCTTAATTTGCAGAGGTATAAACGTACTAAAAAATTAATGTTAGTATCTCTTGATGCAGAGCATAACAAAATAACTTTCGTATGAGAAGTACTCCTTGAAGAGTCTACCTCTCAGACTGCCACATGAAATGTTTGTTTCTCAGTTGTTATCAGAAATGGGGCTGTGTATACAGATGTTCATATTTGCGATGTTGTGTCAAAATTAATCCATAGTAAACTTCTTTTCTCCCTGCCCACAGAGGTGTGTTAGTACCAGGAGGTTTTGGTGTGAGAGGAACAGAAGGCAAGATCCTAGCTATTAACTGGGCCAGGAAACAGAATAAACCATTTCTGGGTGAGAGATTTAAAACTTTTTTGTCTCATATGATCTACCTTACCTCTCATATCATGTTGTGAAATTTCATTCTTTTAAGCAGTTTAGACACAAAACGTGATCCCTCTCATTCACTGACTGTTGATTAAGATATGGTAAAAATTCTTGCTATGCTACTTCAAACTACATTACTGTAGATAAAACAACTAAATTAATTACCACAGTTTCTTCAGGATGTCATTTGCTTTTCGCCCTAAAAAAATTTCAGACTTGCACAAAATCTTACATGATTGTAACTCTAAAATAAAATTAAAATTAATTGCATAAGTCTTCCCATCACCTTACATTGACTAGTGCAGCTCAGAGTATTTAAAAGTTGCATATTAAGTTAAATGACCATCCATGCTGCGGGGAAGCAACAAGCACTGGAAGGTTTGTCAAGGGTGATTTATTAATATACAGATAAATCTTGGAGGCAAAAGTTCCAAAGCTCTGCCAGAGAACTGTAACTTAAGATAAAATTTATTTTTCTGCAGAGCACCAACCTGAAATACAAAGCCAGAGCTGCAAAAAATGAAAAAAAAAATGTTAATGCATTTCATAACCACGTAAGAATGCAGAACTCAAACTAAATGAGAAAGTTTGGCAGGACTTTCTGTAACAATCTCCATGTAACTTTACATAGTTTTAGCAATTATGCAAAGACAAATCAGGAAAAAAAAAATATTGTTTTCAACTGTAAAAGTGTGTTACAGACCCACTCTATCCATAAATTCATGGGCGGCTCTCCAAAGTTCAGACCTGAAGGGCATGAATACTTGTGAAATCGCTTGCAGAGGGGATCTTGTTAAGTCTTATTTTATTTATGTTACATGGCTCTCATTATGCAAAAATCTTGCTGGTCCTGTTTTGTGCAGGGGTGTGTTTGGGCATGCAGCTGGCAGTGTGCGAGTTTGCCCGCAATGTTCTCGGATGGGAAGGTGAGTATTTGCTCTGTTCAGCTTAGGAAACACTGCTGAGGGAAATTTTATTCTTTTGGTGTCTAATTTAATGATGAAAAAGCTTCAACATGTTGGGAGGTTGATTTAAGATAAGATTAGTTTCTCTTATCTCTTTTAGATGCCAACTCCACAGAATTTAATCCAGAATCCAAACACCCTGTGGTCAGTTATCTTTTTCTGACACGTTCATATCACATCATATCAGCAGGGACTTCACTGGAATGGCTTTAACAGTCTGTTCTTTTTTGACAGGTGATTGACATGCCAGAGCACAACCCAGGACAGATGGGCGGGACTATGAGATTGGGGAGGAGGCGAACCATTTTCCGATCCAGCCCCAGTGTACTAAGTATGTTTCCCTCTTAAAATGATGCTGTACTGTTGTAGGTTTGGCTCTGTTTACAGTTTTGCCAGTCTGGTCTGATGAGTGCCAGCTTAAACTCGTTAGATTATATGTAAATAAGCTGACTAAACATTTGTCATTATAAGATGTTGTTGCAAATTAAAATGAGGTCTACATCAGCAACCTGAGAGCACATCAAGCTTGTATTGCAACAGTAATAAACAATATGAGAATGTGATTACAAGCTGTGATCAGAAATTTCCTAGAGTGTTCCTTTCGCACTAATGGATTGCTGCGCAATAATATGCATGTATCAGGTGCCTCATCAGCTCTTCAGTTACACACGATTATGCAGCCAGAGGTACATGTTAATTATTTATACTGTTTCTTAAAATGAAGTTTGGTCTCTGACCTTACTGAAGACTGTGGGCTTAATGATCTTTTTCAGCTGTGTTGTGTTTCTCATGACTAATATTTCATTGTTTCAGGAAAACTGTATGGAAATGCGGGATATGTGGATGAGAGGCACAGACACAGATTTGAGGTAATCTTTCAGTTTTTGAGCTTTGTGTCAAGATTTTATGCTTAAGTATTATAAGAACTTCAAAACCTTGATAAATCATTGAATTTTTGCCCATTCTAGGTGAACCCTGAGCTTAAGCACCACTTTGAAAAAAATGGTTTTCAGTTTGTTGGCCAGGATGTGGAAGGGGAGAGAATGGAGGTTATTGAATTGGAAGGTGAGTGGAAAGTGTTGTTAAATAACAAGAATTTGTAGGCCATTGACTAATAACAAATAAAATGTGCTGTACATCATTTGGCTATCTTTGAGGTTTATTCTGACCATCTCATTTTCTTAATCATACTGGTCTTAGTCATCCAAAATTGTCCTTTGCTTTAATTTATACAAATGCCACATGTTTTGCACAAGTCACCTTTGGTATAAGTAGCTTAATGTAGTAGAGATCAATACGTCCATACAAAAACAACCTGTCGTTGTTGATCCAGATCATTGTTACTTTGTTGGAGTGCAATACCATCCAGAGTTCACCTCGAGGCCCATCAAACCCTCTCCTCCATACTTCGGTCTCCTGCTGGCTGCTGCAGGAAAACTGCAGGGCTACTTGGCCAAGGGCTGTCGCCTGTCTCCACGGTAATCTGTCACAGCAATGTCTTATTTAAATGTTAAAATGAAATTGTTACATTACTTGATAATACTGCTGCAGCACTTTAAAATTCAATTCTCTTTTTTTTCATTCTTGCAATCAATTAAACAGTAAATTGAAGTTCTATTTTAGTTCTTTATTTTTGATTTACTGGCTAATGCATTATCTGGTCTCAATTTAGAAGAGTTTTTGGAGTGGCATCAAATCACAATGAAGCACTCAGAATATATTTTATCTATTAAGCGAATGTTGATTGGTTGAAATTGAAAATCTGCCCTACCTTTCATTGGGAATTCAGGTGCACTTGGAAAGTAAGTAATGTTTACCATATTGTGTTAGAATGAATTTTGCATTGACTCTTAAACATGAATTAAAATTTATGAGCATATTTTTATTGCCATCACAATCTACACTCTTTTATTATTAGGCAGTGGAATTACATAAAAAGACCCAGGAGTATTACAGCTGCATTTTACAGTGACACTATGTCTGTATTGCACCTGCAGTCCCTGTCAGGCATTATGGCTGTAATACTCATTTTATGTCTTTATCTCATTGCAGGGACACTTACGATTGCAGCAGCGGCGGCAGCTCTCCAGACGTAGACATCAGCGATCTCAAGTTCCCCTCTTTGTCCTTAGATGACTGAATGTGTAGTTGTTGTGTGGTTGTGTCACTCATGCAGGTAAAGGAAAGGAGGCCCCAAAAAAAGGTGGCCTCAATTTAACTGGCTCTGCAAAACCAAAAGTTTTGTCAACTGTTTTAAATTATGGTTGGTAAAATAAGTTAATAATTAAGCCTTTAAAGGTAAAATGACGTCTTTCACTTAAAACTGTGGGGATTAAGAGTTGCTGCACTAGGTCAAGTGTTTATTGAGGGGGGTTGTTAAAAAAAAAGAAAAATAAGAAAACAAGGACACTGTTAACATGAATATGATTGGAGGACACTTGCCAGTCTATACAGAGGTAGTGCAATGTCTCACAACCTTTGAGGCCATGACACCTTGACAAAATTGTGAAAAGAGAGATATTTTACATTGAAGTTAGGTACAGAGACCACCAGTGACTGGCTCAGAATAAGTAGATCAGTCCTCAGGAACAAAAAAGGTTCGACTAAGAGTCAGGGTTTGTGCAATCAGGTTCTTCATTCGGGTTTTCCAGCAAATCACTCCAATCCAATGGTTGGGAGCTTTTACAAGAAATATATGACTTTGTAAAACTGTTGGCTATTTCCTGTGTATCACTACAAAGACATATCCTTTATAGATTTTATTCTTAGTTAATGTATGCTATTGTTTTACATTATTATGATAGTAAAATTGGATTTATGGTTTTTAGGTTGGATATCACAGTGAAAATGCTCATTGGGGGATATTACAAAGTAAAGTATAAACTTTTGTGGTTTCAAGTGATGCACACTGTTTCACATGAGGTGTGCATGTGAATCCCTAGCATGAGATTAAATTGGACCACAAACTGTACTCTTAAGTTTATGAGGGTTTATATGTGTTTGTTTCTGTTTTTGTTCTTTATGTTGTGATAATGTAAATGTTCAGTAAATGAGACAGTGGGTTTTTTACTGCCTGAGTTCTTAAAGGTCAACTTCTGCACTTTGGGATGTTCTGTGTTTACGCCTTAAACCTGAACACACCAGTTCAGGTTGCATGACTTTCATAAAGACCTTTTGCCTACTGACATCAACAAACATGGTGTTGAACTCCGTTGACTTTTACTGCCATATCTGACCCAGAACTTCCCAAAATGATTTAAACTCCTCCACAGTCATCTGACAAACAGCCAAAGTAAAGTGAGTCAGCAGTATTAACTGATAATTAAAGCTTTGCAAATGAAAAGTGATTTCTTTAAAACTAAAACAAAAACTTGGATTTGATCTCAAAACATCAGTAGCAATAATCGTAAGCATCAAGCGTCTAAAAAACATTTTCACTTGCATCTCTGTCAAGCTGAGTGATATTTAATTATAGCTGGAAATGGATACCTAAGGCTTTGCTGCTAACGCTTTCATTTTTCTGTCTGTGACCTAAATGTATGAAAAAGATGCCATATTTTTATATTTATGAAATTCAATGCATGTGTGAAGTGAGATTTTTTTTTAATAAACACATTTGTATTACTCTTTACAATCTGACCTTTATTTGGGTGCTTCTGACAGTCATATAAAGTTCTGCTTTTTATCAGTGTGTAAGACATTTAAGTTTAGAAGCAAAACTTAAGAAAGACATACACTGATATTTTCTCACCTAATTCGACAGAAAAAGTTTGTTTTTTCATTGATGACACAATTTTAGGGTCTTCTTTGACATTGGGAGCTTTTGAAACACTGTTGTTCACTTTATTTGCTTTTTAACAGAACTAAAAGTCCAAAGCTTCTCTAGCACTCCCTAGAGGCTGTCCTACTCATTACACCTGACAATATGAAAAAGTATCAGCTGAGGTTTACTGAAATTATGTAAACAAACCTTTGACAAAACACAATTACCTGGATTAAGTTGTTGTCATGTTTTCTCTCTAGTGAAAGCTCAATCAATTTGGGGGTGATTTCTGTGTTGCATTGTGTGTTTACAATATTGATGTATTTATATTTGGACAACAGATTGTGTTTATAACGACAAGCGCACATGTTTAATGCTAAAATAACCACAGGGGCTAAATTAGAGTAGACATGTAGTCATCTCATAAGTATTGTATTGTAGACAAAAGAAATACATGTCTTGCCAGTCCCAGTGTTTCCCAGGGAACGTAAAGCTTCATTGTAATTAACTTCCCTTTTTTAAGTTGCAATGTTCACTCCACAGACAAGACCATAAAGTGATAAGAAGAGCTGCAGATTGTTTGAGCAAACAGTTGCTGACACTCAGATTATGAATGTTAATGATGATATGCAGTTATGTGCTGGTGAGAGCAGGAAACTCTACAGTTGCCCTGATATGGCACTAAATAAAACTACCGCTCACATATAATCCACGCCCCCCTCCTTTTTCTCTCCCACATCTGGCCCTCCCTTTTCCTCCCTGTGTCCTTGTGCTCTCGCCCAACCTTTATCAAGTAACAACAAGCAAACTTTAGAAGTCCACACCCCTGCAAAGCACACTCGGGCACATGCTTCCTGTCAGCATTCGGGATCAGCAACTCAAATAAGAACTGCAGTGAAACTGGGCTCTACTTGGTGGGACGGATCACTCCACATACCTGCATTGTAGGATTTGACAAATCACCATGGGAATGAGACTGAGAAATGTGTACTACAGCCATCAATGGAAATAGAAGTCTGAGATGACTGTGATCACAGACTGTGCTACAGATTGTGACATTTATAAGGAGTGGCTGCTGAAGTTATTTCTCAACATTTGGGTCACCTGAGATTGGTGGAGAGCTGGTGTGGGATTGCTAGTCTCTTGCAGGTTTCATCTATTTTTCTCTTTCTCCAAACATCTATGGTGCCATCTAGACTGTTGAATATATTCCTTCTTCTTTTTGAACCCTCCTAACCTTTTTAAAATTCATGCAGTGTATGTCTTACTTTTTCCTCTCTTTCCCACAACTTCATCTACACACTCCTTTGTATCCTCACTTAGCTGTCTTTATTCCTCTTTTGCCTCCACCAGCAAAGATGGATCTGACACTGTGGCAGTACCAGTTCAGGATCATCATGCTGGGGGACTCCACAGTGGGCAAATCCTCTATGTTGAAGCGCTACACTGAGGACTTGTTCCTGGAATCCATAAACCAGACGGTGGGTGTAGACTTCTATGTTCACTTCCTGGAGGTGGAGCCAGGGGTCCGCGTTAAGCTGCAGTTCTGGGACACAGCCGGACAGGAGAGGTTTAGGTGAGAATGAACCCATCAAGTAAAAGTGTCAGTGGGAGTCATGGGGTCTTTTTTAATGAGGTCAGCAGCAATTCATGATAGTTGGAAATGTAGAACTTTTATTCTTAGATTCTTTGCACTATTTGAAGTCTTAATATATCAAAAATGGGCCTAGTATCATTGTTCTATGCCTCTGTGTAAAACAAAGAGCACCTTTCTTGTGATGAATATAAAAGAGGTGACTTACATGCATGCAAATATACTTTCCAAATAGACTTGCACTGGTTATTCTTTTCACACCACCAGAGGTGTTCTTCAGTGTTTGCTTTTAGCTATGACTGTGAATCCACCCTGTCGCCAAGATCAGTGCGCAGTGTGTACAGAGATGCAGTAAGCCTAATACTTAAAGTGGAAAAAGGCATTATTCTTCATGCTTCGAATATTTAATGAAAACACTGGGAGTAACATGCTTCATTCTGCCTCTAAATTCATTATTTCAGTTCTCCAGTTGAATGAACCGTAGCAAATTGCAAACTGAGCCTGTTTTTGTTTACTCCTGTGTCTCCTCTCTGCATGGTATCTATAGTCAGCTAATCCCATGAGTCAGCTAAAAGCTCAGACAAATCAAGTTTATTTTTCGTACAGGGGTCTTCTAATGAAGAAGTTTTCGGCTTACTGGCTGCCGGAAGGACCCATCTCTGAGCCTGTCCTTTGGGTTAAACATTCAGTGACTCATGGGGAAACCACGGGCCTCTTGACAGTTACATGATAAGAGTGAAAAAAAAACAGTAGTTATCAATTCCTCACAAAGAAACAGACTCTTTGTCAATCAGCTTATCTAAAATCACTCAACTCAAACAGTGAAGAGAATTAACCTACTTATTTGGTCAGTGGAACAGGAGTTAAGCTGGCAGCGAAGTCTGAACTCTGGTCTACTCAGTGAGGGTGTTGGGAGTTTTTTTTAATGTGTTGAAATTCCAACCTACTCCCTCTTCTTTTTTCCCCTTTCTCTCACCTCTCTCCTCAGGTCTGTGACCCGCTCTTATTATCGCAACTCGGTCGGAGGCCTGCTTGTGTTTGACATGACCAACCGAACCTCCTTTGACCACATAGAGGAGTGGCATGCTGAGGTGTGCGAGCGAGTGCAGCCTCATAAGGTCGTATTCATCCTGGTGGGCCAAAAGAGCGACCGAGATGCTGAGGGGGAGAGAGTGGTGAGTCGAGAGGAGGCTGAGAAACTGGCCGGAAAGCTGGGGATGGTCTACACGGAGGTCTCTGCCAAGACAGGCCAGAACGTGAGAGAAGCCTTCGAGCTGCTCACTCGGCGGGTCTACCAGGGTCTGCTGAGCGGAGAGGTAGAGCTACAAGAGGGCTGGGACGGAGTCAAGTGTGCAGCACCACAGGCGCTGCAGTTACGTCGAGCCAGCATGGCACAGCCTAGCACAGCCTCAAAGAACAGGAAGTGCTGTGGTTAAACTGTGGACTGGTGGTGTAGGACCACATGCACTCATGTTACTGTGGAACCAAAAGCAACCCTCAGGAGGTTGGATTAGTGGTGGAGTTCTGCTGTAATAACATGACCAACAGGAAACACTCTGACCCGAGGTGAATATTTGCACTGTCGTTGAGAGTACAACTTTATCAGAGACTGATTTGAGGAAACATTTCTGTTATTTTTTTCTTTAAAGTACTTTGACATTCCTGATATAGGTGAATATTTAACTTCAGAGTTGGGTGTATTGCTGTTTTAGGCCAAACTCGCAGGGTAGAAAAGTGGGTCGGTCCGTACACCACTTCAGTTCACAAATAAAATCTATTGGAATGATTTCCACGATATTTCACACAGACATCCATGGAATTAAGAGGATTATTTTCTACTGACTCTGATGATTCCCTGACTTTTCATTAAGCACCACACTCAGGCTGACATTTGGTTTTTGGGTGAAATGTCCTGATAACTGTTGGATGAATTGCTGTGACATTTGCATTCAGGGTTCTAAACTTTTGATTTAGTGCCATCATATGGTCAAAATTTCAATTTACCAAATACATTTTGTTACTGAAAGGCTGCAAGACTAATGACATTTCCATCAGCTACATTTTTTAATTGGAAAATGCTGGTTTGCTAACAGCCTAAACTAAGATGGTCAACCTGGTAAATAATACCTCCTATACATAAGTATGTTAATATTGTCACTGTGAGCATGTGAGCATGTTAGCATGCTTGTGTTAGCATTTATGGGCTCCTGGACGTCAAGATCTTTACAGAGCAAAGGAGCAATGCTGGAATGTAACCTAAGAACATTTACTAAAGAACTTTACATCACTGAAAAAATGGGGTTACGTTCACCCAAATCATGAGACGTGATCAATGAGTCAAAAAATAAATTAAAGAGTTTATAAGGAGAATGGATCTGCGAAATGTTTTTTTTTTAACTTTCAACACTAATGTTTTGCTGATAATACTTACTGGTTTTACATAATTAAAAGTGGTTGTCAAACTCTGGAAGTCTTAATGGTCTTTGGGGCTTAAACTGAATCAGAAAGGCATGAAAACGGGTCAGGGATACAACTCCTCTAGGGGGTCCAGGTACATACAACCCCGGAAGAAAATTTTGAATATTTCACATTTAAAAGCATCAATCTGATGCATTTTGAGAGAAAAATCAAGCAGAATTACAAGACAGCATGAATGTATAATAAAG
>JAPZDV010000025.1:7841832-7885929 GCA_029814665.1 Acanthurus lineatus
CTTTCTTTCTTTCTTTCTTTCTTTCTTTCTTTCTTTCTTTCTTTCTTTCTTTCTTTCTTTCTTTCTTTCTTTCTTTAACAGTACATGCAGTCCTGGCGTCCTGTTTGGGAGCGATCTTGGTGCTACTATTCAATGAGAATCCAGCAGATTGAAGACAGTCTCATCCTGTCCATCCCGCATGCAGGGAGTTACTATGAGGGACCCTATCGCTGTGTGTCCGACGGCGAAAATGTGACAGCTGAAGACAAGTTCTCACAGGCATTGGCCCTCAAAGTGCATTGTGAGTACCTGGGTTGATACGGGTAGGAGATGTATAGGGGCTGTCAGCTGAATGACTCCGTGACACTTAAACGCCACATAAAAAAAAAAAACCTAAGAGTTTTATGTTGTTTGTGTCCTGCAGAGGACAAAAAGATTTCTGTAGAAATCTGACAATGAGTTACTAAAGTGAAAATGTGAATAAGATACACAGCCTTGGAGTTTCACTTTCTTGGAAGTAAATGCACGGAATGGTTTAGAAAACTAACATGTCTAACAAAGGTGGAAGTAAAAAAAAAAAAAAAAAAACACCTGAATGTACAATGGTAAATAGTATAGGTGAGGAGACGGAACAAAGGGACTCTGGAACCTCACAATTTTTCCTCATATTTCCAGCCAGCAGGAAGTAAAGACAATCTTTCAGACACTGTGGACACAGCTCTCTTCACAGTGAGGGATAGACAAACACATGAATAGTTAATAACCCAAGACATATCTACGCAGTGCAGCTGCAGAGGATGAACAACAAAACAATAGTAAAAAGTACAGATCCATTGCAAACTCCGTGTTACCCATCATACCTTGACTTTAGTCTCTTTTTTCCAAGCAAACAAAGGTGCATTTTTCTGGTGGAGCTCAAGTTTGAAATTATCGATGTAGCATACGCAGTTGCATGAAACGACATCCGTGGCGTGGCCGGTCAGGTTATCAGTGTCCTCTATCTTCTTGGTGGCCATCAAATCGACCGTGATGCTGTTTGATAGGCTCCTCAGCCTCATGGGGGTTGATCAATAAGAGACAAAGATTAGAATAGACTAAAGGGACTGAAGGAGACAGAGAGTGAGAGAATCCAGGCAGCTGGACGGACGTGGGCCCTCTACTGAGATGGAAGAGAAAATGAGCCATTATTCACAACACTGCCGCTCTAAAGACTCCGATAAGATGAAGCCCACTATCATTATTATTGATTGCTTGGTACAGTCTGCACCACCGGTGGGGCATTTATACTTGAGTCTATATACTAAACCATACTTATAAAGATCTGTGTGTTTACCAGCTGCTGCCACTGCAAACATATGTTCAGTCACGTCCCAAACTAACAGAGTGGTGGCTTCGGTGTACATTACATTTCCTGCATCATTAATGCTCAATCATGCTTCCCCATTCCTGCCTCTTTTCAGATATGGGGGAGCTGTCACTGTCCAGGGAAGGCTACAGCAGCTATTTGGGTGTCCCCCAGGAGCTGAGGGTGCGAGAGGGAGATGAAGTGGTGCTGAAGTGCTCTGCAAGCTCATCGGAGGAGCCAAACTACACCTGGAATAAGGACGTAAGAAAAGCATCGGGAATGTGCACAGAAGCAGTGTCCTCATTATGCTTTGGGAAACTTGTCATTCTCTCTCTCTCTTTCTCTCTCTCTCTCTCTCTTTCTCTCGCCTCCTCCTTTCGGTTGTGCAATGTGACCTCTTTATTGTTTCCCTGCCTTGTTCCAGTCTCTCTAGCTCCCTTTTTTTTTATCTCTCTCGGCTTTGCTCAAGCATTCTCTTAATTTTCCCTTCCTCCTCTAACACGTCTCCGTCTCTCTCCCTGACTTCCTCAAACCACTTGTTTCCCCCCCTCGCCTGTCGTCTTTTCATCCCCTCCTCTGAAGAAGTGCTCTGCATTAAGTGACCGGTTGGCTCAGGCCCACTGCTCGCTTGGGATTGCGGCTTGCCCACTTACAAAGGAATAATAGTTTAATGAGGTCTAGACAAGAGCCAGTCAACCTGAAAACAATTACATGGATACATTTCTAATGATTTTAGTGTTTGGTTAACCAGTATTGAATTATTCAACTAGGCTCTTCGCTGAGCTGAGGAACCCTTGCCCGGGGGAAATTAAGACATCTCAGTGTAAAATGCCATAGTGACAATATGCATGCAGAACAAGAGGAAGTTGGTGTGTCGAGGGAGGATGCACTGTGCCCCTTGTGGTGAAAAAAATGTATTACACTTTCAAGGTGTCAACAAACTCACTGTTACCACAGACAGCAAATATTAGGTGTAATGCAGCTACGCAGCTATGAAGATATCTTTGGGACAAGCAGACATAATTGCCAAGTTTCCCCTTTTGTTATTCTTTTTGATAAGTTGGCTCGGGGTTAATTCGCTTGTTAAAGGGTCACTCTTAATCCGGGTTTTAAATGGGCTTACAAGTCCAAATCCAATTCAGTTGACATTTCAACCGCTGTTCTGTTTATCCTCCTCTTTAGGTTTTTGTCATTATTTGTTGAATATGCAGCACTGTCCCTTTGATGAAGAATAATAATTATTGCCAGCATGACTGGCAGGTCCGTCACTCCACGGAGCTGGAATCATCAGCACACAGACATTCACGATTCACCTGTCGAACTATTTGCGCTGCATTTACATAAATCGCAAGACCTTTGAAAGGTCCGTCGACGGAAATGATGAGATGGGACGAAATGTTAGTGGGAGCGCGTCTATTTGTATATATAAGCCCACTGTACGTATGACAGGAATAGATATGGGGCCGAAAGTGGAATCAGAATGGGCCACTTTGACAGACAGCTGCCGTGGGCACATTGGCCCCCGGTAATGACAGCAGGACTGAGGCAGAAACGGGCCACTGCTTTGGGAGCCAGTGGATTTGCATACAAAATGCTGCTTTGGCCAGACCTGGCCTTTATGGGAAATCCTCTTAATTCAGATCCATTCAAATTGAAATGGACTTTCTTGGCAGGAGCTACAGCTCCCAAGAGCCAAATCATTTGCATGGTGTAATGTCTTTTTTTTTTTTTTTTTTTTTTTTTTTAAACAAAATGCAAATAGGTTTTTTTTCAAANNNNCCTATTATTTGTTTCCTCCTGTGTCGAAGCTCTATCTCATAATAGTGCTGCTATTTTTGTGTCAACAATTCATCCCGCTCCCTTGCCATCTCATCATGCGTTGTGTTAACAGTATGTTGTCGCAGCATAATTCTTTGCGGATGATGGTGTTATCTGGGTTATTGACTTGTGTCGATGTGTGTTCGTTCATTGGGATTAGTGCGCAGGTAAATACACTTCATTTGGGACTTTGGGGACTGTTCTCTGAGAGCCACACACAAGCAGGTTTTTCTGTTTTAGTCCTGCTGTTGCCAGGCTCTCTATTTCTGCCCAACTTGTTCTAGTTTGTTCTGTCTATGTCCCTCTTTTTTCCTTTACTCATACCTAATGTGGCTAAAACAAGACTATTTTGCCCCTTTTCTTTCTCTTTCTCTGTTTTACACTCTTGATGTCCGTCCTTGTGTTTTTTTTTCCCTTTCCCCAGCCAGCATTGTCTACTCTCCTCTCTCCTGTGCTCTTCGCTCAGCACAATTTTAATTTGAAGGACATTGTGGATGCTCTCAGGGCAGCAATCAATCCAGCCAATAATTTTTTTTTTCTACTTCTGCTCCTCTTTGTGTTCGTCTGACTCCTGCACTCTCTTGCATGACATCTTGTCTCTCAGGGTGACGACTGGATCCTGCCTTCCTCCGTGCTGACGCTGAAGAAGGTGAGCGTGAACGATGAAGGACAGTACACTTGCCTGGCCCAACATCCCTCTGTGGAGTCACTCAGCAAGAAGCGAACCATCAGCCTCACTGTGCTGCCTGGTAAGACAACGGCCTGGATCCACTCAGAGAAAAACAATCATCCTTTATACAGGCCAAATCTGATTTGTCATTTCCTGTTTCATATTTCTAAAAAACCTGTTTGAACTTTCCAAGTAACTGTTGGAAAATTCAGCCAACATAAACCCAAACAATGTTACAATGCTCTACATCCTCTTCATAAGCCACTGAAAGGTTAGCAAGAAAGTCAGGTGAGTGGGAACAGTCAGGTCATTATGAAATGAAGTTCTTATTTGAAAGTGTGAAACCTTTCAGGTGCTGATTTTGAGGAAGAAGTACAGTGCAGGGGGAAAAAAAAGTTAAAAAAAGAAGTGAGGACAGTCATAAAAGCCCCTCACATAAAAATGTGACAAAGAAGTCCTGACTGAAATCAACTTGAAAATGTCAAATTGAAATAGGTGAGATGATACCAGGGGACATCGCATATTTTTTAAAAAATGAGTGGCAATGAGAGAAATGTACTAACTTGAAGGGATAAGAGGAAAATAATCATAAAAGTAGCAATGATTTAACCTAACCTTTGATTTTTTTCCTCTTTTTAGCCAAAATATCAAGTGAAACATTAGTGCACTCATGAGAATGGAGCAAATACTCATAAACCCTTAAAAACTGAAGCTGCAAACTGATTGGTTGAAGTGCTTTTGTTATTTTATTTTGTTTTTTAGATCAAGATGATCTCATAGGACACTCCTACTCCCACTCTCATCAAAAAGCGTACAGCACATCATCTTACATGACGATAATAAGCGAAAATAGACAGACACTTGAGTACATGTCTGGTTGTCTGTCAGCTTCTGCAGATGAACGTCCACACGGTGACAGGTCTCCTGTCTGAATCTGACTGACAAACTGTCTTGTTTCTTCACTAAAACGTGAAGAGTGTGTTCAAGTGGAGAACTAATTTCATTACAACATTATAGCTAATCCAATTTATAGCACTTCATCTGTCTTCATCAACTTTATCAGTGACCTGTGAGATGACTGCAATGTGTTAATGCACTGCAGTTTTTAAACACCGGCCCTCTAACACAGTAAGATTCATAAGCCTTGTGATTTCAATCATTGAAATTATGCAACCCCTAAAAATGCAATTAAGCCAATGCGTGTTATTTATTATGGTAGGGTTATCTTATTACTGCTGCAATTGACTCATTGGTCACTGCGCTCCATAGTGTCTCCACTACTTTCTCGTAAGCACATGTACTAATTAAAATGGTAATAATTTCTAGATGTTGGAATAATGTTTGCTCATCCTTGTAGAATTTGGTGAGCAAATCTTGCAACTTGTATGTCACTGCTGCTGCTTTGAAGTTGAATAAGAGCACCGGTGTGACTCCAAGAAATCCTCTTAACATATGGAATTACTGTGTGTTTATACGGATGAAGCATGTGTTTGTTGCTGCCTGGAATCTTAATTTTTCAATCTTTGCTCGTTCACTTGTTCTGTTACTCCAAAAATGGACCTTAACATCCACAAAATCCACTAATACTGTATGTATTTGAAAATGCATCCACATGAACAGGAAAATCAGACGGATTTATAAACCATAGAAGGCAGATGTATCGACGAACAGCACTGTGAGCGACAGCATCAGTATGAACTCCAGACAATCCTTTCTTTCACAAACAAGCAGGACGTTGCCTTTAGAAGCTTTGCCTGGAGGCAGGAAGCTTATAGTTCTGCTGATTTCAGATTCTGTGTGATGCATGCTCCCCACATGACTGACTGATCTGTCCCGCAGAGGATGCCCCCTGGTACGAGTCTAGTAATGGCCGTCTCGTGTTGATGACCTCAGCGGCGGCTGCGTCTCTCCTGATTCTCATCCTCTCCATGAGTGTGTTCCTGTGCCGCAGGGCCAAGCAGGCCAAGACCAGCAAGGGACCAATGTAAGTTACGGTGACATGTGTCTGCTCCTCTTTTATAATAGACAATAACTTTGCTCCTTTATTTGTGATCTTGAGTTCAGAATCTGATGGATAAGATGCCTCTGAATGCGAGTGAATGCGTGTGTGTGTGGGTGTGCCCATGTGATTCTTCGATTTCTTCACACATACACACTCACCGTCCCATTTTCCTCAACTCAAACTCCGGTCTCTCCTCCAGCAGTTTGACTTATATTACAGATATGGTTATTGCTGCAATATTTCATTCTGTCTCGTGATAGAAACCAAGGCCATTCCAGTTACAGTCTGTGTATTTTCGGTGCGTGTGCCGGGGTGCACTTTTGTGCACACACACTTCACCTTGTGTGTATTATGTGTTTGCCAAGTGTTCTTGCAGAAAAACCCTTCCACACATGTGCAAAATAGTGCCTGCAAGCTTTTATGTGTTTTAAAAGGCGTATTAAAGTCTATTTCAGCAGATTTGTCCTACTTGACCTTATCCTTGATCTCTTTCATGCTCCCTCCTCTCCCATGTGTTTGCACACACTTTCTGCTCATGAAAAGCCTCGGCTAATAGCGGCAGGTTTAATTCCGCGATACTATGTGAAGTATAAAAAGGATACAGCAATCATAAGAGCATTAGCCAAAGTCCCATTAAGTCTGTTGCTGACAGTATGTTAATGTGCACCATGACCCCATGCAGCTCTGCTCATTAACTTCTTTTCCATATGGGCATAAAAAAAAATAATGAATTTCCAGCTTCCTGCTTTCACACATGATTTCTACGTCTTTGCGGTGCCATTGAAGAAAGTTTAATCCTGACAAGTGTGGCTGGGAATGTGTGTGTGCGAGCATGTGTGCATAAAAAGGGAAGCCAGGGAGCGATAGAGAGAAAAAATGGACTTTCACATCAACAGCCAGGTGTGGTTCCATCGCTCGGTTCTAGTCTGTAATTTCCCCACTTATACTTTTCTAGTGCCTACCGGGAGGTCGATATACTGATAATCATGCTCCTCTGTCTTTCCTTTTCTCGCTCTCTCCAGTGATGACCGGTCTCAGAAAAAGCCCATCTACAAAAACAGTGTGGAGTCCCTACCCTCCACCTGCGGAGACAAACAGCCTCTGGTGTGACTTGCACAGGCAGGTGGAAGGACGTGGAGGGGAGGGGGAGAAGATGGAACGGGAGACGAGGAAGATGGAGTGGCTGGCCAGAAAATGAGCGATACTTAAAGAGGGAGGAGATGGTATAGGGTTATGGATGGTCACATTGGGGGAAGAGAGAGAGAGAGAGGGAGAGAGGGGGAGGAAAGGAGGGAGACAAAGAGGGATATTTGGAGCCTGTGGGGAGAGAAAACTCAAAATCAGTAACAAGCTGGGTGTGAATAAAAAAAAAAAAAAAAAAAACAACCTGAAGGGCGAATGATTGCTTTAGAGACACAAAAGCTGTTTTGCTTGTGGGTGTATGCTGCAGTTATGCATCCTGGACAAAAAGATGGGCAATTTCTCTTCATTTATTCTGCAGTGTGGGAAAAAAAAAAGTGGGCGATATTCTTAGTAGAAGAATGCAGGATGAGTCTTGTACGCTGCAATAGCTCTAAAGACTTCATATACAATTCTCTCCTTTCTGTACGCACATAATTGCTCAGCTGTGTATTATGAATAAGCCATTTGGGTGATTGGATATGGTTTTATTTGTTGGTTTGTTTCCTTTTAAATATTTTTCAAAAGCAGAATCAGCTCAAAGCATCTCTGAGAAGGTGATTATCATCTCTCCATTGACAGCTCTCAAGCACGTTGCACTCTTACTTAATTGACTGTACTTTGGATTTCTTTGATATTAAATGGCTTTAAAAAAAAAAACAACAACACTATTTACTGTCCTTATGTCGGCCATTGATTTTGTTCCACTTTAGAGATACAAAAGAGGTTGGGGAGTATTGACGAAGTGGTGAAAGGGAGCCGTGCATGCATGCTCGCTTGGCCGCACATCTTCTCGATCCAATGCCAGCTCAGGCTTGCATCAGCTTGTTTACCAACCTTTCCCTTCAGTCTGTAAGACCTTGCTCTGAAGCAATGACCTTTACTCAAAGTACTGTGCCTGTGCATACTAGTGTTTTTCCCCCCCATCTGGCTGTAACCACAAAACCCATTCTCAGTGAGTTCAGCTTCCAAACAAATACATGAACTAAAGGCTCACACTCAGAATAATAGCAAATTCAGGTAACCTTGAAACTTTGCACATCCATTACTGGAGTAGACAGGGTTAGTCGCTTCTAGTTCTCCTCTAATATTGACTAGCTTTAGTCTCCTCTGATTCACCCAAAAATATCCATCACTGACTACAACTTCATCTTTTTAATTTTCTCCTCTGTTACCTTGTAACCCTTAACGCTGTTCCACAGCAGCGTGGCTTATTACCATAACCCGGCTCGTAATGCAGAGAATTTCATTACGCTTGTCTGTTGAAGTTATGTTGGGTTTTATGTGGTTTTATTATGGGTGTGTGGTTGACCGTAGGACGTCGTTAATAATGGGCGAAGCGGCAGTTTAACAATGACACTCCATTAACGGGTGCATGCGCCACAGAGCACAGCCAGGATAATTTTATTAAACTGATTATTCAAGCACCCTGTACAGTTTGCCTCTGCTGCAGCCATCCTTTGTTGGGCATTTTTACAGACTCCTTGTATTTCTATTCCAACTCCACAAACTTCTTCTTACTTTATGTCTTTGGTCGAGCCCAGTAATAAAAAAAAAGACAACAGACACAAGGACTGTAACCAAACTAGAAAGACTTTTAAAAATTGGTCACGCTCTGTAGGAAAAAAAAAAAAAAAAATGTTGCAAATTTAAAATGCCCTCCTGTATTTGAAATGCCAGTGAGCACCATTTTGTTTTGGTGTTTAAGTCAGTCATGAGTGAAAAGCTGCGTGCTCCCCAGTGGGCTCTGGACTCGGGGCTTCAACCGGTTAGCCAGAAAAGACAAGATTATGTATTAGGAATTTCACACAGTGGAGTTGTCCCCAAGGTACGTGGCTCTAGTTGGGAGGGAGAGAAGTGTAGTTTACACTGACATTTTCACCTTGATAGTGCCTCATGGATAAACCACCGGACAACAGCTTAGGGCGATGCAGAGGCTGTGCAGAGAATACAGAGCAGTGAGTGTTTTGTCTGGGGCAGGCACGGTCCAAACAGGACAAGGGTGTTAGATCTGTGGCATTTAAGTCTGGCAACTCCTCACTAGTGTCAACAGTAATTTGGTGGCCCTCGGTACACTAGCCTTCATGTAAAGGTGAATTATACCAAACATGACACCTCAATGACTAACGCCTCAAGGTGCCACGCATTTGTGACTGTACGCCATCACCCACTGCTGTTCTCGTCACGGTCACTTGGTTTTGTATGTGCTGCCTGCATATGTTGTGTCAAGTGGCTGAAAATGAAGGAGTGGAGCTCGCTGGAGAAGCAGGTGTTTTCCCCTCATTACTTCCTGACAATGCCCCATCTGGTGTGGGGAAGCAGCCGCCATCGACTCCCCTGCCAACCGGGGGGGGAACAAACACTCGCAGAGAGGCTGACGGCGAAAAATGAGATGAGATGAGAAGGGGAGAATGAGCGGGGCAGATATTTTATCCTCGCCAAAACAACTGAGTTTAAGCTTCTGTTGAGGCAAAAAAATAAATAAATAAAAAAACACTGACTGGAGACAGCCAGAAGCTGAGACTTTAAGACTTCACACAGATCCAAAAGTCCAGGTCAGACATGAGGCGAGAGTTCAAAGCAACTTTATGGAAGCAAAGGAAAGAAGTATTAATATTAATGCTAATAGGCTGGTTTGATGTTTTACTGCCCGTGAACTTTTCAAACTGTTTGAGCCAAACTGACCAAAGTGTCCACAGCATTTGCGACAGATGAGAGAGAGAGAGAGAGAGAGAGAGACAGAGAGAGAGGCCAAAGCAGATTTAAGACGCTTTACATGCTATACCAAATGTTGCCTGAGGGGAGCGCCAAAGACACAGTTTCAAAAACATACCTTCAACTCTTTGAGGCTTCAAGCCCGTGTTTTAACACTAGATTAGGACGGAAAAAAAGAAATGTGGTAAGAGAAGCAATTTTCATAATGGAGCAGCGCTCTTTGACTGGAAAACACAATTATGGGCAAACTGTGGCCACAGCATGAGGGTAAATTTAAAGAGCCCCTTTAGCGGGACCTAATAGGCCCTGACTACATGAGCAGAAAACACTGGCTCGTCCGGAGCACAAGTTTTTGTTCCGGGCCATTACCGTCATTGTAAGTGGCGATTTTACTGAATCAGGCCTGCTCCCTGTTCTCCTTGATGAGTCCTCTGTGCACACTTTGAATGAGGGGAAAAGCAGCATCTGCAACAAAACTGTCCCCTGGTCTCAAAAAACAGCTCCAGACTTCCACATTTATTCTGACTTGACATCAAAATGTAACCTTTCTCATGTTTTGATCAGCAAATAGTCATCAATAAATTACAGAGGTAATTCTGTTTGCCATCACGTGTTATTATGTGGTAAAGGTGAGTGCACTTAATGACTGACAGGTAGATAACTCAGCACACAACACACACACACACTAGTCACTTTTCCAATTACCTTAAGAATATAATAAATAATTTCAAAACGACTGTGTCATCAAACAATAACATCTGTTTCATTTCTTTATATTAATCATTGTGCCAAACATCCTTTTCGCTCCGTGGAACTAAATTTGTAATAAATTGGCTATTTGCGTCGGAAAATTAATGTTGGTTATCCATCACATTTAGAACGAATTGATTTCAATTAATTGGAAGGTGCAGCCACTCTTCCCTCCTCTGCTCTCCTCTGTATAGCTTACCTATTTCTTTTTAAAGCCCAACCCCTTTCTCATCCGCACAACCATCCACTGCAATTGGGCCGAAAACACGCCCCGCCCCTCATTGGCAACCTTTTAAATATATTTACAATGCAAAGTAACCAAGACAAACCGGCCAAGCCATCATTTTCAGGCATCCAGAGGGGGAGAAAGTGGGTGTGTACCAGAGAGGGAGCATTACTATGTAAAGACTTTACGCACTGAGCGCTTATTAAAACACACACTCCTTCACGCACAGTCGCACGCGCGCACACTCTCACACACATACAAAGGCGGTGAAGGCGCAGTCGGGAAATTGAACCTGCGGGTTCATGTCACTCTGATTTCTCCAAGGAAGAGGAATACTGAGGAAGAGATCAAGGGGGAATATCGGCGACAGCGATGGCTTTCGCGACCGTGTGGAACTACTGCTCCCTTCTCACCATTATCACAATCGCCTGCTTGGTGCGCACTGGTAAGGCTCGACCGACTGACTGAATGAGTGTGATGTGAATGAGAAGAGTGTGACGCTGTGTCGATGTGTGTTTGTGCGTTACCGCGCAAGTTTGCCCAAGTGTTTTAAGAAGAAGCTGAATAACACTTATGAACGCACGGGGTCTATTTTGACTTGTCAGGCTGGGAAAAACGGGGGAGGAGGAGCTCACCGTGGGACAAAAACACGTGCAGATATTCCCGATTTCCAATCACCCCTGCGGAGTATTGTTAGTATTTACAGCTGGATAATTAGAATCGCAGCCGTTTGCGCAAGTCTGGACTACATCCGTGATGGTACTTGGGTATGAGTCATTGTGTTGACCACTTAACGCAACTGTTAAGCGGGAAAAAACCTATAAAACCCTTCAGATAAAACCAAAAGTGAAAGCCGCATTCTCGCTGTCACTTTTTTGCCCTCGTAGTAGAAATATATTCTGATATCATCCGTGCTCCGTTGACCCTCGTGCGTCACTGCATTTTGATCATCCCCCTTCGGAAAGACTGTGATTGGGTTTTATTGTATCATAGCTGCTGTGTGAGATGGGACGGGAGTCCCGCGAGACGCATGTGCATACTGCCATGTATGTGTGTATGTATGTATGTATGTATGGAGCTCCGATTAAACATTCTGACAGCCACATGAGATCTCATAACAAATGCCCGCATTGGACCAGACGTGTGTCACACGCCGGGCTCAGCAGTGGTGTTTCTTGACTGCTTTTATATTCTGCAGCAGTGTGAGGGACTGAAGGGACCTTTGAGACCTCACTTTATCAGATACAATAACATCTAACAATCTATTACAAAGCCTCACGAGGGCACCTGCAGTGCCTTAGTTGCTATTTTTCTTCCCTCTTGAACATCTTAGTCTGGGATAGTCCTGTATTGCTCTCTTATAGCCACAATAGATTTCATGGTCACTGTAGCAAGTGCATCAGCTGCTGCTGCTGCTGCTGCTGCTGCTGCTGAAAAGATTTGTATTAAGCTCAATTAGGACTCTGAGCAATACCAGCCTTGTGATATTATTTGCCATCTGCTTGCATGTGGTAAAATACAGACTCATAACAAACCTTATTAAATTCCAGCCAAAGCTTCAGTGATTCTGACTGAGCAGGAATGGTAATCATGAAGTGCATAGAGATGCTGCTTCACTGCTCTGTGTCCTGTGGCGGTTGGGCTCTGTGTCTTTGTTTACGTTGTCCCGAGGCAGTGAAGGGGTTAAGTGCTAGCTCGGATATTGTCCCAGTCAGACCTGTGCTGTGCTGTGGCGATGATGTCTCTTTTCTACAGGGAGCGCTACATTGCTCCATGGCCAGTCTCCTGCACTGATACCATCCTTAGCATGGCCTGTGTATTGATCTCTTCAGTGTCTTTGTGTGTATCTCTTTGTATGTCTGCTCCTGAGTGGGGGGTTGATTTATATGCAAAAGTGTGTAGGCGTTTGTGTGTCATTCTAACAGGAGTGCTGTGATAGAGGTTTGTGTGCATGCATGTTTGTATGTGTGTGTGTGTGTGTCTGGACACCCGTTTATGAATATGTTGTGCTGTGCATGTAAATGTGCTTACTGTCCGTGTTCGTGCATGCGCGTGTGTGCTGCTCACCACTCGGGGTTTCGCCTGAGCTGCAGGCAACCTCTGCTGGGGGCTGCTCACTGATCACTGTCATTAATCTAGCCACTGACAGGGGCCGGGAGAGACAGGAGGCCGGGGGGTTGAGCGAGGAGGGAGGAAGAGAAGGAAATGTAAGGATGGTTTGTTTCCTAACACCCCTGCACATTTGCACTTACACTGTGCACGCAATTAAAAACCGTATTTTGATAACAAATCAGCACGTCTTTGTCCTTCCATTAAAAAAAAAAAAGAAAGGCCAAACTGATCTAAAAATAAGGAAAAAAGGAGGGGAGGGTCGGAGACTGCTGTTTGTTGTTATGCAAAGACAGAGATGGACAGATTGATCGGACAGAGATGAATGACTGGAGATATAGATTGAGAGGGTGCTGTGTGGTTGGCTGGGCTGGGAGACTTGGCCCCCCTTTGATGAAAGAGTGAGAGACAGAAGGATGGAAAGATGGAGAAAGTGAAAAAGGCAGAAAAAAAAGGAAGGGAGGGAGGAAGAGTGAGAGAGAAGAAAGGCAGAAAGACTTCACAGTGTGTCTGACGGGCAGGCCTGAGGGACACACACACACACACACACACACACACACACACACACACACACATATATATACACACACATGCACTGACTCACACACAGAGTCAGCGTTGTGTGTTTGCGCGCTGAGTGCATGGCTTTGTGGGGGTGGCTGATCCACAGCAGCTGTAGGCCAAACTTACACCCCACCTACAGTAACAAATGCTGTTAACTTCACCTCTGCCGCTTGCCCACCCATAATCGCTTCCACGCACTCCTCCATCACTACCATTCCTCCATCATTCCTCCCATTCCTCGCCTATGCCTCCATTACCACCTTCCTTATCGCTCTGTGCATTAAATCACCTCCATTTGTTTATTTGAATGTGTGCAATGAGAGCCATCCGTTTGAGCTTGTTCCCCCATCATGCTGTTTGGACCTTGGCTGGGACTCTGGCGGTTGAAAAATGGCAGCAGTTGGACGTACTTGTGGGAGGAGATTTGAATACCAATTATAGCTGGTATATGTGTGCTAACACACGCGCGCGCATACACACACACATACACACGCAGACAGAGGCCATGCATAAATCACTGTCGCTGTGAGTCACAGAAGGGAGGCCTGGCGTGTAAACACAAACATCAAGGGAAATGCTGTACACACAAAAACTAAAAATATAGATGCACATAAGCACACACACATAGGTGCAGAAACACACGTGTGCACATACACACGCATCTTGTCTATAGACTCCTTATTAGAGTTTCTTTTGAACACAGGACTGGAATTGCTAATGCATGAGTTTGTGTGAGCCCAGTTGCAGTTTTTGATGCTTGTCAGACGCAGTTTGCATCACACCAAAGTCAAAACTGCCTCCTTACTGTCTTCCATATTGTGCGAGGTTTGCTGCTTCAGCGTGTTTTTTTTTCTCTCTCTCTCTCTCTAATGCGCAGAAAAAGTCTTCACTGTAAGCCAAGGTTTATCCTTTGATCCATACCTTGGTGGATAATTCACCCCCATAATAAAATAAACTTGTCGACAATTTAATTAAAAAGGAGGGAGACCTTCCTCCCCACCCCTCTGCCCTGCCATCTGCTGGTTCACGGTTTAAACTTGATCCCAGCGCACAATCAGATTTCAATGTTACATTTCTTTTTTTTTTTTTTTGTGATACCCTGTCTTTTGTAGGTCTAAGTAATTGGACAACCTGAACTTGGCAGACAGTGCTGGCATGCCCGGCAGCACAAGAGAAGCTGAAATGAGCCTTTTTTTAAAAAAAAAACAAAAAAAAACTACGTTGCCTACTGCTGTCGTGCACGGCCCTGTTTGATCAACTGATGCGGTCTTAAAGGGTCCTGACAGGGATGGCCCACTATCTCAGCTGAGCAACAGCCTCGGCATAAGCTCCATAAACAAATTGGAGTGTGTCGTTTTTTTTTGTGCGAGTCATGACTGAAAGAGTTATGGAGCTTAGTGTGGGCTGCTTTTATTCTCCCCTGGGTTTTTATGGGTCCATTACTCAGAAGCAGAAGAACTTCCTGGGCTCACCGTTTAGTGCAGGTTATGTATTTTACAGTAATTATCTCCTAATCTGCCCCCCCTAGCCGTCAGTGTGATCCATAACTCCTTGTTTTGAACTTCTTTTGTTTCGCACAGTGATTGCATTTCAATGAACCCCTCCAGCATTATAGACCAGGTCCAGGGACAGTTTTATTTTTGCATCACAGTGAGTAAAAAAAAATAAAAAATAAAAGGAAAATAATAAATGATAAGCTCTTTTGTTTCCACTTGGCCATCAAATGGTCCCTTTTCACAACCTGTTTGCAGTACTGTTTTTTTCCCGTCTGCTTTGTCCTCATGGAGGAACAGAATGCATGAGGCACAATGATTGAAAGGGCCACACAAAGACACCAATTGGTAATTGAAGCCTTATATCTCATTTGACCATTTGTTTAATTGTCCATTAGTGAAACTTTCTGTCAATCTAATCAGGCCAGCGCTAATGTAGAAACACTCTTTATGGCTGCCACCTCATCTCCTTCCCATTACTATTCCCCAGATAGTGCCGCTTGTGATTATCATAATGGTGATCTATGTCGTCCTTATGTGTCGCTCTGTGAGAACAACTGGCATTTCACCAACTTTCCCGCTCTAGTTTTTTTTTTTTTTTTTTTTTAATGCTGAGTAGGATGCCAAGGACGTCTCCTTCATTTGCTGGCATCCGAGTCCTGCCAATCAATCCATCTCGATCCAGTGTGATTGGCTGAGTGCAAAAGCGAAACGCCCCTCATCGGTTGCAGTTCACCATGCTGTGATGTCCCCTGAGCAAGCAGCTTTTCTCCAGCCGCTGACCCCCCTCTCGCTGTGTATTTGTCTTTGACATGTGAGGGCAAAATCAGTAGACAGCGATCCCTTTTTTTTTTGCAGGGCTTTCTTGTCACAACGCACAAAGGCAGTTGCTATGTATTCATTCTTCTGGGGGTACAAGGTGTACTTCTGTTTTTTAAGCCAGTCAAAGTTGAACTGTGGTCAGGGGAACAGGGATGGAAGGAGAGAGAGAGAGAGAGAGAGGGGGGATCTGAAAACACATTAAAACACTAACGCCATGGGGTGAGCATTCCTCCCTATTGGTGACACAGTTTCCATGACTAAGAGTAAACGTTTCTACCTCCTGCTTGGCCCTGGGCTTGTTTAACACCCTCCCTTGCTGCTGTGACACCTGTCTCTGCAGCTCCCGCGGGGCGCAGCGCTAACTTGGCCAGACAGCGGCCTCCGGTAACGCTAGTAACCAAGGTGATTATCCCCACTCAGGCGCCCGCGACTGAGCCCTCACTAGCTGTGATTGGACGACAGAGGCTGATTGAGCTGAAAAGGGCAAGTGCCTAAAATTAAAGAGCTTGAAACTGTGTATTCTGCTAGCGTGGCGGCTAATGCACATCCCATCTGGAAGACGATTGTGGAAATAAGACGAGAGGAGGATGGCTGGTAATAAGGTGTTCATCCCGGGGTAAGGAGGATAAGTAAAGGACTTAAACCCAGGTGACACTGTCAAGGCTGGGCACAGAGGTTGCCAACAAGACCCCATTTCCCTTAACCCTCGGGAGGTCCGTGTTTCCAGTCGAGACTAGCTGATGAAGAGTGACCAGGCTTAGCCAGCGCACCGAAGGGACTGATGGGGTCAGAGAGTGAGGAGAAAGGGAAAGAGAGGGAGAGATGGCTGGCTGCACAGTGTATAAAAGAGCGAAGGAAGGGAGCGAGAGGGGGGGAGGGAAAGCGCCGGGGGCATGCGTCACAGACCAGTGAAGCAGGGAGGAGCGGAGCGAAGGAGAAAGTCAGGCAGAGAGGAGTCTAACAAACAAGTGAATGATTGCAGGATTTCAGCTCTAAAATGGAAGGGTGTAAAAAAAACAATAAGAGAAGGGAGAGAAGGAGAGAGAGAGAGCAACCCCCGCTGCGCTGAATGACAGATTTAGAAGGCTGGAAAAAAAAGGTGAAGAAGGAGGGAAGGGTGAGATTAAGAAGGTGGGACCAAGGCAGAAAAGTAGAGGTTGCTGCTGTGGGGAAGAGGATGGTGGAGGAGGAGGTGGAGGAGGAGGAGGGGAGACAGCGAGATGGATGGTGATACACAGTGATAAAGAGGGAGAGAGGGTAAGCACTGTGTAGGTGACCACACCAGAGAGATGAGGTGTCATGATCGATGAGGTCACGGCACGCACACAAACACACAAACACACACACACACACTCAAACACACTCACACCTGTGCAGAGACACAAGCAAACACGCATGGTAATAGGGTCCCAGTAGCTCAGGCCAGTCCTCCCACTTTCTGAGAAGCTCCACGATGCTTTGGCTCGGAGAATTAAACACCCACGCACGCACAAGGCCATTCATCTGTCTGCCATTTAGAATCCTTCTTCGTATCATCGCCATTAATAGGTTTCGCTTTGATGAAATTGTCAGATGGTGAAAATTGCCAGTCAAAGCACTGCTCTATCTACTGGGAAATCAGATGGAGATTTTCAGAAGGAGGACACAACAATGCTGGAGAGGTCTCAGATGAGTTTTCTGTCTTAGAAAACTCCTGCAATGTGTCTCCCGCGAGTGGCAAATTCATTTGAGCCATGGCCATGTCTCTGCATAGATAACATGCCAGTGTGGCTCGCAGTGGTTTCAGAAGCTTCAATGAGGACATTTTTCTTTCTGTTTATAGTGTAATAAGACCTGATTGGGTCAGTTTTAAAAAAAAATGTTTTCAAGTATCCTGTGAAAAAGATCAGTTGAAAAAAAGAGGATGTTTTCTTTAAGGAGATTAGATCCAATAAGCAAAAGATGACCACAAATTTACTCTAGATATAATACAGGAATCCACACATTCTGGTTAACTGCATCCACTTCAAAAACCAAACACTATCACTCAGTGAAAGACAGGCGATAACAATGGATGCCGATAGATCAAACTCAGATTGCCTGGCTCCGTTCTGGTCAGATGCCAAGTGATTGTTGACACAGCTACTGAGAAAAAAAGGAATCTACTGCGGCTTTCACGATACTTTCCTGACACACCCTTGCACTCGCTCTGCCGCCTGTCCCTATCTGTCTGCTCTTCCCTTTATCTCTTTTTCAGACAAGGGCTTCAACATCAGGAGCAGTAAGCTTTGATCCACTTCATTAGCAAACCGCAAACAACCATTAATTATAGGCAATTAATTAGCAGCACATGAAAACAATCCCGAAGAAGTTGGCCGCTTTCAAAGACCCCCAAGCGCTTGAAGGAAGAAAAGAAAGAGAAAGAGAGAGTGAGATTGACAAAGAAAGAAGAAAGAAAAGGAAAAAAAAATGAGGGGAAAAAGCCTGCGGTCATGCTTAATGTGCTGGGGCGAGATTTACCGCAATGATTTGCTGGGCTCTTTTGAGATTCATAAGGTCATCAATTCATGCTCCGCTCTCAGCGGGGGCAAAACAGAAGTGAGACTACACACACCGTCTGCACGGAGGTAAAGAGAAAGGAAAAGAAGCCGGGGCCAAATTGGATTGGCGCTGCGATTGTTTCTGCAGAGATTGTTACAGTTGGCAAGGCCACTTAAAAAGTGGCCAAGCACCAACGACCTTGAGGAAAGCTCTGGCTGATTCCCTCCCCAGGATTCATTTTCTCCAGAGCGGCTGAAGGGGCGTTTAAGTGCATGACTGCTGATTCACCCTACGGTCGTTACAGGTGCCCTCTTTTCTCTCCCCTCACCTCTCATTAAGTGCACCGGCAGATTGGAGCGACGCTTTTACTCATGTCAGCCGACGTGTTCCCATCTCCGTGTCCATCTGCAGGGTGAATAATGTTATCGTGTACGGCAGAAGGATTGTGTCTCTTCTTTCTGGCCATGCCAGTAGAGGAGAGGAACAACCAGTCTGTGATACTGAATGAGTTTGACATCAGCCTTGGGCATTGGACACAGTTGCGGAGAAACAGGGGTTCATAGCAACTGCCACCCGCTGGGCCATACTGGTTAACTGAGCTGTGAAGCAGCTTTTGGAGACCAATGGGGGGGTCTGTGGTTGGTACCAGAGTCATTTTTAGCTTTTGTGTACTCTGTAGCCATGGACAGGAAGTGTTTTTCTGTCTGTAATATAGATCCTACAGCTTGGAGAGCCTTAAAGTACACACAGCACGACACTCCCGCCTCTTGACTGCATATACACTAACATACTTTATTGCAAGAGAAACTAATAAAAGAAAGCTGTGGGGGGAAGTGCTTTCATTCTTGATTATTTTTTTTTCCCTCTCCTCCCAAAGGCCAAGACGGCTGCCATCTGTCTCCCCCTTTATCAGACCAACACTGTCCACTGTTTTAGTCACCAAGAGTCCAGTTTGTTGTATATCTAATCCAAAATGAACCACAATGCATTTAACCTAAAAAATGTGCTTTTTCTATTAATGAAATGTAGAATATCACAATTAATATGCATTTATTGTTAAAGGATTAGATGTATCTTTGCTTTTTCAGTGTTAGAAAATTTTAAAAAATGACAGAAATTATGTTTACAATTGCCAGGCCTCACTTTGAGTCCTGCATAATATTAGCGTAAACTTCAATGGCGTGAATCTGTTGTTATGTCTCGTCACTTTGTAGCAAATCTCTTTGATTTATGCTTTGTAAGGCAGGATATTGAGGTTGCCAACAAAGATAAAGGCTGAATACTGGGGAAGTAGGTATGAACCTGCAAAAATGAACAGAAGACAAAGTTAATTTCTCAATGTCAGAATCAGATGAGATAAGAGAGGAGAAGTTGCCCATCAGGTTAACATGTGTGTTGGTTAGATAATGGTTCTATATATTAAGTGTAGCAATTATGTGACATTTTTGGCAACTGAGGTGAATAAATTTTACTACAGACACTTGAAAGTTTCTTCAACTCGGATAAAAGATTTGAAAAAATTAAATTAATATGAAAAATACCAATTTCAACAGTAAAAAAAAATGTCATCCTATTAAAAAAACAGCTCACAGACTCCTTTAAGATAACACTGTTTATTTGTTTGCAGAACGCAAATACTGAAATATCACAGTGGTACAAAGATTATACTTAATTATGCTGACTTTTTCCTTTTATCTGTTTTTGTAATTAATTTGAAAAAGCCACACTTATGAATGCAAGTATACGATAACAGAATATTGATATTCACAGATACATTTTGCTAAGTTATGGTCCAGATGACGTTAATTTATTCCGTCACCCTTCTTTGGGGTTATAAAATATATCTTTAAGTGCTTTAAAAACAAACTCTCAATCATCTTTAAGTACAAAATCAAAACCTTGAATCATAATTAGATTAATACTGTAGAGTCATTACAGTAACATCAACATTATCATATATTCATAAGCTTCTTCACCCTTTAAAGCAATTCACCCAAAACCAGTTAGCATGGATGGTGGGTGGGGGGGTCAAATGTACTTTTTTTAAGCACTTCTTTATGCAATTATAACTGACGCTTATTTACCATGGCGATGGATTCAAGTTGTGCTGTGGGGAAAGCGATTTATGAGCTTATGGGGGAAAATTAAAAACAAACATAAACCATAGGTAATTAAAATGCAGGTTGATCCCAAATGATGACTGATGTACAAATGTCTGGCTGTGTTACAGAAGTGTGCACAAATCTGCAGCGAAGCAGACTGGCACGATGGCAGTTTGGCTTATGCACACACACACACACACAAGCACAGATTTTGATATGCACGAATACAAATATTACATTGCACTCTGGAGACTGTAGAGACCTTTCCAAACTTATTTACTGCAGCGTGTTGTGTCCTGATGCTCTCTGATTTTTAAATGCCATGTTCCCTCACTGGCCTCCTTTTGATGAGCTTCCCCAGGATAGTGTATACAAATACACTTGGTGATTGTGTCGCACAAAGTACACAAACATATTCACCGATGTACCTTAGACATGTGTTCGGATTGTTTTTTTTTTTGTCATTATTGTAGCACCCTTTTATCCGGCCTTTTGTTCTCAAACAGAACCTGTTTTTCACTCTTGATCGCTGCACTGGTTCTCCTTTCCCTGCCTTTTTTTTTTTTTTTAATGCCTTGTTCTTTTCTCCTCCTCCCCCCCATCTGTCTTTCTCTCCCTCAACCCCTCCTTCCTCTCTGATCCCTCACTCCCAATTCTGCCGCAGTGTGAAGCCGGTTCAAGGGCCTCAGCAGTGACTTAGTGTCTTTTTGTCTGTACTCGCCATGATCACTCAAAAGCTTTTTTCATCCCTCCTACCCCTCCCTGTGTGCCTGTCTTTCTACATCTAACCTTGTTGGTACTTAAATGCCAATGCCCATGCTCATGCACACCCTCCGCTCGTGTGCTCCAGGTGCATGTGTCCGCATGAATCTGCTCCAACTGTTAGCGAGAGTTTGCAATGAGAGGCAGACTCAGTGAGATTTGGAAAGACAGATTTTTTGGTGAAGGGTAGGGGGGTGCTTTTTTCGTTGCCAGGAATCGCTCGCTGATGGATCTTTTGGCTAACAGTTTCTCCTGCCTCCCTGCTGCTCGCACCCCCCGTTCCCGCCTCCTCTTCCTATCTACCTCTTATACTCTAGCCGCGGGCTATAGGGTTGCCAGGGCCAGGTGTTGAGAGGTAGACAGTGAGAAGAAGGGAGAGGAAAAGAGGGAGGGAGGATTGACAGGGCCCAGGTGGCCAGCTTGTGCTTCTGCTTCTGCTTTCGCCTTCTCATTTGCATATACAAAATGTTTTTTTTTCTCCTTTGTCTGACTTTTTATTTTTCTCACTCTCTCTTTCCATTTGCAGCCGCTGCATTGATTCATTTCCAATATTATTTTTGTTTCCTACTGCCTCCTCTCCTGCCGCTGCTCTTGTTTCTCAGAATAAGTTCTACTCTCACTCCCTTTCCTTTTTCTTTTCAACTTTCTGTTTTCTTTTTATAGTCAATTGACTTTTTTTTTTTCCCCCTTATTTTACCGTACTTCCAGATTTACCTTCTCTCCCCATCTCTTTTGCTCTGGGCTTGCTGAACTGTGCATTTTACTTATATGCTGCTCTGCAGTATTCTGGAGGTGGAAGCTTATTTTCATCCTACATGCACTTCAGAGACCGTACAGTCCCCCAAACCATCTCCATTCATCTCCCACCCAGCATTTCTTGCTCCCATGACTGTTTTTAACTAACCCTATATCTTCTCCCTCCCCTTCCAGAGCCCTCCCCTCCCTCCCCACCCCCCCACTTTACTCATTTTTATTTCTCCTCGAGCCTGTGCATAACTTTTTGTTCCTATTATGTGCAGCAAAGTGGAGTTTAGCTCCTTCATATTTAATGCCCTCATCATCTCATATTCGGACCATCACCCACATGCAAACACACACACACACATACACACTTCATCACTCTTCTCTCTTCTACTTTTCCCCTCTCTCTTCCTTAACCTTTGTTTCTCTTTATCTCACTTATGTATCATACATTATAAATCATGATTGACCTCCGCTTGGCCTATAAATGGATTATTAGCCGTTTTACAGTTGTGTGTGCTGCTGTGTAGGTGTGTGTTTGAAAAGAGGCTTAGTAGCATTCTGCTCACACGCTCAGGCACATACACATGCATCGTTGTGCTGGTGTTTTTGTCATGCCAAACACACTCCAGACTGGCTCAGCCTGAGTCTAAATTGCGCGTAAGCAAGCATGTGCTTATAGGCGCAAATATTTTTTAAATAGTTTGGGTACTTTTTTAGTTAGAACACACACCTTTCTTTTAGAGATATGCCAGTTTTTCATCTGTAACTTTCCAGCCCACATATATTCACTCTCCCATATATAAATATATATATACAGTTGACAGTGTCTGTCAGATAGTCTCACACCGATTTGTGTACACTCACACATACACACAAACTGAGACACACACGTAAACACACAAGAAAACAGCCATCAGGTTCCCTCAGAATTGCTGAATTGAGTTATGTAGCCTGTCAGTCAACTCCCACACACACACCACTGGCGGATCCTTCTCTTACACACACATCAGCCCATCTGACGGTGCATATTTCGCATGGGGAAGGGACTCAATTACGGCGAAGGTGAAAGAAGCAATAAACACGGCACAGATACAGTGAGGCTTCGCTCAGCAGCGCCGCAGTCAATCACAGAGCCAGGTAGGTAGCCGCTGCCGCTTTGCTCATCCAGTTGTGAAGTGCCGGGGGATGGCCAGGGGTAGTGGATGGAGAGAGGATGTGAGGGAGGGGTGCGGAGGGGAGAGCAAAATGGTGCCATCCGACCCTCCCGAAAAAATTATGTGGCTGTAACCAACTTAGAGGGAGGCAGTGGGAGATGATAACAGCTAGCCTTCATTTCAGCCCTCAGCATACACACATACATACTTATATCCTGTGTGTACAGACAAACACACACACACACAAGCCTGACCATCACCGGCACTGTAGCGTAGCTAAATGATTTGGTCACCCACCCACACTAGAAGACCAACAGCGCAATCACACAAAATAATGCATCATTTGCCCAGAATGCATCTGTTCTTTTTCTGTCCTCTTCTGTTTGTGTGTGTGTGTGTGTGTGTGTGTGTGGGTTAATGCGTGAGGCTGATATAACAAATTCCCCCTTCCTTGATTTAACTGCTTTTACTGCAGCTGTGGCTCAGGAGGTAGAACGGGTCTACTTATTGAACGGGTTGGTGGTTCGATTCCTTGTTCCTCCAGCTGACATGTCGAAGTGTCCTTTGGCAAAGTATTGAACTTCAAATTGCTCCCAGTGGCTCCACGGTTGGTGTGTAGATGTGTGCATGAGTTCCTTATGAGCTGGTTTGCTCTTTGTATAGAAAGCCTTTACCATTAGCGAGTGAATGGATGAATGCTGACTTGCGCTGAAAAGAGCTTCGAGTGGTTGAAAAACTAGAGAAGCGCCATATGAATGAAGTCCATTTACATTTATTAATGCAGAAGTGGTTTAAAATAGTCTGGATACAATACACACGCATACACAACTACCTGCCTCCTTAAGATCGACTCCAAGAGGTCAAGTCTACACACAAAAACCATGAATTCACAACAGTAATGTTAGAGGTTTTATCTTTGATGAGTTGTGCTTTTGATCCAAACGTGAATGTTGCTTTTTCTGTTTAGGTGAATAAGGGTCATTCATATTAATGCAACCCTGATCTTACTATAATAATCATATCTGTCATCTCTATAATGAAGTCTTGCGTTCTAAGTTAACTGTTGATATCAGGAAAGCCTCACTAAAAGGCCTAAAGGGGCGAAAACAAGAGCTGTCAGATGGTCATACTGGTTTTCAATCAACCCTCAGGTAAGCTTAACTGGCAGACAGGCTTGGGTAAAAGAATGACCTATTTTTGATTGCAAATATCATAGTTGTGGACCAGATTGATGCTCCGACTATGACACATTTTACTTTTTAGTTGTACATGTACACAGTTGTTAATTGAGGAAATATTACACTATAGATTTTGTCCCCTTAAATAAAGTTATTTAGATTAACTAGCAAAAATGTTGGCATTTTCTGCAACTATCTGGCTTCTCATGCTCCCCACTTTGGTGAATACAAATTATCATAACCAATTAAAATGATAATAAAAGCTATGAAAATAAGAGCCAAGTTGTTGTAAACTGGAATTATCTGCCCCTGGTTGCAAATATCACCGCGCTAGGGCACAAATGTGTTGCTGTTTCTGATATTGCAGCCATTAAAATTTGTGGGTTACACCTGGCAGGCAAGCTAAAAAAAACAAAAAAAAAAAAAAAAAAAAAAAAAAAAGACTGGACAGCTGACAAAACTCTGCTCCATCTCAGCTGTAACAGGTAACCTGTCTGTGTAGCACAGGTGGTGTGTGTCAGAATGTACATAACCTCTGTGAAGGCTTAAACCCTGCAGTCATGGGGATTTATCTGAGGTGCATTCAAGTAAAGCATTCAAAATGTGTTTGTATGATCCAGAGAAAACACAATCTGTAAATGGATCTAGCAGACTTTTCAAATACTTTCAGTTGGTGAATGTTCTGCCATAATCCCTCCCACACGTACACATCCACACACACAAATACACACACACACACACAGGTCTGAAAAGTTTCCTTCATGCTCTGCGTTTCTTCTCGCATGTAAAGACTGACACCAACAGATGGACTTCTATAAATGTATATCCTGCATACATGCGGCACGCACAAATGCCAGTAGGTGAACGAGGCCTCGCTTGAACCCGCACAAACGCAGCATACTGTGACAGTTTAGTAGTTGCATTAACAGCATTGCACGAAGGCCGACTTGATAACTACAGCAGAGGCAGAGAGAGGAAGCGACTGCCTACTGAGAATCTAATAGTTCCAGCAGCTCTCTCACTCACCTCAGCTACCTTTTCGATCCTATCTGTCTCCCTCCATCTTTTATTCATTTCTGTTCCCCTCAGCACATCCGTATTTCTCTTTTGCCTCCTCCTCTGTCTCCCTCACTCTCCACCTTGTCCGCCTCTGAATTTACCACCAAGGCTCGCCTTTTGGCAGTTCCTCCTCTTGTTTCTCCCGCCCGTTCTCTTCTCTCCCACTCCTTTGCTTTTTCCTCTCGGCCTAGCTTGCTCTCCGTCATAGTCTCTTTTGCTCTGTCACGGTATCAAATCCCGTTCTTTTGTACTCGGCCCAAATCTTTGCTCCCCTCTTGCTGCCTCTCACTCGGCACCTTCTTTCAGAAGTTTGAGTTGGCAGAGAGCTGCGGAGGGGGGAAAGCTTAGAAGAGAAGGAGGGCAACCTAGTAAAAAGGGAGGTCATGTGTACCATCAGTGAAAGACAAGAACTGTAAAGACCATCACAAAAAAAACACATCCGCCATCTTTAGATTAATCTTGTTAATTGCTTGTGTGAAACCGGGGGGGTTGTGACACCCTTGTTATTGCTTTGTGTTATTAATAAGAAGAGTTAGGGAACGAAGGGTCCGGAATCAATAAGCGACCTTAAAGGGAAATTAAACAAGGAGAGAAAGGGACAGGGCTCGGTGACAAACTTGCAGCTCAAACATTGTTATTAGTTGCTGCTGCCCTTTAATGAGGCTTATTTAATGGGCCAGAAAACAGGCACCCACAGCGGCCAGCAAAGTGAATGCTGATTTGCATCTACAAGTACAAACCAAAGTCTGACAGAACTCCTTTTATACTAACCTGAAAACAATGGGAATGAAATATGAAGGCACCGGAAAAAGCAAAGAAACTTGGCCGAGCCCCTGCAGCCTGCTCACCATTAAATCCCCCCTCATTCACTCTGGCTTGTGATTGTCGTTTGTTCCACTTTTATCCACATTTACCTCTCTCTCTGCTCTAGGTCTTTTTTCTTTATCTCTTTTCCTCCTTCTCTTCCCTGTTCCCACAGCGGCTTTCCTTTATTTGAAAGGTATTCATTATAGGACAATAAAGGTCTGATTGGAAAGAGTGGACCGGCTTTCAGAGCGGCGTCTTTTTTAAAAGCGGGGGAAAAAAAGAGGTAGAGGGAGTGTGTGATGGCATTACACACCTGATGTCTTCACTCAAAGGTCGTGCAGATTTTCTCTGCACCGCTGCTTACCTCTCAACATCGTATCAAGGCCCCTCTGATAGAACAATGCTTTTTATGCTATTAGAGTTAAACAGACTTCTAGGAAATCAGCTTTGCCTAACGGCTGCACCCAGCCTGCGGCTCAAACACAGGACCACTCTTAAACCGGTATGAACGCAGGTTTCACAGCCACTTCGGCGATGCCATATTTACATCTAACTATTGTCTGGATCCAAGTGTGACACCGGTTCAATTATGTCGCATCTCCCCTGCGTAAACACAGCACAGCGGTGCAATGTAATTCACTGTAATAAAGACATCTCAAGGGTGGATGACAGAGATGGATGGAGCAAAGCAGTCCCAGAAACTCATCTGCATGGTGTCGGTTCAGCGTGGGTTATCACTTCCAACTTTTTTTTCTTTTTGTCCTCCTCTGCTCTTATTTTTATTCTCTTCCTTCCCAAACAACACGGGAGGAAATACATTTATTTTGGAGTCAGAGTGATAAAATGATGGGAACAGTGTGTTGGCAGATAGCTTACAGCGGATATATCAGTATCAGTGAATATAATGAAAACAGTACAACAGAAATTTCAAAGATATATTTGAGGTCATTTAGAAAGAAGTGTCACCATAACTGACACAAACAGACACAAACGCATTCGCATGCAGCATATTGTACTGTTTGTCAATGTTATGTGTTTATGTGAGAGATGATCATAGGAACATTTATTCAGAGCTTTTAAAGAAATTTGGATGTATCAAAATGCTGTTATTATCCATATTCATTAACAACGTAATTCTCGTAAGTAGCCTTTAGTCCCATTTGCAGCATCAAAGCTCTTGTGAAATATAATTTGCATAAATTACAATGTAGTTACAGGTCAGTGACATGTACCTTTGTTACAATAACTGTGTAGGCCAGTGTTAATTTCGCTGAACTGCACCACTAATGTGGCCTTTTTACAGAAGTGACTTATGTGTGACATCTATTCCTAACACCATTTACTTATCATATATGTATTTATGCACTTTCACCAGGCAGCTGCGGCACGTGCAGATGCAGCGGCTGGCAAAACTTTAAAACTAGCTACATTCTTTTTTTTTTCCATGTGTTTTTTTTTCACTTTTCTGTTGAAACACGTTTTACCTATGAGAAAAAACACACTCGCAGGCACTGAAAAAGGATGTGCAGGGTTTAGATTAAGAGCGGGGAATTCTTGAGAAGATCTCTGCCCACGGCACCTCCTAACCACCCAGCTCGACCAGCTGGAGCTCTGCAGGAGGGGAGGGAAGAGTGTCGGGGATGAGAGCCATTAGCTATGGACTTAAGGCTGCTCCTGGCTAATGTCTGCAGGAAAATCAAACGGACAGAGTGGGTCCCGGGCTGGCCAAGCAACAGGAAATCAGAGACTGTTGTGTCTGTAACTTTACAGAGACCTGTCTCCACTGCAGCATCACGGATTAAGTTGTTGTGCTCGGCGGGGAGCGTTTGTTCCAAGGCGACAGAGAGCTGGCCTCTAGCAGGAGGAGGGGATGCAGGTTCTGTGTTTCACATCAGGGATTCTTTGTCCCTGAAGGCAGCCAGAGTTAATGAACAATATTACAAATGTCACTTTTAATGTAAAGATTTCAATCATATTATCATCACTATCTTTTTTGCATCTGTTTACTTTCCTCTAGATATAAATTCAGCTGTCTGCTGCTCAGTTTTTACTCTATTTAATCACATTTTATTATCTGTATAAATATGTTCTTGGTATGTAGCATGAAGGACAATAACTTACATTTCATTGTGCAACTCTGTAGTAAAAAGAAAAATGAATCACCTTGATACCATAAAAGCTGGACACCTTGATACTTAACAAAGCATTTGCAGACTTTAACTGGTCACATGGCAGATTTAAAAAAAATTCGTAGCCTCTCTTTTCCTCTGAAAAGATGCCAAATCTGGTGACATCATTTCTGGCCTACTCTCAACCACAATTAATGATTTGTGAAGAGACTGTATAACCAGCAGACACTTTTATTACATTTTGGCACAGACTGGCTCAGTGGCATTTGATTGGAAAACAGTCCAGTAACTGTAACAATGCATAACACTGCACTGTACAACACAGACAACAGAAGAAGAAAATGTCTGTCCTTTACAAACAACAACAACAACAATAAAAGCACAATACATAATGTTGTAAAAGCAAAAAGTCAAGTGATAAAGACAGGAAACAATAAATCTTAGTGTCTTTGTTTTCTAATATCCAGTGCGATGAGTCATTTTAACAGTTCAGGGAGTTTTTCCCTCGTACAGGACCAACAACGGAAACTTCTGATATTAGGTTTAAATGTCTGTCATGAAGAGCAGTCTAACCTCGGGCTTCATAACAGAATTTTTTCAAGCACACCTGAGAGCAGTTCACTGAGCTTAGATCCCCTAAGTGGGAGCTCAGGCTGTCCATTTTGCGCGTAGTCTATTGAGCTGAAACGGTGCAAAGCGCTGTCAGTGCTGATGAATCTCGCCCGCAGGTGTTTACAGGTGCAGACAAGTGTGATGTCGATGCTCCTGGGGCCAGATGAGTCGAAACTGGAAGTCTGTGAATAAAACCGAAAGCGAAAAATGTGCATGTGTAAACTGCCCGATTTATCCAACTCTTGTGTATGCGTGTGTGTGCATTGTTTGGTCAAATTCACCTCAAGTCTGTGTGAAATTTTGCACAATAGCATGTGCTGTAATGCCTGTTTACACAATTATCCCCAATAATGGATGTCAACAAATCTGTTTGACCTTATTTGGACATAAACCAGACTTGTTTTGTTCTTAATCTGGATTTGGCAATATCCTCTGTCAGCTCCATTGCAGTCACTTTTGTGCAGTAATTACACACATCAATTTTACACTGATATCTTCTGAGCCTATTAGCCTTTTCATTGTGCATGTGCACCTCACAGTACTTCATAATATCATGCATTTTATTACAGCACAATTTGGTTTAAATATGCACTGTATTTAAATATATCTAATTGCATAGGATAAAATTATCATAAAGGATTTGGGATCTTAATGCACACATCTATAACTGTTATGTGCAGCCGCGTTGAGACCGACAGCATGATGTTCTGGAAAGATTAAGGCTCCAAATAAAATGTCGCCCAAAGCCCAAATTCCCTCTTTGATGTTATCTTTCTCTTTGCCACATTGCTATTCCACACTCATCTGTACACGAAAAAGTGCCCCAAAAGTGCAACAAATAGAAAAAAAAAGAGAGCTAGAGAGAGAGATAGAAGTTCAAACCGAGCGCACGATTTTACCTTCACACATCCGACAATCACTGAGTGAAACGTGTGTGAGTATTAAATTAGTTTTTTTGTAAATTTACAGAAATAGCTGCACACGACCCCTCCCAATCTGTTTATGTGTACACTCTCGCACACAAACATCTACAAAAAAAACACGATTATCATTTCCTTTTCTTGGTGATGAGGTGAAAATTGGATATGGATATCAGCTTGCAAAGATTTACCTCTTTCAAATATCAGTAACCTACCAGGTCTTTTCCATTAGCACTTTCAGGCAGCACCGAGTCAAAACAACCTGCACTAATTTGAGATTTTGTGATCAGTTTAAATGTGTATTCAGATCATCCTCAGAGATTAGCCAGAGCATGGCCACCTCACCTCATTGTGGTTTAGACTTCCTTTCACATTCAGCAACCTCCCATACACCCTTGAAAAAAAAGGTTATGTTGCAAAAGTCTTTTCGCCTCTGTGTGGCTTAACTGAATCTAACAGTTCAAAGTTCAGTTTCTGTCCTGCTTCTCTGTGTTTATTGCTTTATTTTACTGTTTTCATGAAGTCTTCTTTCAGCTGTATGAGAAACATGCTAATTGCCTGCTAATGAGACCCAACACTTCCTGTTTTTCTGTGCTCCGTGACAAAATAACAAGGGTCTTTTTATGAAAAATTTACTTGAGAAGTGTGATTCACTGAATTAGCAGAGCTTTATTAGCTGCTATTCTTAAATAAAAACAAGTCTGCTTTTACTGAGGGTTGGAAGAGTACAAGCAGAAAGAGCCAGGGTGAGATGTTAGATAAAGAGCTGCGGACAAAACTCGTACTGCACCTCTGCAGGTAAACAGCATCTTTTATCTGCCGCGCTGTGTAATGGGAAAACATTCACGGCAAAAAATAATGATCAACTCAGGGTAAACCTGTCATCTGTTAAAGACACGCCTCTCGAACAGACAGACCTGTTCATGGAGATAGAAATCCCTCCTGTGCTAACAAACTCAGGCGAAAGCACTCAAAGCTGTGATATTTATTGATAAATTTATGTTGCAATCTGTGGTGCTGATCAAATGATTTTGTGTTCATTCCTTTTTCCCTCAGAGTAATTTCTCAGTTTTGTCTCCGATCTATAATATTCTCTTATCTATATCCTCATAAATACCCAATTCTATGTATTTAGGCCTACTTTATAGAATAGCTGTTCATTATTAAAGTGACAAGGAGCAACGTGTGGTTGAGGAAGAGTGAGAGGATCATAGAGACACACAGCTGCTTGATATGGTAACCCTGTAAAATCCCTGTTATATCTCTGTGATTATTACAGCTAGAGATCAAATCACCAGGACAGGACTGCAGATATTGTGAGTGTTAGATTTTTGGGGCTGCCTCCTTCAAAAAAAAAAAGAACAAATCACAAACTAGTTATCCCCTAAAACTGTTAATACATCATCATTATGCACCACCAGAACCACACAAAGGATAAAAGAGTCTAAATTTCTCACCATAAATCAGATAACAGACATTTTTGCCCGTACATCTTTACTTTTTGCTTTTCCTTTGAGAGTGTTAATGTGTTTCAAAAGGTGTGTGTGTGTGGGTGAGCATGTGTGGGTATTATCTGTGTGCGTGTGCTCAGACTTGTGTTTGTTGCCTTTTCATTTTTTGAAAGAATACAAAGAGCCCGCGGTGGGAGTGAAAGCTCAGCTTCTGGTGCTATAGGCCTCTGATGAAGAGATTAGCAGGAAGAGCTGTGTTAATTAAAAGCACAGAGTGGAGGTGTGGGAAAATCAGGTAAGAGCGAGATAACATGGAATCAGGGAGCTGAATTAAAAATTATTTACCTGCCCACACATGCACACACACACACACACACACTGAAAAAAACCCATTTTAACCCAAGAAGATAGGGGTTGAGGAATAAAATGAGCAAGTTAGTGATGCGAAAAGTGTGCAAGAAAGGGAGCATCTCTGAGTAGGAGGCAGTGGGAATAAGGGATTAATTGAATTTGATTTTAATCCTGCTGTTTGTGACTACTTGTTGTGTATGTTTTCGACTTAAATTTAAAGGGTGTTGTGATGTTTTTATATTTTTTTTATTTGTGCTTGTTCACGGAGGTCAAACGAGGCAAAGTGAAAGTTGAAAAAGTAAAAGCCATCAAGGCCACGATGGCAGATTAAGAAGAGGAAGGAAACTATCTGCCCCATTTCCTTTCTTCATGTTTGAAGCAGAGTAAATGGAAGGAGATAACATTTGAGTCAGGCAGCCGAAATGATTACAGTTTCTAACCATAACATAATTACAGAGAGGGATAATGTTTACGTGTCTGAAAGGGAGAGGCAGAGACGGGGCAAGGGTGAGGGGGAAAAAATAGGAGAGGAAGAATGAAGGAGATAGAATGTCAGCACATAAAAACTGTTTAAACTTAAAGAGTTGGGAGTTATGAGGGCGATGCTGGAGAAAGTTGCAGAGGTGGAAAGGGCAGTAAGAGAGAAAGCATGAAAAAGAGCGAGGCTGCGAGCAAAAAGGATTAATCGAAACTGATTTTAATCCCGCTGGTGATATTAAGAGGAGCTATATTTGGGGGATGCCAGAGGCCGGGAACTTCGAGAGAGGGGGGAAAAAAGAGAGAGTGTAGGTGGATGTTTAAAGGTGGGGGGGTTACATCTGTAAATCATTTTAATGATGCCTCTCTTCTGCATTAGGGGGCAGCCAGGAGGCCAAATAAACAGTGTGTAATTAGAGCAAGGGAATGGGGAAATAGAGATGGCGAGAAAGCCGGGGCAGGGAAAGTCATTTGGTAAAGTAAAGGATTGGAACAGGAGACCTTTGGACAATAATGGTTATGGCTCTCATTATATGGTGCCGCTGTTAAGAAATGAGACCTGACAGGGCCCTGTGAAACCACAGAGGAGGAGGAGGAAGATGATGAAGCTGCAGGCGACCGCGGCGATGACGTCAGTTAGCTTTGCGATGATGGTCATGATTGTGATGATGGTGAAGGTAATAATGTGAGATACCATCATCCTGGGTGGGCGATGATGGGGGATGAAGATACAGATGTAATACTAATTGTGATTATGATGGCTGAAATTATATTACAGTAATGGAGGTGATGATAAATGTGATGACAGAATCATGGCTGCCAGTGCTGTCAATTCTGCTAATTGGAAATCCATCCGTTTTCTATAGCCGTTTATCCCGTGCAGGTTCACATGGGGGCCGGGGCCTTTTTCCAGCATGCATTAGGTGAGAGACGGGGGATTATCACATGCATTCAGTGTTGTCACACACTCACATCAGCACTGTTGCCAGTTCACATGAACGGCCTCTTTCTGGACTGCTGGAGAGAGTCGGAGCCACTGCGCCCGGCACTCGGCTAATTATTGTAAGCTAAATTTAAAATGTGTTTTCAGCTGTTCCACATAATGGTGCGCCTGAGAAGTCGGTGTGCTCTTCAGGTTCTGTTTGTTCCGTACTGAGCAAGAGTTGAAACATTGTTTTTCACCTGCAGAAAAATGAGGAAAGAAACCAAAGGTTAAAGGATCCTGGGCAATGCTTCAAATTCTGTGATTTTTCAACATTTTGTCCAACCAAAACTTATATTATTTTTGTCTGAGCAGAGATGATTTTATATAGAATTAAATCTAACACAATTAAATTTTCATTTCTCTTTTAATTTGAAAACTTTGAAATGTCAGGGAAACGAATAAAAAGAAAATAAGAGGCTGTCCTCAACTTGTTTTTGTTGAAAACCAAAAACAATCAATTTTCTAATTTTATAAAAGAAAAAAAAGAAAAACCTCAAGTTTATCAAAGTTGCACAAAATAAAAAAAAAAGTTGGTCATTATTTGGTGATGTTGAAAAATAAAACAGGAGAGATGTGTGATAATTCAAGCCCATATAAACAGAGAAAAAGTTCTTGGCCGCTGTGATCGTTTCTCTTGTCGAGGAGCCGCTGGAAAAACAGATGCCAGTACATTGTAGAAGAAGATGAAACATATCTACATTTCCATTTGCTAGCAAAGATGTCCTCTTAAGTTCAAGTGAATCTCACATGAGGCCCCAGCAGTCTCAGATGAGAAGAAAAAAAAAAAATTCAAGTGGTTATCTTCCAATGTTACAGTATTTTTAGTACAGAATTCCCTCTTTGGGTTTCCCCAGACGGTGCATCGCTGCTGAACTGAACTGTAGGGATAGTTACACAAAAAGAGATTTTTTGAGTGGAGTATTTTTTGTTTTATTTATGCTTGAGAGATGACAGGAGAGAGAGATCCCAGGAATGATGTCCAGCAAACGTTCTCAGTAGAGATTCAAATCGGGCGATGTTTCACTTCATGGTCAGTGCTTTAAACTCTCTGCCACTGAACTGCGGGAATGTTTTGCCAGAAAGACTGTAGACTTTGGAAAGTGCCTCTTTGGTTTTATGTAACTCAAACTTAAGAAGACACATGGTTCTTTTCTACTGGATTTTAAAATGCAGTTTTCTCTCATTATTCTCAGTGAAATCAAGATAGGAAGTCATTCAAGTTTTTTTATAGAAGAACACTTGCAGCGACTAAAAGCGTATTTTTTAATTTGAGCACGATTGCGACATTTACCACATATGGCATCCACAAAAAACTATCTCTCATGATGCACATGATAATTGTCATAATGATAAGTCATGATGTGGATACGAGGAAAGGCAGGTGAACACTATGTCCAGCCTCAGCGTGGTTGCAGTAATGATCAGTTGGGTTACGCAGATGACAGTGATTGTGTTGTGGGCACCTGTGCTGATGACAGTGATGTAACTCAGAGCATCAACATGTCATCTAATTTTGTCGATGTCATAGGTCAGCCCCTGTACGCAAAAGGTTGTTTCCCTCCCATGTTGACAGCTGCTCTGCAAGTTTTTTTTTTTCATATCATTACCTCAGTGCTAACAATGTTAATGACGAAAATGAACTGTTACAATTGCTGTCATCATGCATCTACTGCGGCCCGAGGGATTGCCCTTTTGTCATTCCTGTCTGACCTCTGCCTCACACTCCCACCTATCCATAATTTATGTGCCGTGCAGTGGCTGCTGGATGGTGATACCGAGATGCTATCTGCCGACACGAATTGCTGTTTGTTTTGCCGGAGAGCTGCATATAAATTAACGCAGACGGGAAGGCAAAACATATAGGCTTATCTAAGGTGCAACGGATGCCGGCTTGGCAACGAATGAAGGGAAAGATGAACAGAAGGAGCCAGGTGGAGAAGTGCGGCTCTGTGCGCTCAGCTGATGCACAGGTGTACGCTCTCTGTATGGGAGCGTGTGATTGGAGATGTGTTTAACGGCGTGGAGAAGATATGGGAGGATTGTGCGAAAGAGAAAATGGATGAGGAGAGGGGAGCTGATTAAGGTGTGCGAGTGTTCATGTGTCCCATGACTATAAGCATGTCTGTGTGATTACTCTTTGACCTGCCGCCTCTGGCTCTGTGTCTACATAGACCCTCTCCTTTGCACTACACACACACACACACACACACACACACACAAACACACAAACTCACTTCTAAATCCAGTGCGTAAATCCAGCCAAGGGCCACAGGGAAGGCAGGAAAAGCACCTCAGAGACACAGAATCTCTCTTGCTCCCTCTTTTTCCCTCTCTGATCTCTCCCTCCCTCGATTTTTTTCCCCCTCGTTCCTCCACTCCCTCTCTTCTAAATCCTCATCTCCATATTCATAGACAGAGGGGCTCTTTAAGAGGGCTGCTATCTGAAATGGGCCGGCAGCACCCCTTGTTTGTGGCTCTCCAAATGGAGAAAAGCCATTTCCTCTTCCTGTCAAGCATGGAGGTATACTAGTGTGTGCATGCATGTGTTTGTGCATGCACGTCCACGATGGTGCACCTATGTTTGGATGGAGAGTTGCGTTGTCAGGCAGTTTCACAGTCTTATAGGCTGAGAGCAGGGCCAACAGTTGGAAGCTAAACCCCGCTCCCACTTTCACAATCACACTTCTCGTAAAACCCTTAAACTACAGCAGGGCTAGAAGAAGTGGAAAAGTACAGAAATGCAGCTTCAAAGGCAGAATCAAATTGAGAAAAAAAAGAAAGTTGGACACTTTGTACATGTTTGCAGTTTTTTTTTTTATTTATATGAATGCGCACATGAATAAGGAATGGTGAGTAAAGTTTGTTTTGGTCTGGAAACCTCATATTTTAAACAGCTTTGCAGAGCATGATTAATAGCCTCATGTTTAGTGATGGATTGACTGTGTACACTGAATAATATGTTCTTTTCTGTGCCGTTCGGACATGGATGAGAGGGAATTACGGCACGTACGCCCAAAAATCACCAAAAGATGTCAAAAATATAAATGGCATTCATGTGTGCAAGTGTGTCTCAAAAATACAGAAGTTTGTTTAATTAAACGCTGAAATATTCCTGATATAAAAGACTATTAATAACTCTTCGTTACCAGAATTCATAATTGCATTAGTGAACTAAATCCAACACATGTGGTGCCATCACAACTCGTTCTGTTTACATTAGATTAATGCAACTCCACAGGCATTTTCGAGTTCACATGAGGGAACATCTGAATGCTGGAGTAGAAAGTGGTGAAACACAATTTTATGGAAAGAGAAAGGAAGAAGGTGTGTAAAACAAAAGGGGGTCTGAACTGAAAATTAAAATATCCTAGTTGAGGAGTTGTGAAGAGTCAAGAGTTTCCTTTTGCCTACGCTTACCTTCCCCCATGTGTTTTATTTCTTTCTCATCGTTGCCGTATACATGATGCAACTGAGGGCAATGGCTGCTTTACTTAGAGATTCATTGAGTCAACATCAGAGAAAAATAACGGGTGATGAAGGAGGTGGCGATGGGTGGCTTTCTTTCTGGTTCTCTGTAAGTTTTTTTTTCTCTTTCTTTCTCTCTCCCTGTCTCGACCGCCTTCTTTGCGTTGATTGAGTCCACCTCGTTAGGATCAAAGGCATGATGTTGCATTAATCGTACGTCACACATTGACTCGTATCTAGCCACCCCAGAAGCACATACGTGTCTGGCTCAGAGTCAACTTGCCTCTTCACCGAGTCAAATCTTCAACACTTTTGTCTCTTAAATCCTAAATCCCGAGGAGATTTAAGTGGAATATGGGTGGCTCGGGGCTGTGATAGAATTTGGAAGGTGCTTTCGACTGCCGAGGCAAACAGATGGATAAATAAAATGATAGATGGTTAAGTAAGTCGTAGAAATTATTATGTAGACGTACCTGAGTAATATGATTTATCCGTCTCGCTAGAAATAGTGTTCATTTACAGCCAACTGCATTAGCATGTGTTTTTAATAAAGTATGTTTTAATTAACATAAAGAGGAAACTTTAAAGATTTTTAAAATACATATTTATGTATGCAAACTGGATGATGGCCTTCAAACAGTCATTAGCCACCTCCGTCTCAAGGGCTCACAGAAGGAGGTCTGCAAAGACGTGCAGGCAACATCAAGATGCTAAATTCAAACGTAGCAGAGAGAGATGACCACACGAAGGCCAATGATGACCATTTTGCTTAGACAGTGCTGACTTGCAATTTTCAATCATCGCAAACAGGCGTACCACAAAAGTTAATAACTTCGAACCTTCTGCGTAATCACTCAAAGAGTCGAGCTGCACATGCATGTAAAGAGAGCTGTATAACTCATGTGCTTCTGCCTTAGGCCTCATACCACCCAACCTGACCCCAACCCCCTGATCTTTGTGCTGTAGCTGGATGTCACACTTCCTGGATTAGAAAACAACACTAAAGAATGTGAACTATGCAAAGATTACACCTTCAAAACAATATTTGATTGAAAAAAAAAGCACTTAGCAGTTAAAAATGAAATCTTGGTCATGTGAATCAGATTTCTATTCAGTCACAAGAAAAAGCATTTGGGCACCTCAGGACAGACTAATGAAGGTGTTATCCATCATCAGTCGCAGTTCTTACCGCACTCACATGCCTGTGTGAGCTACTGATTGGCAAACGCGGAGGGATAATGACATACATGCCAATCTGCAGGCGTTCCTGAACAGTGTGTGTCGGGGTTTGATTGCAGCTCTTGTTGAACACGGCTAAGCGTCAGAGGGATGACAATAATGTGGCTTTAGCTTGCGTTGATTTACAGCGTTCATGCCGCTGCGTGTGTGGTTTAAGATCTTACCAGTCCTGTAAAACCAGTCTAAGGCTGTGACATCACATGGGCCCTATAGGACTACACACACACACACACACCTACACACACACACATATATGAGGACGTGTGAGGACTTGCCTTAATGCCAGAGAACAGGAACATAAGATGTATGTTGAAGCGGAGGCACACACACTTTAACAAACTCCTGCACAAACACCACGCTGTACATTTATCCTCATTTACTCCTCCTGCCTCCTCCTCCCACTCTCCCTCTCCTCTCACTAATCCCTTTTTTTCTCAGCACTCTCTGTGGGCTGCTTTTTTTCCCTCTCCATCCTTCTCTCTCCTCTCTACCTATTCTTTTCATTTTTAACTTTTCCCTTGTTTATTCCCCCTGCCTTGTTCCCTTTTCTTCCCGATCCCTCTCTGCCTGCCTCCTGTCTTTTCTCCCTCCACCTGCTCTCATTTCTCTTCCTGGCTCATTTTCTCCTTCTCCCCCTGTCTCCTAGTGTATCGCTGCAGACTCTTGTAGTCAATTATCCCTTCTGTTAATGAGCAGATAAATCTAATTGCTCTCTCCTTCAGTGCCTGACGGCGTCTCTCTTCTCTGCCTTTCTAAGCCCGTAGGACGCGAATCATTCTCACCCCACGTCATTTTTCAACCCTTCCTCCATGCAGTGGCACTATTCCTCTTTTTCATCCTCTCTTGTGGCTTCCTGGGCCTCACAATGATCTGAATGGCATCCCTATTGGTTAACGACGCGCGTTTTTCTTGTCGTCTCTATTTATTTATTCCCTCTGCGCTGATTTATTTTTCCCCTCACCTGCTAAGCTCTCACCTCGGCTGACTCTTCACCTTCACCTCTGCTCACTTTATCACTCCTCTTCCTCTTGACGCTTCAGTGTGACTGTCAGTTTTTTTGACGGATGACAGGCTGTGAATGGCTGGTGGTCATGGATATTGATAGCGACAGAGGGCATGGGTGGCTTATTTTCCCCTCATGGGCGTAGCCGTCTCGCTGATAATCTCTTTAACTTTTGATAGATTTTATTTAAGTCTTACCTGCTTCTCAGTCACAGACCGGAGGCACAAAGTGATCAGAGGGCCGCCTCTGGTGTTTTAGCCAAGATGACCACAGAATGAACACGACCCTGGAGGGAGAATGGTGTCATTATAGATGTTTGCTTTTAATTAGAGACCACATAGAGATTGTAGTTTGTTTTCAGCAGATAGACTTAGTGCTCAGCCAACCATTTGCCAACCGACAGGTGCCAGAGAAAGTTACTTGGCAAACAGAAAAATAAAACTTCATCTGTAAAATAAGATTTTAAATTATGGAACATGAGCTGAAACAAATATTCCTGTATGGATTAACTTGATCAACCCAAACTTAAAATTCTCTGCAAAGATTCTAATCGAATACCTTTAACAAATTTTTTAAGGCATAAATTGAAAAATGCACCTGTTCCAACCTCTTAAATGGTAACATGTCCTGATTTTCTTACTCTAATATGATAGCTAAATGAATATAATTAGGTTTCTGACTGTTGGTCAGACAAAATAAGCATTTGGAAAATGTCGCCTTAGGCTCTTTTAAATTAAAGAGGCCATTTTTATCTTGAAAGCACCGAGTTGGTGTCGTGGTTAGCACCGTTGCATCACAGCAGAGGAGGTTTAGGGTTTGAAACTGTGTTCAGTTTGTTCCTCCCCTCATTTGTGTGGGTTTCCTGTAGCCGCTCGGGCTTCAAAGAGATGCATGTTAGGTTAATTGTGCGTCTCTAAGTTGTCCATAGGTGTGAATGTAAGCGTGAATGGCCCTTTGTCTCCATATGTCGGCCCTGTGATGAACTGGCGGTTTGCCGAAGTCATATTCTGCCACTCAACTAATACCAAACACACCAAACTCCAGCCGCCCCCCCCCCCACCAACCCTCTCTGCCCTCTTAAAGATAAGCAACTAGATAATGCATGAATGAATTGTTACTATTTTCTGACATTTTATAGACCAAATAATTAGAAAGTGAAGTGAGAAAACAACCAATTTATTTTCTTAATCAATAATAAAAATGATGATTAGATGCAGCTCTAATACACATTGTGGCAGTTTGCCTTTGAAGAAGCCTCTCACTCCAGTTCAAACACACACCCACTTGGAACTGAAGTTCTTTTTCATTTTGAAGATTTTTCTCGACTGCTGGTAATGATGCGCTTCTCCAATGATAACAGCCATTCTGTAGGCTCTTTTCACTTCGTGACTTTATATTGAAAATGTCTGCCTTTTTTTTGCATGGAAATAAAGCTTTTCATATCAATAAGAGTAAAAAAAAAAAGTACTCAATGTGGTGAAGTCAGCCTCACTGATCCTTGTGCTCACTTTAATGATCTGCATGAGGTTCATTTTGCAGCTTTATTTCCTCTCCGTGCGGTGAGCAGTGCACCTCCTCACTTACAGCCTCAATAGGGTGAAAACTGATGTGTCAACACTCCATAATGTATGTGAATTGTTGGCAGCGGAGGTATCTCATTGACATAATTGATGTTGCTGGATGGCAGGGTGAGTGTAATAATGAACATTACACAGTAGTAGCAAACAGCATGGAGATAGCCCTGAATCAGCTTGGTGTGCAACGCAAAGGGTCAGCATGAATTGTAGGTTACAGTCGCACTTAATACAAAGTTGGTCAGGCAAAGATGTTCATTTTGAAGGATACTCATACCCTGAGTCAAACCTGGCAACTCCGCCCAAACAGGTCGAGTGGGTTGATGTTTCACAGGAAGGCCACATAAGCGGGTCAGTGAGTCATATCAGCAATGCAGGGCGTGATTTGTCATAGTTAGTTTGATCTATAAAACGGTTGTTAAGTTATAAAAGCTTATTTATTAACTAATCTTGGCAAAGGGTTTTAGTCTGTGATCAGTGGATAACACTCATATAAACCCACCCTTTACACACATTGTTGCACAACATCAATGTCAAAAATCATTGTAGCCAATTTCTCCTCTGAGAAATTATTGCTGAACTGTAAAAGATGTTGTTCTCCGACCGCTTTGAGGACAGGAAACCCCCAAACTTTCCTTGCATGACACAAAGTAACCGACACAAAGTAACTGACAACAACTACAGCCTGGCTCTCTAACGTCCTTTTAGAAACCTCACAACTCTGCAGCTTTCTTCATGTCTCTTTGTCTCAGAGGAGTTCAGATAGCCACAAGGACTTCCTGCTCTGCTGAGGGGAAAAAAAAAATAATTCTGCCACTTCAGTTACCAGAGGGGAAACATCAAAAATCCCCTCTAGACTTTCACTATTGTGAAATTCTGATCTAGTTGCCTTTAGTTTAAAAATAAAGGCAGGGTAAACCCAGTATTTAACTCCTGCACTGCCTTTGTATTCATATTAAAAAGGATAAGATACCTTTTAAATGAAATACGCCATAAAAACACAGTATGAATATGACAGCTACGTGTGTCTTTACACATTGTGCAGTTGTGTTTTGTGAAGATTCACAAGATTAGTAGTGGCAGTTTCACCAAATTTACATTGTTCTGCCAATAATTTAGTCTTGGTAATGTAAGTGATACACATGACTCCCCCAAATTTGGAAAAAATGCCTCTAAAGATAACCCGTCATAACCATGGTAGACCTGTGAGGGGCTCAGAAAGGCATAAACACACACAAAAGGGAGTGAAGGCACGGTACATTGCTGCCAAACATAGGTCGAGATTATATTTCACATAAATCATACTCATGCATACATAAACATCAAAGCGCACTACTATCTGTAGCCAAACGCAGAGGCATAAAAAAACGGGCGCACACACTCAGTGGGACATGGAGAGATGAAACATCTCCGTCAGACACGCGTACATTAAAAATGTTGAAATACAGAAAATCACACTGAAACGTGAACCTGCTGTGCATGTACGCAGTGGGTTGGAGAAAATTGTGAAAAGAATGGAAAAACACCGCACACAAACATACACACAAACACGCACACACACACAGACACACACACACACAGCAAGACCTGAGGGAATACAAACAAGAACGCGATGAGCCATCATATGGTGTCGTCAAGCTGTGGGATACATTCTTGTTCAGAGGAGGCGGATCTTTGTGCATTTAATCTAAGTGTAAATGAAATGTTGTATTAAACTATATCCGAAAGCTTTTATCTGTATGAGTCTTTATGTCAGTACATGAAAAGAAAAAAAAAACATGCATGGTGTGTATGTGCGACAGCGACTGTGTGTACTCGCGTAGCAGGTCAGGTTTGGTTCATTTCCACCTCATCTACCTCAAACTCGTCGTCCCCCGCTGAGCCAATCAGTATCCCCCGAGACAACCTATGTCTCCAGCAGTTCACTAAGAGCCGAGCTTGGTGATGAACGGAAGCCCACACAAATGCACACCTGCATGCATTTTAATACACACACACACACACACTCAAACACACATTCAGATACATACGCACATAGAAACACAGAATTCAAGACTTGCTTGACTCCCCCCCAGTTGGGCGGGCTCCTCTCTCATCACCGCAGAGCCCTGTGGGAAGTGAGAAGAGGGGGATAAGGATGGTTGAGTAATGATAAAAGAGGTAGTTAAGGCATAATTTGGAGCTGCACCCATTAAGCGGCGCTGCTGTCATCAAACGCGGCTCCCATCAGGAGCCGACCAATCTTGGCCACCCCACACACGGTACAGGTCAATGACAAGGCCTCTGGCTGCCTACATCAAAGATGGTCATTCTTTTGGAGTGGGTGACCATGCTGGTGGAGCTTCTATCCCGGTCTTTGAGAATCATTTGCCACCTGCTGGCACGTTAAATGCCAAATTAAAAAGCCAGTTGTTTCATTAGAAGCTCGCGAGTCTGTCGCTCGCTCTGCAAGGAAGAAAGTCGGGGCTGGTTACAGACAGCAATCAAAGCCCTCAGGCTTTCCTTTCAGGGCATGAGTGCGGCATTAAAATCTTAAGTGATAGATGCTCTTTTTATGTGGTAAATGTGAGATATTCTTGGGCCTTAGGGTAGAGTTACATAAAACTGAATTGCATAGTTTAGGTTCGAGTGAAATTCATGAAAAACATCGTTAGTGTTTATTCTCTGAAAGTGCAAAACAAAGTAGAAGTGGAGCAAATGAAATAAACAGAGAAAAAATGAATTTCAAACAGCCCTTATAATTTAATTTTAACCTTGGGGATATAAAAATCCTGGTTAAAGTCCAAACAGGCGACCTGCAGAAAGCAAGCGGCACAGCCACATTAGTGACCACTGTGATTCTTGTTGCTTCCTCACAGGAGACAGGCACATTTCATTTCTACTCTTCTATTGGAAAGCCGTCAGATGTGATTGATTCCATTGGAAGATACACCTTGATAATATTGATCACCTGCCCTGCCTTGGGCAACATTCCTTCCACTAACAGTGAGATGAAATCTGCTGCAAACAGCTCAAAGCCAATTTTATCCAAGCCAAGTCCTTGTTTGTCTTGTGAGGAACAAGAAGCAGCAGAATCGACAACAGGAACCGTCGAGTGTCTCAGAGGAGACGAGGTTATTATAGGTTTTTAGATTTTAATATTGATAACTTTGGGCAAAAAAAAATGTTGAGACATGGAGGATTTGGAGTATTTTCATTTATAGATGAGATGTGGAGTTATTTCTTGGTATGACTCAAGACTTATTCACTCTCCAGATTGTCCATATTCGTCTATTTCCACTGCTGGTAGGGTGCTATTATAGGTGAGAGTAATGGGAGCCTATTCATTATGCATAGGATGAGGGTGCTACTGGACATTAATGCAAATTTGACTTATAAATAGCATCTGTTGGCAAAAAAGGGTGGTGTTCAGTTCTCAGCTATCTGATGTGGTTTGCAGTGAAAGGTACTTGAGTTAAATGACTTTGGCCAACACCAGGTGTGTATGTATATTTCCATATTTCTGTTGGATGACTTTGATTTAAAATCCCTGTTATTGCAGCTGATCTGATCTGGCAGCATCAGGTAGAAAACAAGTCATTATGCGTCTGGCTATTCTTAGTTTTTACTTCCCCCCCCCCTTTATGAGATGTGATGAAATATAGCAGATCGTGAAATATAATGAAAAGGCTTGATCTGAGAGAAGCAGCTCATGCACGACGAGGCTTGTGAAATGAATTTGGAAGGGGAAAATGAGGCACTTGAAGAGTGGAGAAGAGCTGATTAATGGTAGGGAACAAGTATGATTGATTATACAATGAAGTTAATCTATTATTTGGGGGGGGCGGGGGGGGGGGGGGGGGGGGGGGGGGGGGGGGGGGGGGGGGGGGGGGGGGGGGGGGGGGGGGGGGGGG
>JAPZDV010000025.1:7891647-7907190 GCA_029814665.1 Acanthurus lineatus
TAAAGCAAAAAACTTTGAGTTCATGATCAAACTTAGTTAGTTCAGGGTTGTTATGTGGTCTTTAAAAATTTTTTAAAACCCTTCTACTACAATTAAACTATGGATTTTTAAGCCACTTTATTATTTCAGCTTTTACCTCTACAAATATGAGCATGAGCAGCATCAAAGTGATATAATCTATTCAATAATTCATACACAAAAGGTAAACTGAACACTTCCCTGGAAACAAATTATAAATTTATTTTATATTAATGAATGCTCCCTTATGAATCCCTGAGTGGGCTCAGTTTGCCCAATTTTTTTTTATCTACCATAGTGCTGTTTGCTGTTTGATGCAGTATGTGTTGTTTTTCTCCTCTCAAATGTCAGTGGTTTTGCAACAGGAAACTCTTTTTGTGTCACAAATATCACAGGGGCAAATATGTCGCCATTCCCCAGGAGAGAGACGCTTCCAAAAACCCAATTACATTGTCCTTCCAAACCATCAGTCAGCCAGTGCGTGCATCTGCAGGAATTGGAGGAACAAGCCAGACTGTTGTTCACAGACTGAAAGAACACACTGCTTTTTTTTCTCCCCCCCTTTTCCTTCTCAGGGGTTTCATGAACTAGAAAGAAGGGGGGGATTCATTCGGAGCTTCTTTTTGTTGTTTGCTGTTCGACATTTTTCCAAACGTGTCCAGCTGACCTTCGCCACTCCTCCAGCTCAAGCACCTCTGCTTGTGTCGTTTTATTGGATTGACATTTTGAGGCACAGCTGTGTGCGAGTGGGGGGGGGTTTACCGACGTAATGCACACACAGGCATGCAGAAATGTCGAAATGCAGCAAAAACACTTACAGTAGACAAACAATGCGTGCACACACAGGCATTGGCAAACACAAACACGGGCTTCATGCATGTACACACATACACACACACACATCTAGCGATTCAGGCGACACACAAATAAACACTTGTATCCTTGTAGAGTTCTTATGTAAGGAGATTTACGTAATCAATGTCTGAGACTCTGGCTGTACTGTCAGTCTTTGTCTGGATGGGGAACACTGGGAATTGTAGCAGCATTGTTGTGCTCAAAAGGCTGAGGGAAATGAGACCCGACCCTTTTAGCATAATTAGTCAGATCTTGCTTTAGTTTATTTCTGACAATAGTCGATATTGTGTGTCTGTGTCCGCTCATGTTAAAGTTTTTCCAATGTTAAAGAGGAACTCTTGGACTTGGGGTTTAGTTTTTACTTTTTGCTTTCGCTTTTTATTTTCCTTCTGAGTCAAAAAGCTGTTTCAAATCCTCTCCTTTACTTTTGTCTTGGTTCTTTTTCAAGAAATGAATATCAAGAGTCTTAAACTGTCCAAAATGCAATGATACTCATTGCAGTGGAGGTGAGGGAGAGGGCAGCAGTTTAAGACCACAACTCTAAAATCAAGTATCATCACATGAATAGATGTTGAAATCACTTTTTCTTTGATCGTGGACCAAAACCTTGTGAGTGATAGAAGGTAATGTTAGTATAGTATTACTCACTATACTTTAAGGTGCTGTACGTAACATTTTAGCAACAGTTCCAGAGGTAAAATTCCACTGTGCAAATGATGTACGGCCTTAATGTTTAGTTTAAACTCCACTATTGGAGTTTAAGTGTGTCCAGGGGTGTAAATGTCGACTGAAAGACTTGAAACTGCTCTTAAGTCCAGGAGCTGAACCAGTTATCCTAAATGCTGGACCATTTGGATCTGCAAATTATAAAAAAGTGCACTTGGTTCTGTGGCCAATCGAATAACACAGTGTCAAATGATTTGAAACAAACTTGACCGCATTTTAAAGCCACGCTCAAACAATTCATGACAATTACTGTGAGGAATTATACACTAATTAGTGCGAATATGTTACCCACATCACCTTTAACTCGCACAGCATTTGTTAGAAAAAACTTACAAATTCACAGTTCTCCACTCAAAATAAATATCCCTGATATCTTTAAAAAAAATTCACTCCTGAGAGACTTAAAAATATGACACCATGCCATGACACAATATATACTAGACCATTTATGAATAATAAATAATGTACAATCAGAAAAATGTGCAAACCAAACCAACCCTGAAATACAAGGCCCACAAACAATGGAGGTAACATTAATATGTTGATTTGTTACATTTTTTTTTCCCGAAGAGCAACCGAACAAATACCTGAACATGAAATATGAATGAATTTTCTGTCACTCTGTAATGTCGGCCTCTCCAACGAAGGATTTTGCTATTATGCCCGCCTTTCTCTCCGTATATTCATAAAACCATCCAAAAGGCAATTTGTTGCAGTGGTTTCAGCCTCTCATAGCAGCTCTGCTTATCATTTGGATGAATACTGAGACCTGCATTTTCAGGTGGTTTGAGCGCAGTTATTCAGTGGCACCAAAGTTAAATCAGCTTTTTGTCGCCTACACAAATGGACCAAAGCAGAAGAGTTATGATTCAGAGTGCCAATGAACAAACTGCATGTGAACATGCAGCAACACAAAGGGCTTGTTGAAAAGCATTCAGAGGTCAGGGACGGTTCCTGACAGTTGAAAGGGTAATCAAAAAAAAAGATACTGTGACATATAATACAGTGAAAAACTTGTTTATCGTATGAGTCAGCTAATTACTTCTGCCTATCTGGGTGTGTTTTTGCATGTCTGAATGCTGTTTACATCGATATGTGTGTGTGAATTGTGCATCTGTGCGGCTGAGTGTCGCAATCTCAGTGCAATCTCAACTCTTAATTGTTGTATGCAATTTCTTCTTCACATCCAGTGTTCTTCATTTTCCCAGCAAACCTCCTATTTGCATGTGCGTGTCTCTGTGCGGCAGGTACGGTGTGTGTGTGTGTGTGTGGGTGTCCACGTTTGGCACTGAGCTGTTTCACTGTATGCCAGCTCGCCAGTGTGATTTTTCTCGGGGACAAGGCGAGGTCATGTTTGTACTTGTTAGTTTCGGGAAGCTGGCTGTGAGTGTGTGCCAAGGTGTGACTCTGGGTAATTTAGTCTGCGAGCCTGCCTCTCTTATTGACAACATGTGTCTGTGTCTCTGTCGCCGTCTCTTGTATTTCTACCTGATTCGGTAAAAGTGGGAAAATGACATTTTCCCAGCCACTGCTGGTTTGATAAATGTTTGGGTTTATATAAAAAAAAAAAAAAAAAAAAGATGACATTTAAGATTGCCAAAGTGTCTGCAGTAATGACTAGAGAAATTCTCCTCAAATTTTTTTTCTCAGCCTAACATGACAATTCATACACCTCCACTAGATCTGCTACAATTGTTGTTTCTGGAAAATATGCAGCCAGTCATACAGAATATGAATACATAACAGAATTACTGCATAGAGGCGATGCTACGCTGCTGTTTACCCACAATGTTGTAAAAACAGTTAAATTGCTGTACAAAGAACTGAATCCCTCTGTACCCAGCGAAAAGCCACAATCCGTTGCACTGCTGTTATGTTATTAAAACCTGCTTAAATTGATTTTATTTTCAGCTTAGGGGGCAGCTGAACAAGTTGTGAGCAAAACACTGAAATATTACTAATTTTGAAAGTTGTTATGGATAACTAAGAGCTGCCTCCAGCAGACACGGAGCCACCACAGCTTTTATTTGGAGTCATGTCTCTAGTCAACTAGTGAATGTAACTCCTGTATTGATTCTGTCTCAGCTCCGTCTTGGTCTTCAGCAACTCCTGAGGGGGAAAAAAAAGCTGGATCTTTAGCTGCTAAATGGTAACACCCAACACTAGTCATGAGTCTCAACTTTTTTTTCTGTCTCTTTGGTGGTAGGTGGGTCGTGTACAGTCAGTTTATTAGACCTTTTTTTATTTCTTTTCGCTGAAAACAGCTGCCTGCTGTGTCTGGAAATGAGGTTGATGAAAGCAATTGGACTGAAACAAAACAGGAAAGCTGCTTGACTTCAGACCAAAACAAAGATGAAAGATGATAAATCACTAATTGAACCTGACTCGCACTCCCAGCTAGCGCTGAAATTATGATTTCCCAAATTAATTACTTTAAAAAAACTGCAATTATCTTGATAATTACAAGATATTGTCAAGTGTTTTCTTTAGAAAAGCAGAAATGGTGAAAAAATGCCAGACATTTTCAGGTTTCATTTCACTGTCTGGTTTCGAGTTTTGGAGTTTCGGTCAGACAAAACAAAATATTTGAAGATAACATCTTGTGCTTTTGCAAAGTTTTGACTGGCATTTCTCATCGATTTTTAATATTTCTTGGACTGTTTTTTGACATTTCAAATTTAATTGATGAATCATAAAAATATTCAAAATAATTTGTATTTGCAGCATTACTGCCGTAATTTACAAGATATTAAAATGCCATTAAGCTCTTATATGTGCTGTAAAAGCTGAATGTGAAAGCATCTCCTGACACTTGTTGTGCTTCGGTTAAAAATGCAGTGGCGTGTGTGTGTTTGTGTGTTTTTGCCTCGCTGTGTGTTTCAGGGGTCGTGTATGTGCGCCAGCTTGTGTCAAGAAGAAAGTGCAATGTGTGTTTCTGTGTCAGACTGTCTGCTTGTATCTTTGCCAGAGGTGTTGTGTTGGGTGTGAGACGTGTTGTGGACGTATGTTTATTTATATATTGCTCTGCGTTTGTGTCAAAATGTCAGCCAGGATTAACATCACAGAGTTAGCAAGTGTTTAAGCGCACCGGTGGTGAGTGTCTGCGTTCGCTTAGACGGCTCTGAGTGTCAGTGAAATTTTATGTCAGTGTGTCTGGATTAATGTCTGTTTTCTTTTTCTTTTTTTTTTTTTTTTTAAATGCAAGTGCATGATGACATTATCTGTTTCCATTTTCATCTGTTTTGCCCTTTGTGTGACAGTGCATGACTTGGCGTTTTCTGCATGTGTATGTGCAAGTGTGCACTTTTTTTACACGCATGCCCACTGCAGCAACAACATCCCAGTAAATTAGTAGATTAGTACATGAGGTTCTGTTAGCGGGCTCAGAGCCCTGCGTCCCCCTGCTGTTCATTAGACTGTCTCTCCGTCTGGCTATGTGTCTGTCTGCTTGGCAAATAGGCTTTATGGCTTGCATCGCAGTATCTGTGGGTGCTTGAAAGCCTGAAAATGTCCTAAATTGTCTAAATGAAAATGTCCTCAATACAGTTTAGAGCCCTAATTTTTCCCCATGCAGTTTCTTTATTCAGAGGGAGTAAAAGAAAGGCGGACTAGCAGTACGATAAACATCATTTTAATCGTATCTGCGTTGCTAAGTGCAATTGCTCTTAATATCCCTTAACAATTCCCTGGTGTCCTTTTGTTTATACTGCTAATGTACAGTCTTAAATTTTAACTCAGTTTCTTGGAAAAAGGCTACTTTGATTAGCAGTGTCTCTTGAATGCTACTATTCAAAAAGAGGCTTGTATTGAATTTCATGTCGTAAAAATCGCAGATGCAGGAGTGACTGCGTGCATGTTAAACTTCATGATGTGTGTTTGAGCGTTTTAATGCTCTCTAAGCTTAGGTTTGAGTCAATGAACGTGTGAATGAATAGGTAACCACTTCCTGTCTTTGTTGAGGTTTGCATGTCCAAATAGTTTGCAGGGCTGGCTGGCAGGCTGTCTGTCTGGCACTTTCCCAGAAGAATTACTCCTCGGTCCCAGTTTCCTGTGTGAATATTTAATGAGGGCGGTGTATATGCTAATAGGCCCGCTGTAATTACCTCTTCCTCTGTTCTCTCCCCATTTTTCAGACCACAGCCGCCAAACGCCAATGTTATTTTTAGATGACAGTAATGATAATTCTCCCCACGTCACAAACATCCCCCACATCGCCGATTAGCTCAGTCTAATTCCCCCCCTGCCCCTTCTTCTTTCTTTTTTATACAGCATCTCCATCCTAACCCTCCTTCTTCACTTGTTCTCTCGTTCGGTCATTTTTTTTCCCCCCCTTATCATACTTTCTCCATATAACCAGCTTATTCCTCTCCTCTGCCCACTCTTTTCTAATTCCCTCTTTCTCTCTTTCATCTCTTCAGTGGAAAATGGGATATCAACAAACATTCAATTCTGCCTCGCTCTCGTTTCTCTTCTGCTTCCGTCATCCCCACATCCTCCCACCTTTATCCTCCTCCTCCTCTTCTATACCTCAGCATGTGCCTTTACTTCTCCTCTAACACACTTTTCTCCCCCCCCCACCTTAATTCCTCACACCTGCCTTATCCCTTCGTACCCCTCTGTCTCACTTTATTACCTCCTTTGTAACGGCCTGTTCTTTCTTTTCCTCAGGAAGTTTAAGCAGCTGTGTGCATGTGTCATCCTGAGCGATGTCATTTTTTTTCTCTCTCTCTCTCTCTCACTCTCACCGCTCCCTCCATCTTTCTCACTCCTTTTTCTTAAATTATCTGTCTCTCTTATCTTTCCTTCTCCCATTCTTCCTTCCCCTCCTGTCGTTGCTCACCTCACAGGCTGAACCTCAATATCCGACTGGGCTTTATTAGTATGACATTCATGGCTGCAAAGCCCTTTATTCCAGTCTGGCCCCCCCACCTCTTTCTTTTTCTCTCTTTCTCTCTGTAGCTGTCCTCTCCTGCACACACACACACACACCAACACACACACACTTAAGCAGAAACTCCACCTCACAAGCTGACAGAGTGATAGTCAGCCAAACACCTACACACACACACCTCCTTTCCAATCTCGGGTGGTGATTTTCAGACCCTCTGATCTGCTTTTTTTTTTTTTTTTCCATCCACCAACTTATCACTTCACTCACCTCACCTCTTCCCTCACTGCCCGCCCTCTCCCCTTCTCTTTCTCTTCCTCCATGCGGTCATTCATCCCGCTTTTAAATCTATCTCTCTCTGTCAGTCATCTTTCCTCCCTTTTTTTCTCTCTCCTCTCCTTTTTCTCTCAGCAAGCGCTCAGCTTCCATTAGAGTTCCAGTCAAAATAAAGACAGTCCTGTGTAATTCAAAAGAGGAAGAATGGGAAAAAAAACTAAATAAAGACAGATCGGAGGAGTGGAAGGGGAAGAAAAAGGCTTGCTGGAAACTGGAGTAGGGCAAAGTATCTTGTTCTTTATTATCTCCTTTATTCTCCCCTCTCTCTGTTTCTCAATTTCCTCTCTTTTTTCTGTCTCCTTCCCTCTCTCTCTCTCCCTTGCTCTCTCTCTCTCTCTCTCTCTCTCTCTTTCTCTCTCTCTCATGTTATCCGGGCCTCCAGAGGGATTCACTTTAGAGCGGCATGAAAATCAATCACTCCCTCTGTCCCGTCCACCCCTCTTTCATCTTGTCATGAAGTATTTTTCGGTGTGTGTGTGTGTGTGTGTGTGAGAGAGCGTGTGTGTTTGTTGGAAGGGGGGTAATTCTTTCAACCTTTCTCCTTTATGCTCTCCCTTGTTCTTTTTGGGAGGCTCAATACCATCCACTTTAAAAACAAATCACTTGTTATTTGCTTAAGGTTAAGGAGGGGGGGGACGATGAAACAAAGCAACCCCAGTTTGGCCTCTCTTCACACCCCTGCAAACACTTCATGATCTGCATAGCGATAGGATCGCGAGGCGGGCGGCAGTCTAATTTGGGTCATCCATGTTTTTGAGGTGTGTCCTTTTTAATTCTAAAAGTGGCTGCCTGGTCTGTCGGGCCGGTAATCCAATCGGTTGTCCTGTTTAAAAGACTAAATTAACCCCCGTCTAACCTCCAGCCTTCCTCTGTCTGCCTCGGTCTGTCTTGTTCCCTCAGGCAGCTGAGGAGAGGGAGGGAGACACGGAGAGGAAGACGGTCACACTGAGGATTTCAAACGGTGTTATTGTGTTGCAGAGGGGGTTTAGAGACAAGTGTGAATGTGTGCTTGTTACCTTTTACTCTGTCCTCGTCAGCACCAGTCTGAGATCTGGACCTTTCGAGTTAGGAAGTCTCAGGCAAGTGAGGATGGTTTGATGCAAATGCAGCTAAAGCAGTGCATCTATATTACAAATACACCCAGATGCTTTTTTTGTGGTATCTAATCATGCAGATAGTTCAGATCTTATATGCCCGACCTGTGAAGGTGTCATGCAAAACCCTGGTCTGAACATCAGGAGCAGTTGCAGTTGTGTGTCCTGCTAATGGACACTTGGACCGGAGAAGCTGAGAAGTCAAACCACCAAACTTGTAAGATATGGACGGCTTATTTTTGAATTCCTTCGATGTAATTGTTCAAGGCCGTGGGCGCAAATTTGGACAAAAACAAGAGAAAGGCTAAAGAATGAGGCCTAATAGGTTAGTTTGAGGGAATAATGCAGTAAATGGGGAGCTGTCATAACATTAGAAATAAGATGACACCATGTTTTTTTTGTGCTTCACTTCATTCCCAGAATTCACTCACACACATAAAAAATACACACATGGACACAATGAAGCGTCATTTTTACCCGTTTTGGAGATGAAAGCCGAGGCAAAATGGAATACCTGATACACTGGCATAAATGCTTGAGGCGATGAAAGATTTATTTGTAAGACACAGTGCCAAACCCCCTGGAGCTTTCATCATATTAAAATTCTATAATATGTTTTGTTGTATTCGCCAATCCCTCCCTGATACACATACACACACACACACACACACTTATTGCACACACGCGTGCACCTTGTATTTCCAGCGGTGTTCAATTTGTTATTCTTAAAATGCATCTTAATATCGGCTTTTTTGTGTTTGCAGCTTTTTTCTCATTCCCCGCTATTCACAGTTTCTCGTCTTCCTTCCTCCCTTCTTCCTCCACCTCCTCCGCCCTTCCTCACTCTTCTTCCCATCCCCCCCCACCCCCCCTTTTGTCTTTTTTGTCGTCGTCAGTCCCCAGGAGTCATATCTAAAGAGTCCGTTGGGGATTCAGTGCTTTCATTAAAGTCATTATGCAATCGCCCATGTTCCCTCCTTTTCTCAATCGTTTGCTCCCTCCTTTCCATCCCCCTCTTCCTCTCTCCTCCACTCCTTCCATACCCGCTTGCTCGCTGCTGTCTTTCACAAATTGTGAGGAAAATACGGGGCATTAATAGATTCATTTCCTCCTCTGTTTTATTCGCCTCAGCCTTTCTGTTTCTCTCTCTCTCTCTCTCTCTCTCTTTTTCACTTCAATGTCTCCCTCTCATCTCTTCTCTCCTTTCAGTCCCTCTCACATGTCTCCCAGCCTTCCCTTTTTCCATCTCTTTCTATTTCTCTGACGCCTCTGTCTCTTTCTCCTCTCCTCTTTGCCCTCCTCTGCTTCACACTGTAATCTCTCCATCTTCTGTTCACCTTCACCTGCGGCTCCTGTTGTGCATCTTGCCTTCAAAACATGGGATGTACATGTAAATCCTTTATTATTCTCCACAGACTGAGCCGCGGCGCCGGATCCCCACCTCTGATTTCCATACCTCCTATGATCTCACTATGAATTACCTCCCTCTCTGGCTTTTCTTTCTTCCCATTTTCACCCCCTGTACCTGCTGCTTTGATTTTTTTCGCCGGCTCTTGGCTGTGTTCTGCCTCTTTCCCTTCTCTCGTCTGCGCTCCCTCCCTCCTCCCCTTTCAACTAACTTTGTTTCTCGTCGTCTTTTTAATCCCCCCTCCTCCTCCTCCTCCCCCTACCCCTCTCCCCCTCCTCGGTTTCTCTCCCTCATTCTTTCGGTTTCTCCAGGCTTCTCCACACTTTCCCTTCATCTTCCTGCTAACCACCCCCTCTCCCTAAAAATCTATAAAAAGCCCTCTGAGTGTATTAGAACAGTTTGGTTTTTGCTTCCTCTTCCTCTCCTCCTTTTATAACAGTATCTCTACTGTATATATATCATCGTGCCCTTGGTGTTCTCCCAGATCTCAATAGGGCCCCTTGGGGGGACAAAACCACCCTAATGAATTCAGGGCCCAACATAAATATTTCAAACCCTGCCTTGTTCCTGTTTACTTAATGACAGAGCTAATTCAAATTGCTCCATTGATTAAAAATTCATTTTATTTGTTAGATGCTTGCCTTTTATTTATTCCTACCACTGCCTACATAAACAGCCGGAGTGTGAATGAGTTTGTTTGCGAGGCTGTTTGTGTATAGAGTGAAGATACTTCCCGACAAGTGGAGGCCTGCTTTGTGCTTCTTGAGACACCCCCCCACCCCTTTTTGAATGGAGAACATGTGCTGTGCAGACTAAATGAGCACACGTGCGTGTGTTTGTACGCATGTGTGTGTGTCTGTGAGTGTTTGCATGGCCTAATTTTCACATTGTTTAGATTTTCCCATCTTTCCTCCAGAGGCCTCACTATCACAGCAGAACAACTCCCTTTATCACAGGGAGAGAACACAGAAACCATACCGCTCTAATGCATTCCGACCTCCTTTCTTCCATCTTTTATTGCCTTCTCATTTATTCGAATGATTGCTGCTGTTCTATCTTTTTTCGCCCATGCCGTCTGTGTTTCTTCTTCCCTCCCCTCTTCTTCCCTCCTATCTCCTCTCTTTCATCCTGCTAAAACAAGCATCTGTTTATTTCTTCGTATCTATTTCGGTGTGTTTGTCTCTTTGGTCAGCAACAGATCACAACACCGCAAAGATGACAGGCATGATTAGCACCTCAATTTGTGTATTTGTGTATGTATGTGTGTGTGAGGGGGCTTTTTTTTCAAGTGTTTATGTTTTTCTGCAAGCAATAACGGTGTGTGTGTGTGTGTGAGTGTGTGTGTGTGTCTGTGTGTGGGCAGGTGCGCACACGTGTTCGGCCCACAGATCTCAAGTGACAGCTGATCACAAGCCTTCTGCATCGACGCATGTCTTCCTTCAAGTCCTCTGTTCCTCATCTCTCCACTGATTTTTCCCCCCTTTCTCCGAACCCACCATGCGTACCTCCTCTCTGATCCTCCTCTTTGTGTCGTTTACACTCTCCATCTCGCCTGCTACTCTCTATTCTCTGTCCCTTTCTACCTCTTCCAGATGTCGGAAGAGAGATCTCTCTTTTCATTTGATTTTTTTTTTCTAACCCCCCCTCCTCCCTCTGTCCTCATCTAATCTCGTCACAAGGCCCTGGCAAGTGAGAAACAGAAAAGGAGCGTGTGGAAAATGGAAAAATGGTGTCTTTATTCATGTAGTTCTCCCTTTTCTTCTCCTTATATGCCGCTTTTCTGCCGGAAGGGCAAGTTTGTCGCACATATCTGAAAGAAAAGAAGAAGAAGAAGAAGAAGAAGGAAAAAAAAACGTCGCGGAGGAGTGAGAGATGGTACAGAACAGCGGGGAACAGAGAGGGAGCGAGAGTCAGAAAGTGATTTTTTTTGAAGGGTTGTCAGGCCGTGTCAGCGAAGAGAAAGAGAAGGGGACAAGAGGAGAGAGGAAGAATGCGGGGGTGTCAAATCTGTTTATCTCCCTAAAGAAAGTGACAGTCGTTTACCAGCTAACAATCCATTCTGGCTGCTGCACTTCTCTCCCGACTCCCTAGCCTCTGCCTCTTATTCTGTCTTTCAGTCTATTTCCCTCCCTCTCCCCTTGAGCGTGCTTTCAGAAGCGGCCTTGCCAATTTACTGTAACTCTCCATCATCTTTTCTCTCTTTCCTCATTTTCCTTTTTCATCTCCCTGCATTTCCTTTCTCAATCAAATATACATGGGCTTTTGCAGGCCTCCCTCTCTCTGGTTTCACTCTCTCTCTCTCTCTCTCTCTCTCTTTCTCTCTCTCCCTCTCTCTTTCAAACATTCTCTCATGTTTTCTTCCACCACTGTCACAGCATTTTATCTTGACATTTCAAAACCGAGGTGCTCCCTCTCTCCAGGAAAAAATGTCTCAATTGTACACATGATGTTGGGCTGATTCATGCACTTGTGTACTTGTGAGTGTGTGTATGTGTGTGTGTGTGTGTATGTGTGTGTTATACTCTGCCTTTTTATTCAAGAATGTGTGTAGGCCTTCCATTTCATGAAGCATTCTGGAGCCCTCAGGCGTTGCTCAGAATCACACCATTCATATTGTCTGCATGCTGTTGTCAACTGCGACAGGAATAATTTTTGAGTGTGTGTGTGTGTGTGTGTGAGAGTTGATGTCTGTGTTTGTGTGTGTATGTGTGTGCTTATGTGTGGACAAGGCATTTCGAGATCGCTCATGTGTGGACAAGGATAAATAATTGATTACGCTGGAAGTATACCCGCCATTGTCTCCAACATGACGTGTGATGGATGCTGCACTGGGGGGCATGTGTGTGTGTGAGTGTGTGTGTGTGGATGCGTGTGTGTGTTATCGCAAAGAGTAATTATCACTGGAAGGTTGCTGCCATATTGGCAAATGCCAAATGTTTTGTTCTGCTCTGCTCCAGGTTAATTGGCTGATTGAAGTACAAGACTCCAACTAATGCTTTATTGTGCTGTAATGTGTGTGTTTGGGAGTGAATGTAAGTGCGTGTGTGTGTGTCTGGGTGTGCGAGTGTGTATATGTGCCTTTACCCACACTTGTACTCTTGTAGAAAGGGACATAATTTGGTGCTAAAACAATGAAAAGCAGTGCTAGAGGTGATAATGAGGCTAAATCCTGTTATGTGTTTGCAGACACACTGTGTGTTCTTAAAGTGTAATTCCTGTTTATTACAACAAGTGGTTCTCAATTTTTTTCTTGTTAGGGACCCATGAAGTGATATAATTAGAGCACGGACCCCCGTTTGATAAGATTTTATGCCATGGTCTCCCATCTGATGAGAAATTTGGCTTTTAGATGTGTTTTTGTGGAAAGTGTATGAAACCCATTACTGAAAGAGAGTCACACTTTCTGTCACTGTGTGACTTGAGAGTTAAATAAAGTGGAAATAAATTGTTTTCTGTTTTCTGTTTATCCCCTTTGACCCTCTCAAGGAGCCCTGGGGGTCCCTGGACCTCACTTTTTAAACCACTTTGTTAAAACATGTGTTCTGATAAAACTGTATGTAACAACATTACTGCTGAGACCTTAAAACATGGCGACGATGCCACAACAAAGCTTCTTAGCACAACAAACATCAGATTATCTGATCAGGTGATAAAAGATTGTGTTTATACCTCTTTATTTGGGAGTAAAACCTGAAGTGATAACACTTGAAATATTATTTAGTTTGGAAAGTTCTGAAATCCATGGTCAGAGTTTAGCCATGAGGTTCTGTAAATTGTGCTATTTAATTATTAAACAAATGAAGTTTCTTTTAGTAATTATTTTACTTTTCACTTTTTTTTCTCTCTCTCAGATAAGCTTGGCAAGCTTTTTATTGTTATTAAAATTTAATTAATTAATTTCTTTTTTATTATTTCCCCCTAGATATCAGCAGCTACCTTGGTGAGCATGATGTTATCGTTAACAAAAGGAACAAAGACGAGAGCCAAAACAGTCACCTTGTCTTTGTGAGTCATAATTCCCCTCTCAGAATGAGATTCAAGATCTCCTATGAAAGTGAAAAATAAACGGCAGCCAGACTCTGGTGAAATCGGCAAGGAGGAACCCTTTGACACCACAGTTGACCTGCGCTTTGCAAACATGCATGCAACACTGCTCCGGGGCCAAAATGTCAGTAGCGCATTGAAAAGAAAGCATGCAAAGCTGTAGACATGTGTGGACATGCAAATTGCTTGGATGTCCGTGTGTGTGGGTGTGTGTGTAAGAGTACTCAAGAGAGAAATGGAGATAAAGTGTGCCCTTTCAAGTGTACATGCGTGTGTGCGAGTGTGTGTGTGTGTGTGTGTGTGTAAGCCGGTGGATCAGAGCGCTGGTTAAATGAGAGGGGTAATGCTGTAGCTTTGTCAGAGCGACGAAGGGGCCTAACTCAGCATTAGTCCGACTGATCTCCATTTGTTCCACCCGTGTTGAGAGAGAGAGAGAGGGGGAGAGATGAGAGAGCGAGAGAGCGAGAGAGGGAGAAAAAGAGGGAAACAGACACAGAAGAAGCGTGATGAATTACGTAATCGTTTGGGAGTTGGGTTCGGGCAGAAAGGTTTGAAGGGAAGAGCGCCAACGGAGGGAGGCAGAGGGAGGGAAAAGACGAAGGAGACGCACAGTGATGACTACACCAGTTAAATTAAAATACTCTCTGCATGAGAAAAAAAAAACATGTTTTCAGGTTCGTTTCCTTGAATATTTTATTCGTTCACTCAAATGTAAATGCTTTTATTTTTCCTTTCACCAGTAAAGCCTTGAATTTTTGTTCCTGAAGATACTCGTAAAAAACATTACTGCAGGTTTATGCAGGCAAGGATGGAGAAAAAAAACAAAAACAATATGTTGTGTGAACCTGAGCGTCTAATATGGGGATTTCATTGATCCAGATCGTGTTGGGTTGTGGGGGGTTTGGAATGGAAAAGAAAACAGGGACAGCATTGCAACAGCGCTCAGATGTTTCCTAAAGACCTCTGTGCATGTTTGCTTATGTGCTGCCCAGAGAAGCACATCTCAGCCTTACAGATTTGTCCACTCTGGAGAGCATTTTTTCAAAAAATGCTTTTCTTTTCATGTGTGAAATACTTCATCTAAGTGTGGACAGAGGTTCTAAAGCTCTAAAAGGAAACACACAACAAAAAAAAGAAGAAAAAAAAACAAAGAAAAGGAGGCATTTTAAAATGTGACCTTGTGTGGGAGTGTTGAAATGAAGGGAAAAAAAAGGAATTTTAAAGAAGAGAAAATTATAGTAGAGAAAAGATAGATAGAGAGAGGGAGAGAGGAGTGGAGAACTCTGGAGCTTTGTTGCTCGGGTATCGTTTCCCCTCCTCTTTCTCTCCTTCTCCACCATCGCAGTCCTTTGATCTGAGCTCATGCCAAATTTAGAGATGTGGTTTAGCCCTAACCTTTCGTCATCTTCCTCTCTCTCTCTCTTTTTCGTACATAGGCACACACACATAAAAAGGCACACACACTGATAGCTCACACACACTTACTGTTTCTCTATCTCTCTCTCTCTCACACACACATGCACACACACCACCACAAATCCAAGCATTCACATGGCTTCATGCTGTTATAATTTGGGTTCCGCGTGAGCGAGTGCATGACGATGACAGTTAGAGGACGACATGAAAGCTGCCACCATGTGCTGGGAGACAAGCTCACGGGCCCCCCCAAACCCACATCTGCTGAACCAGCACCACATCACATTAAAACAAGCAAGCGATTTGTTATAAGAATTAGTTGACTACGGAGAGTGTTAATGCCTTATAGGGCACTCGTTGAAACACTTTGAAATTCCAAATTTCAACATTAGAGTGTTATTGGAGGACATAACAAGACTTCCATTACTTTTGTGACATTTTTAAAAAATATCAATTTTCATGGAAAAAAATCAAGGTCAATGAAATGACCAAAAATGGTTCCTTGCCCTAATATGATAAAAAAAAAAATACCCAAAAGTGCAACTATAAGAAACAAAAGAAAAACGCACATAAAGTGAAAGAAACACATCTCTTTACAGATTAAAAACATAACTTTCAGTATTCGATGACAGATACTGTGATGTAGAAAGACCTTCGCTGATTGGCTGGATGTAAACCATGTGCTTCTCGACCTCACTGAGAGGCGGGAGGAGCCATTTGTAAGGGGTGCGCAAGTTACTGAAAATGGTTATTTTACC
>JAPZDV010000025.1:7914585-7964410 GCA_029814665.1 Acanthurus lineatus
TTCCCGTCTTGTTCTGCTCTGTTCCCTATAGTTGTTTTCTTTGTTTGTATTCTTTTCTTTTCTATTGTGTTTTCTTGTTTTTTTCCAACCCCCCCCCCCCCCCCCGCGCTCGTCCTTTTATCTGAGGTTGTTCACAGCTGTTTTCTATCACCATCCTCCATACTTCTTGACTTGTTAGCTTGTTTTCCACTGCATCATCATCACGCTGTCCTCTCCTTCCTTTCATCTCATGTAGACTTTTACAAGACCCACTCTTGGCTGTATGTTTACCTCTCCAATTAAATTAAATGAATCAAAATTAGCGTTAATTACTCTTCCTTTACTGGCAAGCGAAAAAAAAAATGGCTTCATGTAACAAGGGCATATATCAGTCTTGTAACAAAGAGCCAAGCCACTCAGGCAATATGTCTTAATGGATAAATACTAATTAAATAGTGTGATTAAAAGACACTGCAAAGTCGGGAAGATTGTCATGCACAATTTAGTGCGGCTCAGCGTGCCACACAGTTTGAGAGGTCTGTTTGCCGTTTCAGAGTGACATTGAAATTAATAATTCTATTGAGCATAAGATTATTAAGTAAAAGATTGACATTTTTTTTAGTCACTGTGACTCATAAATAACACCAAAGAAATTGATCACAAAAAAAGAAATCATATTATTTGCAAAACAAAACGAAAAAGTTTTAATGTGGTAAGTGAAGCAAATTTACACACTAATAAGTGAAACTGAGCCTTTTTAGTTTTTATTAAACCATCAAGTGTCTTCAGTATTTTATAGTGTTGCAATCGCATCCAATGAGTAGCAGATGGAGTTTTGTCAGTTGTCATGCAATTTTAGGTTTAGGTTTAAGAAAATTATTTGAACACTCAAGATATAACATTTTTTTGCAACATATTGTGATTCTACTGATGAAGCTAATGCTATACAGTTAAATGCTCTGGCATAGCATCTAAATGGACCTCACGGTGGGTGGTCGGTGGACCTTAATCCTCATAACGTTCATACTTTTGAGTGAAATTAGGTAAAATAAATCTGAAAGTGGAGGTAACCCACATTAAGTCAGTCTTTGCAGAGACACAGTCATGCTGTTATGTTGTAAATGGACAGTGCTGACACTTAAATGCCTCACTTACTGAGGAATTACACTGCTCATCCAACATTTACCTGATATTCAAAGACATATAATATGTGTTTAATAGCAGAAAACCTTCGATCACTTCACTTGGATGTAGGAGACCAAGCTGACAAGCAAAGAAAAGCTTATCTTAACTGTGTGACCCACAAAAAAAAAAGAATTCAAAGAATTTGCTTTCAATGCAGTAAAAATAAAATACACAGTGAGTACTTAAAAAGAGAGCCACAGCAGAGGAGATCTTTTGTTCCTTCAAACCTTGAGTCACTGTCAGTCAGTACTTTCCTCTCACAACTGCAGGAAATGGCTTTTCAAATGTAAGCTTTTGTGAATGTCTTATTTAACCAGCAAAAAGACCAGAAAAAAAAGAAAAAAGAAGGGGAAAAAAAGAAAAGATTGGCTGCTGCCGTATTAAACAATGAATGTCAAAATGGAAGCATAGTGTATATTAAAGATGTGGACTGCATGTTTAATGCATCAATCTCTGATTAATCATCCCCTTCTGAGATTGTGACATGTTGAAACAGATTTGGCAGAGACTGCAACACCTCTCTTCCTCCTCAGCCCGCTCAGCTTAGAGTTTCTAAATGTTACGGAGAGAGAGAGAGAGAGAGAGAGGAAAATAAATGGGCTTACATTTACACATGGGCAGCAAGTTTATTTATTCATCATATTTATAATGTAAGAATAGAACTTGGTCTCTGGTGTGTCCTTTTGTTTTGCCATCTATCTTCCTCTTTTGGATTCCCATCATCTCCCATGTAGCTTTCTCTCTCTCTGTATGTCTGTCCATTGTCTGCGGTCGGAGGAATTATTTGAAAGATTAATTGCAGCCTACTGTACTGTGGTTTTTGTCAACAGCCCTGCTGGACCTTACAGAAAGAGTAAGAGAGGGGAGCAGGATAGGGAATAAATGCAACAAGGGAGCCGTTAACAGACTGATTTTTAGAGTAAAAAAAAAAAGAAAATAAGAAGCAACCTACATGACGGAAAGAGACAGGGAATACAGAGGTGGAAGGAAGAGATAGAGAAGAGGGGGGAAAGAAAGTGAAAAGGCGATGAGAGACGAGGACTGGAAGGGAGGGGTTTGGCGAGAGCCAGTGCAGAAAATGGAATTGGAGGCTACTGTAGCGTTACTCTATCTAGATGGGAAAATAAGGATATAGGTGGATTCAACGCTGCATGAGAGAAAGGCTTAGACAGTAAGTTATATGCTTTCGTGATGAGTTTGTGGGTCCCATGTGCTTCGGCGTACTTCTTGCATGTGTGTGCGACGTCACTGTGCAGCACTTAGTGGTTCATGGACACAACTAAGGAAATCTCAGCATGTACAGGTTGAGCATGTGAGCACCGAATGTACCTCTCATTAAGCAGATTGTGCCAATATGACCTTTTCACCAACTTGAGGTGGCCTGACATGAAAGAGCACATGTACCGTTCATTATCGACTTCCTATGGAGAATTCACAGAGAAATTGCAATAAGTGTACTTGTACTTGTAAACCTGAACCCAGCCACTCTGAGAGGACTAATGTGATGTATGGAGTCCCCCAAGGCTCAGTCACTGAACCTCCTCTATTTGTCATTAACATGCTTCCATTAGACTCCATTAACATCCCATTAACATCAACTATCAACTAATATGCCACAGGAATTAAATTTACCTCGCAATAGCTAATGCCAGTTGTTGAAGTGCTTATTAGGGGTAAAATTTCTGTGTAAAATCTCTACAGCGGATTGCAAGCAAAAGTAATTAAACTGTTTTTGGCACAATAAAGGGAAGGCTGAGAGTTGGTGCTCATCTCGACTCTGTCTCTGAAAACTAAATCCCAGGTAAGAAATCTTTGTGTAACTTTGGACCCTTAAAGTTTAACTTGAACAGTCATTAAGTCTTCATTCAGGTATCATGAAAATAAAACTGAAATCAGAGGGTTAATGTCAGAGCAGGACTAAGAGAATCTGGTTTAGATTACAGCAGGTTATTTTATTGTCTTTTTTTTTTTTTAGATCTTTCACATACAACTAATAACTTCACCTTAACAAAAATCAAAAATAAGATAAAACATCACAAAGGTTCTCAGTTCTCCGCAGAGATGTCCAGTCTGTGAAAGAATAGAGTTTAAAGTCCTGCTGCTTGTCTATAAATCTCTCAACAAACTCAGGACTCTGATCGTCTTTTACCACACGAACCCTTACAGCCTCTCAGGTCGTCATGCACAACACTGCTAACTGTTCCCAGAGCGCAAACTACGCACGAAAAAGGCAGCATTTTTATTTGCTGTTAAAAAAAAAAGAGACAAACTTCCAGGGGAAATAGACTCGAACCAACTTTGATTCCCTTTTAAATCCTGGTCAGAAACTTTTATGTTCTAGACTGAATTTGACTTTAAATACTCATCAAAAACGGCCATATTTCTCTGTTTTTAACTTTGCTCTAATCATCTGAAAATGTTTCTGCTTTTTGAATTGCATTTTTAGTGTATTATGTAAAATACTTTGTGTATAAAACACTTCAATAAACATTTCTTGCCTTGCTTTGCTAGCAGTTTATACATCTTATTGTTGATAGTTGAGGTGTGTTTGTAATGATACCACATGCATAGCTTCGGATATTATCATAAAAGCCTTTCTAGCACCTTTCCCCAAATGTTTTCATCTTTTTCCCTTGCACTTTGAATCTTTTCAATAAAAACAGAAATTAAGCAGCTTATAATGGTCCCAGTAATAGCGATATGCCTAGTACTAAAATATTTTTTCATTACAATTTGCATACTGCTTAACACAGTCACAACTGCAGCTGTCGAGGTCCTCAAGGATCCTCCCGGCACTGCCTCATCAATTACTTTGCTACTCAATAACTACTGGCAGACTCAAGTACAACAGTAAATGAGATTCTTACATAATAGGGCACGGGCCAATAATGTCTTTGAAAGCTCACGGCATGCATTAGTTTGGTGGACAGGCATTGCAATTTTGCACTTAAAGTCCAATACTTACTGCACATAGACCAGCAACTCTTCAATCAACAAGGCACTAATACAGTAATGCATTATTTTTAATACCACATGCCTCAGTTTTTTCCCACTACCATCAGTTTAAACATTATCGGTATCATCATTTAACATCTGGTTGCTAGCTCAGGGGCACGTGACACTCTTTAGGTCAGTAAAATGTATTTCTTCTTGGCATTTTTTACATTTAATGATAAATAACATATCAGAACCAAACTGTGCCAGAGGTTATATCAGGAGGTTGAACAGTAATGCTCTTTTTTTCCTGGGTAGATCTTGTTTTTCTTAATATATAATGGCAGGAATGTGGGTTTTTTGTAGAGGAAGAGTGTTTCTCTCTGTGGAGCATCAATATCAGATGAATCGACAGATACATTTTACTGAGTTCTGGATAGACATGTCCAACTTGTCTTATAAATATAGCACACACAGTTCCTGTACTGTAAGATTACTGGCATTGTGTACAGATGCAGGCCTTACAAAGAGAACTGAGCTGTGTGAGCAGGTGTGATTAAAGCTAATGCTGCAGCAACAATGGTCTCTCTGCCCTCTCTGTGCTCTGAGGTTTACCCACACTGGTTAACCCACCAATGCATGGCTTCAGATTTATCTTCCTTTTTGGCACAAATAAAAAAAGAAGCACAACCTCTTTTAACAACACTGTTCCTGGGTTGTGGTTTTTGGCTCCAGTTAATAAAATTTCATTGTTCCTCATAAGTTGTAACGTCAATCCTGGTTGTTTTCTGTTCCAGTGTCCTTTATCATGCTTTTGAAATATAAATAAAATCTATTTTGTCCTTGCAAATGTGGCAAACCGACTTCTGAACAAAAAGTGAATAAATCTAAATTTATTTTCTGATAAACCTTTTGGAGACATTAGGTAGCCTTGACCACCTGAAAAGGAGATCATCGCAGTAAAGGCCTTCCTCAAAGGCCTTAAAATGGAATTTATTTTGAGGCACATGATTATGTTGAAATTGTACTAAAAGGAACATTGGCTTATCACGGCTAATACGCAAGGTAGAAAAGAAAACAACAGGGTTGCTGCTGTGACCACATGAGCGACGGCTGAGAGGCAGTGATACACAAAGCGTTACATGAATCACTGTGGATTTTTGTGATGTTTTGGATTGTTGCTTTGCTACAACTGATTGAATGTCACACAAACGTTAAAACACAGAGATTCTTTGCAATGACCATTTATAAATGCACTTGTAGTGCCTGAAGTGTCTGATATATAACTGACTCGTTCACTCAAGGTGTTTTTGGTGCTTCTCTGGTGTTGCCAAGCTGTGGATCACCATTTTTCTAGGTACCATGGAGATGTATACATTACAGTCTCCAGCCCCCTGGCGCTTATTGCACCAGATTGCATTCTGTTGCATTATATTTCATGTGGGTGTGTGTGTGTGTGTGTGTGTGTGTGTGCAGATAGCACACCGGCAAACAGAGACAAGGAGAGGGCTGGTAAAACCACACAGACGCTCAACAGTTGGTTCATCTTAGCGAGTCATGTTGGTCAATTTATAAAGCTGTTACATTTTGACGCTCCAACCATCCCACGCAGCAGGCAACCCACCAGAATCCATCCTGCTTCTCCAGTCTGTGCGCGTAGTATGCTTATGTGTGGGAGTTTGTGTATGCGTGTCTATTTTAATATCAGTGTGTGTGTGTCTTTATCTCCCTCTTTGTGCCCACTTGCATGCTTGCATACAGTATGTGTGTTGTCATGTCTGTGTGAGCCTGTCTGCATGTGCCCTTTGAAACACGCAGAGAGGGGGGGGGTTGTCTGTCTTTGTGCATCCGTCAGTCTTGCTGTCATGACAGTCAGACGGCGAGGCAAAAGGAGGGGAGGAGTGGGAGAGGAGACAGAGAAAAGAACAGATGAGAGCAGGAGGAGAAAGGGAGACAGCGAGGCAGTTGTAAGAGAAGAGCTTGAATTAGAGAATTGTTCCAGGCGAGAAGTGTGTGTTTCTGTGTGTGTGTGTGTGGTTTAAGTTTAAACTTGTACCCATCAGGATGACAACGAACACACACACGCCGAGACACAACTTTTGAGAGCTACACAATGCAGGTAAAAGAGTAGTTTATGCATTTGCGTTGTGAGAAGAAAACCCTACAAAAAAAAAAAATACAGCAAAAAATTGCTATTCATTTGTAGAATAAAGAAGAGGCAGACAGGCAGATGTTCAAGTGAAGCCACAAAAATTCAGTTCAGTTCATAAATAATGGGACACACACACAGCAGACGCAGAGACACACACATAGAAATCGCAGCCAGATAAGAGTCAAACATCCTTTAGAGACAGTTTGATTCACACAAATGTAGTAATGAGCTCTTCAAGCCTTGCCTACACACAGGCTGGCTCCCCCATGTGTATTCACCTAACTCAAACAGTAACTGGCTAAAAGATTAAGTGAACTCACACATTCGCACACACAAACTCACACACATTAGCTTCCTTTGTCTCTTTTTTAAACACACCCGTGTATCTTCAATTAAGTGTCGACTGTAAGTTAATTAGGCTTGAATGCCATGTCTGTGTGTGCTGTTGTGTATATGTGTATGTGTGAGGAGGGTGTTTGTGTGCTTTCTTTCTACCTGGTCCTGTGTGTGTATCTGTGTCTGTATGTGTGTGTGTGCGCTCAGTCAGCCGCCTCTGTCTCTGTGTTTGACCGCAGTAGATGGATGAGCTCGCTCTGGTCTCTCAGTCCCTCGGCCTTGCTCTCTGTGGGACTTCACAGCACAACAAACCATCAAGTTCTCACCCAGTGTCTGACCTGCCGGCCGGAGGAGGACAAAGCTTAACCACATCCACACCAAGGGTCATTATGATCGATCACAACTTGGTAGAACGATGTGTTGCCGGAACGCGCCGTAAATCAGAAGTATTTGCTGCTTTTTTTTTTTTTTTTTCCTCAACCGTCATGCTGGGAAGGGGAATGAAAAGCTGGCTGTGTTAATAAGAGGAGACGTGACTGAAATATCTGTTTTAATGAGTTTTAAGTGACTGAAACTGTTTAATGAGTGAAAGAAAAAAAGAGGTTAAAAAAAAGAGCAGTTCAAACCCTGTGCGCCTCATGCCGTTTCAGACTGAATCAGGCATGGCGGTGATCACTGCAGGTTTGTGTAACGTAAAAGTGGCAGCTCATTTGCAAATGCAAATCAAAGTCTTTGTACTCCCTCGTGGCAGGGTTGATCAGCTCTGCTCAGTGTTACAGGTCTATCGGCTGATCAGCTACCGCAGCGTGATTTCAGGGTGCATTTCTCCTAAAGATGACTCTGCTTAAAAACCATCAGCTGCGTTTGTTGTTACCCAGCTGGGTCTCACACCGCTGCAGCTTTAACAAATAACCCACCTGAAAAAAGAGTGAGACATCTTGCGTTCTCACTGTTATGCTGGTTGGTCTGAATGAGGCTGGACTCTCCTCCACACACAGCTGACTTGTTGCTGCATAAAGTAGCTGTGAATGTAGGGTTGTTGGTTTTTTTTTTTTTTAAGAATTTATGAATCTGACATTGGAAAGGTCAGAGGAGGGGTTTTTTTTCTCTCAGAAGCAGTTCTGCCAAAGTATACTCTCACCTTTAGCTTGGACCATTTTTTTCTCTACATTTATATTCTATTTTCATAATTAAGTGGCATTTTCACACCTTTTTATCGAGCGTTTAGAAATGCTCTTTCGTGTGGTCAGGGAGAGTGTAACTCAGTTCGTGAATGTTCAGACGCTGTATTTCAGTAAAGTTGAGAACGTGACTGTCTGTTGCCTCCTGTATTCCCTGCAAGTAGTCACTGTAAATGTCAGCATAGTATATAGCACAATAAAGTGTTTAGAGCCCATTTAATGTTATTTATGATCCGTTTTGTTGTTTGTGTTTCTGTTTTTTTGGGGACTTCTCCATTGTAAATAAACGATCTGATGATTTTACATAGACATACCTTGCAGTAGCAATAGAAGAAGTAGCTAAACTGTAGGTTTGCCTGTACTGAAACATGGTGATATTGACCAAAGAGAGCAGAGGAATGAACTAGATGAGAATCAACAAAATTACCTGGCTGGTAATTGATGTTAACTGTGATGCACAGTTATGTTGTTTAGCCAACCGCAAGAGGAGAAACAAGACAGAAAGTCGTTTTCTAATTCATTCTTCTTTTTTTTTTTTTTTTTGCCTGGAAGAGCTTCACAAAAACAACCTGGGAACACACACATTAACTGCAGTAGATCTAATGGGTAAACAGCATATTTTTTTATGTTGTGGCTGCTCGGAGTGGATGAAGTCTGAGAGGAAAAATATCTTCGTTAAAGTTTAAAAAAAAAAAGAAGTATATTTGAACCAGTTTGATTTCTCTGCTGGTGTGTAATGCTTTGACAAATGTGACAAATATGTTGCGGTGGGACGCTTGTTTACGTGCTTTTGTGTATTTGCACCTGATTGTTTGCGCTCTTATCTGCATATAACCAATGTTGGTGACGGGAAGCAATCAATCGTCCAACTATCCAATTAGCAGCCCAGAGAAAGTGCTTGTGTTTGTGTGTGTGTGTGTTATTTTGGTGGTGGTGATGGTGGGTGGTGGGTGTTGGGGGGTTTTCTCTCTTAATTTGAACCAGGCTATTTAAATTCACAATACAGCCAAGATAGAGAAAGAGAGAGAGAAAGAGGGGGAGATGGAGAGGAGGAGATAGAGGGAGGAAAACAGGAGAACCTCCTGAAAGAGACAAAAAACAAATGGAGTGGAAGGAATAGCAAGACCAGTGGCATAGAGAGAGACAGATTATATGAGAGAGAGGTAGACCAAGTGAGAAAATGGGATGAGAGGAGTGTCAGAGAAGGCCAAGGATTCAAAGTCGGCATTTAATCCCCGAGACGGCTCACAAGCTGTGCAGAAATCAGCCTCACTACGAGTTAACGCACACGTAAAAAACACGTACAATATCATGCATATCACGTGTTGAGGTGCCTCAAATCCCCTCAGTGCTACTGAATACAATTTTCCTCCCATTTTCACAAATGCGAAGCTAGAAATACTGAGGTAATGAGTCCAAACTTTTCCCCAGCAGCCCCAGTTTTAGACCAGAGTTTTTATTTATTCATTTAGCTTTTCGTTTATATTTTCTGTAGATTTTATTTCCCCTCATGATGGTCTAAATGCTGTTTCAAAGAATATTTCACAAAGCCAGAAACATCAGGGGGGTACAAAAAAAAGTTTTAAATCCTTTCATTTTATTTTTTGCATGTTTGGAGCAAGTCTGCAAGTCTGTTTGAGCTGTTTTTCAGTGTCTTTTGCATATATAAAATACTCTACACTTCTTGATGCACCAACACTGTGTGCTGGTACTCATTTTTCCTTGACTCCACTGCTGCTCCAAGACAAGGACATTAGTTACTGAAGAGCAAATTACTTAATTCACAAGCCATTTAGCACTGATCTCTTCCACCTCAGTAACTAGATACTACTGTCTGCAGCATTTCCACTAGCATTAGCCTCCACATTCATTTCCTCATTACTTTTAGCATTAGCTAAGCTACAGGCACTGTGCCGCCCTGTTAATTAAGTCTGTTTTGAGCGCCGAGCTTTTCAGATCACGTTAGCGCGCTAACTGAAGCAGGACCACTCTGTCTTGCCTTGTTGCCTTCCTCATCACACGCCTGTTTCTCTTCTCAGGCTTTGCTTCTTTGTCTCCTTGCCTTCCCTGCTCACATTTTCTCCTGGGGTCACTGACCAACCATGACAGAGACGAGAACTCAGTTTTTTTTTTTCTTGTGTGTTTGCATGTGTGTTTTATTTCTTTCCCCGTGAGTAGTTTTTATTAAGATTTAGCCCCTTGTCTCAGGGACATGTGCTGGAGTTGGGCTCAAAATCAGGTTAAGCTAAGGGTGACACATGTAGCAGTGAGAGGTTAATAATCAGGTTGATGTTTGGGAGACTCATGACATGCTGTGTGTACTACTGGACACATAGAGCGGCTCTGTTATCTGCAATGTTTACCTCTGCAAGTTGGGGTTGTCCTCCTACCCTGTGTATGTGAGTGTGTGTGTGTGTGTGAATAAGATGAGGATTGCATGGTGGCTCAATTATTATTACAGCAAAGGATGTGTGTGAGAAGGGAGGGAGGGAGGCGAGGAGAAAAGTGGATGACTTGATAAAGCCGAGGCAGAGTGCAGGACGGCTGTCCGACAGAGGAAAGAGATTGGCAGCAATGATGGAAAGAAGGGTGAATACAGAGTAGGAGGAATAAAACAAGTTCATTTGCATTTCATGATACCTTTTTTTACAACAGAAGCAGCCAAAACAGAAGTCCCAGAAAAGGATCAGAGCTTTTGACTTTTATGTTTTAACAGTGGCGACCGTGTAGAAAAAGAGGCTTACATCATCACAGGATTTGCAACCGATATGGCAAATGTCCTCCACAGGTGTACATGAGAGGTGCAAGTGGGTAACATAATTGATCAGAGCTACAAGATGTCAGGAGTCCTGTTTGAAGATTGCATGTCGCCTGTGCCTCGGGCGAAATTTTTGCTCAAGTTGAAAAAAAAAAAAGTCTGTCTGGAGCGAGCACCTTTTTGATTTGCATGTTCAGACCGACTCTTTGCAACATGTAGAGTTACACATCACTGAACATATATGATGGATACACACACTGTCAGCACAACTTCAAACTTGTGAGACACACACACCCCCAGTGAGGATTTACATTTAGCACCATACATATGGAAGTAATTGGAGTACCTATGATACTTAATTCTGCTCCACAACATTGCAGAGGGAAATGTTTTATAACAATAGTTTTTCCATTACATTTATATAAGAGCTATAGTTGCATGTTTCTTTGTATATTAAATTCTTCCAAAGCATCACAGACAAAATAAAGTCATTATTACTGTATAAAAAATTATTTATTACATTAAACTGCTCAAGAGTGCATCAATTAAATATACATCTGCAAGACTAAAATGTCATATTTACATCAACATCATACATTTGCATTACATTAATCCAATGATAAATTATGTGAAACACAACTCTCTAAAATGTACTATTCCACATAATTCATGTTTTACATTTAACACTTACATTGTGCTAAAAATACAGATTTTTTTAATGAAATAAAAGGTTTACGCACCTTAGCTTGAACCTTCACAACATTTTATAACTTTTTACTTAAGGATTAAAATACTTAGATGTGATCCTCCATTGCTCATATAGGTTTAAGTGAATCAGCTGTAATTGTATTTAAAGTAAGTAACTAGTTTCTAGCCTTTTAAGAATTATGTTAATAGATATTACTTTTCCAGCATGTGTAAGCAAAGTGCCATTTTATAATAGGAGACATGTGGTCTTGTCTGATTTAATCTAACTGGAGATTCATGTAGACAAAGTGTTTTGCATGTTTATATAGGAGTAATGTTAGCAGGCCTTTAAAGCAACTCTAGCTTCACTAAACTGAAGCTGAGATAGAGAAGGGCAGGGATGCAAATGAGTAAGAAAAAGCAAAAAAGGGAGAGACAACAGGACAGAGAGACAGATTAAAGGAGAGGAACAGAAAGACTGAGATGGACTGAATGAGACGTGGCGAGAGAGAGAGAGAGAGAGAGATGAACAAAGACAGCACAGAAACACCTCTAATGAAGATGAACAGCAGAGAGAATCTGTCACTGAAGAGGAGCGATGGCTGATAGATGGCAGCGATAAAGGAGAAGACGAGTGTTTAACTCTCACAACGGTCATCATCTGGCCAGCCTATAATAGCCTGCCCATCCTGGCCACCCAGTGACATCACTGTGGGGGACGCTGGGCGTTGGTGTCGCCGCGGCAACTGGATCTCCTCCAGCTGTTGCCAGGCGGCAGTCTCCATGGAGATGTATATGGTGGGGGTGGGAGAGGCAGAGAATGGAAAGAGGTCTAAAGGGGCAACTCTCTTTTTGTGTGTGTGTGTGTGTGCGCGTGTGTGTGTGTGTGTGTGTGTGTGTGTGTGTGTGTGTGCGTGCGTCCATCTATTAAAAGCATTTTTCAAATTGATATAGTAAAGCCATTATATAAAATGGGGATGTTGACAGAGATTAAAAATCCATAATGGCAGATGTGTGGCTAATTCCACTGGTGTTTGTTGAGCAGAGTGCCTCCAGCCCTGACTGGCCACTCTGTTACTGTGTGAATCCATATTCTTGTGTGTGTGTGTGTGTGTGTGTGTGTGTGTGTGTAAACAAAAAGGATGCAGACAGAGGGAGCAGGTAAATAGTGTGTGTGATGATGCAGCAGTAAGTTTGGATATCTGTCATCTTGTTTCTAATGATTACTACCCCTAGCTAAGACAGTAGATAACACACACTCATACACACACACACACACACACACAAAAACACACACATCATATACATACACTGCACTTTCTCTCTTTTATTTTTTCATTGGATTCTATTTTTCCCGCTCCACTTCACCTCCTCCATCTTTCCAACTTTCACTTCGCCCTCTCTCTTGTAATCAGATGTGAGTAGTACACACTGTCACCGCTGAGCAAAGTCAGTACTCCTGCTCCCTCTCTAGCAGTCACAAGTGTATACACGCACATGCACATACTGTACAGGTACACATCGCCTGCTTTGCTATAGGCGACACATTTGTCTCGCTGCGCCAATAAACCTCAACCTAAACATGTTCTGTGCTGCAGTGCCTGATATTGTACAGCACACACAGCACAGAGCTTTTTATTAAGCCTTCTGCAGCTCAGAGCAAATATATGAATTGAAACTAATAAACACACATATATATACTGAATAGCTAATGTAATTCACCAGCTAAGGGACCTATTGTGCTCAGAGGTTTTTGGCATTTGTGTGGGTTTGCTCTCATAGCACGGCTGCACTAATATGCATCCAGTGTGGGCATATGTTTATATAAGCTACAGAACTCTCACAGGCTTTAAAAGTCATTGCAGACCATAAAAATAAATGTATGCAGGGTTTTTCATGGATAATCAATTAGCAGACTTGGTAAGTCAATATAAATATGTTAATTCCACTTTTTCAAGCATTGCTCCACAGCGTCACTAGTGCTCTCTAACTACGGATTGCTATTAAAATTCATTCTAACAACCAGAGAGCTGCATTCTCTCGCATGTGCAATGTGCCTGTTTGCACACATATCCAGTTGATTTGGATGAGTCATTATGTTCTGACTGCAAAACGAATTCATTTTTCTGTTCTAACTGCTTTTAAGAAGTTACATTAGAGCATGTGTGCTACGTCCGAGCCGGATCAATCACTGTCATCTTGCTGCGCTGAGTCTGACAGATGATGGCGTCTCATCCACGATGATCAAATTAGTTTGCAGAGGAATCGAAACAATCACCTCACTCATTATATATATTGCCTTTGTGCTGTTAGGTAATGCCTTTGCCTGTTTTTCTGCTCCATAGGTTCAGGTTTTATTGTATAGAAGTGTATTAATTTCCTCAGCCATTAGTTAAAGCTGTCATTAGTTCAGTGGAGGCAGTCCTCCTCTGCTGACAGCTCAAGAAAGCCTGCATTGCAGCGAGTGGAATGTGCATTTTTTTTACTCTAAAGGTAGCATGTAATCACTCTTATTTTACATTCAGCACTGTTTCACTGCACCTATAGTACAGTATAACACTCAAAAGACCTTTTATCTGCGTGCACTTATGCCCTCAAGGCCTTCTTTTACATACCATTGACTTTGTATGCTCAAACTGGAGATGAAGTCATAGCTTTGTATCCATGCTTATAAAAGCTTCACCTGTAAATGCTTCCCATAAATGTAATTTGAAAGATTAGGAATTGCCTCAGGTGTGTAAACTGTATTGGAGTTTTACCAGCAAGTGAGCATGAATTAAATTTAGTTAATCATTCAGATTGCTCTAAACTGTTGAGTTAAATTGTTATTTTAGACCCTCAGCGGAAGCACAAGCTGTTAAGACACAATATTTATGCCTGCAGGGATTAGTATTGTTACTCGGCGAACTGAGACTCCCTGGCTAGCCCTGATCTAGTGTGTCTAGTTGCAGCTCTGCCAGTTTTTCTGCCAGGCACTTTAATCAGCTCCTCATTGCTGCATGAATTCCCTATGTAGGCCTGGCCTCCCTCCCCTTGTGCCTGGCAGCCTGTTATTTTTTCCTGCCACATCCACAGCACATCAACCTGTAAGTGTCATTTAGCTATCAACACACACGGCTCCCCAGAGCTTTTTTGTTATTAAAAAATGGGACACGCTCTCCCTGCCACCAGGGTGCCACGTGTTTTTTTTTTGTTTTTTTTTTATGTGGATGTGTGTGTTGATGTTCATTTTGGCTATGGGGAGACAGTGCTATTACTAAGAGTAACCCCGTGTTCCCCTGGAGGAATCAATGAATCAAGAATTATTTGTGTGTCTCTCCGTGTGTATGTGCATGCTTGTGTGGAAACGTAGAGCTCAAAGAAATAGGTGTTGGTATTCTCGCATGAATTACTCTGCTCGTATGCGATTGTGTGTATGATATGTGTTCTTGATGTGCGTTGGCTGAATGTGGCAAAAGGCTCGAACTGTTAGAGAAACACAGAGCTGGAAATAGGCCCAGGCGATATGGGCAAAATCAAATATAGCGACAATATTGAAGGGATGACTATTGGTGCTTTCACAAAATATCAGCATAATAGGATTTTTTGATGAATAGTTCTCAGTAATGGATGTAATGGCTCAGTGGGTAAAGGCAAATTTTAGAACAGCTTGAACAATCTGGTAAGTTCAGAAAATTGCATCACTTTACTAGGATGCAACTCAAAACCATGAAGAGAAAACACTTTTGTAAAAAAAAAATCGTGTTGAAAACCAAAGATGATTTCTTGTCACGTTATTATATCAATGAAACATTGGTTTATTGCCCAGTCTCACCTGGAAATCTCGTTTTCCCTCACTGCTGCATGTCAGGTCTCAAATTCCCTTTTTTCTTATTACATTTTTCGCTTATGAATTTTTCATACCTCTGTCCAGATAAGTGGGGTGATTACCTGCTTACATGAATTCAATTTTCGAGTTCGTATGAAAGCCTCCTGGATGATAAGTTGGGCCTTTTATTGGAGAGACAAACCTGTACCTGCGTTTTTGTGTGTGTGTGTGTGTGAGAGAGAGTTATGTTTAGACTCCAGCTCCATTTTTATACCAGTTGTTTTCTTATTTTTTTTTTTTATGCCAAGTGCAGACTGAAAGAAGAGGTGTTTATATCAGGGTATCATTAAAAAAGAAACAGTAGAAATGTCTTGGTGACACAGCTGGCTGTCAGGACTGGCTTTGTATTTCAGCAGCCCTGCAACAGGAGCAAAATGAGCTGTCAGATACTGTATATAACTCTGTGTGTGTCTGTGCGTACACATTTCATATTTGATCAAAATTAAGCTGTCAGAGATGTGTGTGTCTTTTGGCGCGCGTACTTTTGATCGATACTGAGCAGCCATGAGTGCATATGTGTGTGTTTGTGTGTGTAATTGTGTGTATTTGTAAGTGCATACACAGCACTTGAGTGCCAGCCATGTTTTGGAGGAACACTTTAACTAACAGGCTTTAGCTTTTGCCTAAATCTGTGCCATATTAGTATTTATATATTCAACTTCATTTTCCACTCATTTACACGCAAGCACAAGCACATAGGTACGCAAACAGTGTAGACACACACACACACATACACATACATACACACACACACACACACAGAACGCTTTATTTATTTGTGGGAGTTTTTTAAGCTAATTAGTTTGAGTCCAGGGGAAAACTGTAATTGCCTCCCAAGAGTAAAAAGGGATGACAAAGGGAAAGAGAGAGGATGAAGGCCTAATGGGAGGGAAAGAAACTGCAAAAGAATGAGAAAAGGGCTGAGAGAAAAAAGTTGCGGAGTGGGCGGAGCTTTGCTGGCAGTTCGAACATGTTGAAAAAGCCTGTTTTGACATGTACCGTCTTGAAGAGTGTGACTGTTCTTGTGTCTTTGTGAGTGTGACAGATCACTGTTGACGGGGACTAAAGCAGTGTGCTCTCTGAGACATCACCTTGTTGCATGTGAGTGCGTGTGTGTGTGTGTCATTGCGCTCTCGCTTAGCTAATGGTGTGTTTGCGAGCGTGGGCGGTGAGTGAGACATCCCTAACTGACACCGTCATTACTGTATAATTTGAGTGACGGAGAGAGTGAGCGGGTGCAACGTGACAAAGACGGGCAGAGACGCAGGGAGACAGAGGGGAAGCTGTGTAAAGAGAGAAAAGGATTTGATGTTTAAGGAGATGCAGTGAGACAGGAAGAAATGCAGATAGACACATGGTGAGAGAGAGAGAGAGAGAGAGAGAAAGGTGCAAGAAAGCCTGGTGGCAAAATGATGCAGAGGTTGAAAGATAAGAGGAAAGACAGAAGGAGGAATGAAATTCAGGGAGAAGAAAGATGAAGATGATGAAAAATAGGCCACCTCTGAGGCTTTTTTGGGGTCCCAGGCAATCAATCATTCTATTAATCTCAATCCTTCCCCCTATCTTTCCATGAATTTAATCCTGCTGACTCCCTTTATCCCACACTTTTTCGTCTAATGTCTCTCCTTGTTTTTTTTTTTTAGACGTGAAAAATAAAATGCATCATACCTTAAAAAGGGACATACTGACACCACTACTTGCATACAACAAAAGCATATTACTTGTAAAATTAAACTTTTATTAACAAGTTCGTTAGTTTACAAAGTGGCACACAGTGTAGAGCATGCATAGCAGACAGTTTACAGTCTGCAAGTTTTTACTGACCGTCAACAGCAAACTTTTCCACAGCGCCTGAATGCAGCACTCCACAAATCCAGTGTTCATACTGAGCCTGCAGGTTCAGGCTTCCAGCTCAGAACAGAATTTATTACCTGGATGTGGACTCACCAGCGACTGGTCAGCTAACATGTACAGTAAACAAGACAGCTTTGTAGCTGCTGGAAGGCATATTCCTCCTCTTTTAGTGGTGGCTGGCAGCCTTTCACTATTGTCAACTCCCTTTCAGCAAACTGATATATCCCGGACTGATCTCTGCAATGAAAGCGAAGCAAAAACACTGACATGACCCTGCTGGTTTTATTGACGCAGACGTCAATTTGGTGCCGTTACTTCCTCTCTTGGCAGCTCGTATGCTGAACAACAACGACCCATTCTGCCTTAGAAAACCTCTGCGCAGAACATTGAGAAAAAACGGCGCAATAATCCCACCTTGAAGAGGCTGTGTAAAAGAGACAAACAAGGGCTAGAGAGACAAACTGACAGCCATACTGACAAAGAAAGAGTATATATTCTCTGTTATTTATGTTCTGTGCATTGATTAGCATGATGCATGAAGGTGAAAAGGGTCTTTTTACAATCTTTACATAACTATTTATATCACTTTCCATCGATGCAACCATCTGAAACACTCTGAATACTTTCCAGACAAGTTTGTTTTTAAAAGTTGTTCAGTTATCACTATATTTTTGACATTATCACTTTTCTCCTCTAACTATGATTGCAACCTTTTAACTTCGCCTGTGAATGTTTTTCTCAGGATCTTAAATGTGGACTTGTTGTTCTACCTTTTACTTAAAAAAAAAAAAGAAATAACACATCATTAAAACATTGCCAAGCTCGATAAAAGTAGTTCTGCTGTTTTCTGCTTCTGCAAACGTCGTCGTGTCTGCATTTTTTTCCATCTCCTCTTCTCTCCATCTCAGCATCTGGTAATGACAATGAAAGTATGCAGTGTAATTGTAAGATTATGAAGTTACAGTTTAACAAAATACAAATAGATTATGTGTTCTGCTGTACACCACAACGCTGTGATCCACCATCTGCCACCGAGCTAAAATCTTCATCTTGGTTTGTACTGGAAGGAGAGACATCTCTTTGGGCTGAAGAGCTAAATTGTCTTTTTCAGTAATGTAATGCAGCAGGTTGGCAAAATCAGACCAATGGTTCAGAGGTAAAACTTTTAAAGTGCAGGTTTTTCTCTGTTTTTTCCCTTCATTTTTCTTTCTTTCTTTCTTTTTTATTCAAGTGATGAATGTAACACCTTTAAACCAGCCTAAATGAGGGTTAAAGAGATATTCCGGCTCATTTTTCTTCTGCGGCGAGGCAGCAGTAGACAAATCTAACTCCTTGCCATGCAGCGAGTTTGTCTTCTCTTCCTCTCTGACTCTAAAACCTCCTCAAATCTTTCTCGGTTGTATTTTGGAGCCGCGCTGCTCTTGAATGCATCCTGTCGTCCGTGCGAGTTGTTGTGTGCTTCCATCAGTGGTTTCTCTCCTGGTCCTTGTATGTTTCACGGCCATTAGTCACATTTTCAGGGGGTCATCACAGGTCATGGCAGAGTGCAGTCGGGGCTTGTTTACTCCTTGGTGCTCTGAGCTCATCTGTTCATCTCTCTGTCTCTTTTTTAGCTGGTGGTCCTCCTCCTTGCTTCAGCTCTGTCTGTCTGTCTGTCTGGGTGTCTGATTGCCAGGCTGCTTCCCCTGTGTTGTAGCTTCACACACTCTGCTATGAGCCCACAAACTTTTAGCACATATTGCTTTATTAAACTTTAACCTTTATTAGCTGGGAAATAGACACTACTGCCAAAGCCGTAAAGCCTATGAAACAATCAATGTAAATCAACAAAGTTAATCAACACCATGTTTATCACTCCGCGGTTTTCTCTCTTTGACTCTGACTCTCTTCTTCCCACTCGCCGGATCTGTTTCACCTCAGTTCGAATCAATTCAAGCTGCTTTATTGGCATGATCAAATCCTTTTCTTGTTGCCAAGTGCAAGTGCAAATCGCATTAACAGCACATCTCAATTTAAATTAAACAAAACACAAGCACACCCTCAGAAATCGCGCGAATATATATCAGGTTATATTGTCCCCATCTTTTTTTTCTCTTGAAGCTTGAAAATTCGTATTTTCTTGTATTATGTTTGAAAGAAAGTGTAAGTAATTTTCTGTAAGAGCTGGACAATGTTAGTTTTAAATTAATATTATTCAATCAAGGGTAAAAGATATATATATATATGTTTGATGGAGTGTTTTCAGTCACTAATTAATTCACATCTGGTGTCCTTGCTTACACATGCACGATCTATTTATGATATTGACTCAATATAAACTGTCACCGACCGTCATTATAACGAGGTGACGTGGCAGCCGGTGCAACAATGTGACTCACTGATGGGTTTTTAATAGTTTGTGGACGACAGAGCCGCAGAGGAACAAGCTAGATCAGACTTTTGCTGCACTATCAACACTTGTTAAGAGGACACGTTCATTACCGGCTTTAGTATTTTCATGCAAATTACTGACAAATGAAGAAAAAGTATAGAATTTTACAGGCGTTATACTTTTATCATCACAGTGTTTATTTCTCAGGTTCTTCCTTTGTATGGTTTTGCTCCCTCCATCCCGCCACTGCTGTCACTGCCCGTCTGTCTCAACACAGTTTAAATCTAAATTCAAGATGCTTCATTGACCTGATCAAATGCTTCTCACACTCCTACAGCACATGTGCAAATCCAATCACCACTACATTTACATCTGTACCATAAAAACAACTGAGCACATGGTTACAAATCCTACAAATAATTCATAAACAGCCTGTATTCTTCATCTGTTCTTTCACAGTTTGGAGTAGATTCACTGACTGTAATCGGGAAGAGCAACTGCATATTGATTCCTGTTGGTAAACTGTGAACTTTTACCAGCAAGCCAGTTGTTGAGATTTCATCAGTTAAGCATCATGAGTGGGATGTAAGAAGCATCAAAAAGAACACAGACTGCTAATTGAGAGGCACGTTTGGCACTTGGAAACAGTTCCAGCTGTTTGTAGAAGGTGGATCGCAAAGTCCAGTATACACAAGTATAAAAAAAAAGAAAAAGCTCTCCATCTGCGCAGCATGTCTCTCTTTCTGCCTCTGAGTCCTGTGTTGTCCCTTTTTATATCCGTCTGTCTGTCTGTCAGACTCTGTGTCTTCTGTACTGCTCTTTAACTGTATTATAAAGCCATTTTCCTACAGTGGCCGCTCTGTCTCCGAGCAGGCCCCCTCACCCTGTACCCTGCGTTCTCCCCTCCCACCCGTTCAAATCAATGAAACTGCACAGGCCCTTCCTCTCCCCACTGACTATCTGAATACTTTGCTCTCTTTCGTTCTGTGAATACTTTTCCCTCCCGCTGCGTTTTCTCCCTCTCCGTCTCTCTCTCTCTCTCTCTTTGAATGCTCTCGCCCCCGTCTCTCCGTCAGTCTGTCTGTCTCTCTGTCTGTCATCTCTGCTGGACAGTTAGCCCGTTTTCATAAAACTTCCTCTGTCCTCCGCTGGCTGGATTTTAAAATGTCAGATGAGATCCAGAGAGCAGTGATTTTCTTTTTTTTTTTTTTTTAGTTCTTTGACGTACACAATGTCCCCCCTATGTCTCTCACGAACTCACAAATGAGAGCCACTAAGCACACACACACACACACACACACGCACACACTTCTCGCCTCCTCTATCGCTCACACACATACATTTTGGTGACTCATACAACAGTGATAAGTAAAAAGTCTGTCTTTTATATATGCGCACGCTTATATCTGGCTCTCACAAAGGCAGCAAAAACACACTCATAAAACATACACGTATACACGGTGTAGTGACTGGTGATGGCGTCTAATTTTTACCCTGTTGACTTGCCACATGCGGGATTGCCAGTAATGAAGCCTGTGAACAGTTCTGCTCTTCAACAGCACAGCCAATTACAGCAGGCATCCAGAACAGCGCTTTTGAATTCTCCTCAGCGGAGGATGTGAGCAGACAGACAGACAGACAGACAGACAGACAGACAGACATGTTCAGTCATACTCTCACATCAATTTAACGTCGCCGTTTCTGCGGCAGAACACGGGGAACGTAGAGGGGGGGGGTTTGACTTTGCCATATTGTTGATGCTGGTATGTAATTTGTTGTGGAGTGGAGGAAACAAATTAGTGATGATAATCTCAGTTATGGAGAATTGGTTTAATTGGAAATCATAATGATGGGGGGAAAAAAAAAAGAAAAAGAAATGAGACCAAAAAAAAAAAAGAAAAAAAGAAAAAAAAAAGGCGAATACTTTTGTGTCTGGATAACCACTCCAAAGATTTCTCAACATACCAGATTTGAAAAAGAAGTTTAATTTCACAGCTACTTGGGGAGGTCTTTCTGAAAGTGGGTGCGTGCAGGCGTAAGTCGTCTGTACACACACGTTTCTGTGTCTGTTTACTAATTTGAGCGTGATGTCTGTGTGTGTTTTTCTCTTGAATGACGCTCTAGATTCAGAATAGAAATGTGTGCATATGTGTCTGTTTGTGCACATGTGCCAGCATGTGTCTCGTTGTAGTCAACAAAAATGTGTGTGTGTGTTTGTGTGTGTGTGTGTGTGAGCTTTTTGCAGCAGCTGTGTTTTACTGCAAAGGAAATAGATGGAAAGCTCTTTGTCCGATTGCAAATAAGCTGCAAGTGTGACTCTTATTCAGACACGGAATGAAAGACTTACAGTTGCAGCTTCTTTGTAATGGGTGTTAGGAATAGAGAGGGATGGAAAAAGGGGATGGAAGAAAAATGTTTACAAGTGATAGAAATAGAGAAGTAGGAGGTAAAAGTGCAATCTGACAAAGCGAAAGTGATCTGTTTTCAAAACAGGAGCCAAAGAAAGACGAGGAGAGAGGAAAAGGGGGTGAGGAAATGGTATTATGGCAGTAGGCAGGAAGAAAAGAGGGGGAAAAAAAAGTAGTAGAGTGATGAGCGGAGATTGAGTTGAGAGGTTAAATGACAAAAACACTGGATGAAAGGATGAAGCGAGAGAAAAACACACTCTGTGAGAGGGAGAGAGAGAAAAAAAACAGACAGGGTCATGCCAGTTTCCCCGCCATTGCCAAAGTCAAATGCCGCCGGTTGCTCGTGAAACATGCAAATTAAATGCAAATCAGCGGAACCTCGGAGAGGCGGTTTTCATGTTGACGTTGTCATGGAAATACTCAGCGACACACACACACACACACACACACACACACACACACACAAGATCGTGTGTATTTGTGTGTGTGTGTAGGCATGTGGTTGGATGGATGGATTTGTCAAGGGGTGAGAGAGGGATATAAAAGAGGGGTGGACGGACGGCTAATGAAGATAAAAGAGTGAGAGAGTGTTTACCTCAGAGTTAAGGACAGCGGAGAGGACGGGGGAACTGCATTTGGCCAGTAATGCAAAATAGTGAATCCTGGAACAAATTTAATAGAGGTGAGCTGAATAATAGGCGAGGGTAAACAATTGACGTTATTGGTAGAAAATGAGACAAGACAAGTGGAGAGGAGAGGAGGGAGGCAATATGAAGCAGTCAAGGCTGAGAGTAGAGAGTTTGTCTGTGTTCATCACTCTCTTCCCCTCTGTCCTTCAAGTTATTCTTCCTCTCCCTCATTTATGCATCAGTCCTTATCCTCCGTCGTCTCTTCCTTTACACTTAGCGGCCCTTGGCCGTTCCTCTTTCAATTTTTAAGGCACCATTAAGCAAGACGGGAACTGTGAAAGTGAAACGCATGTATGCACATTGGTAGCCATGTACCAAGTCCATCATCATAGGTTGTCTTCTCCTAATCTCGCAGTTACTTGCAGCTACTCTGTTTTCTCTGAAATTTCCCTTCAAGTAAAGGCTAAAATGTTATACTGACAACAAATCAACCAACAGGCCTGCATTTCCTCCCTTTTAACTTTGAGTGGCAGCGAAAAGCAGTGCAAAACTTTTATTGTTCCCAGCCACTTCCTCTTGGGAATGAAGCCAGAGTGAGCAGCAGCTCCTAAAGTATGCGGTTTAATGTGGAGATTCAAGAGCGCCTTCATCTTTATGCGCATACCAATATGATACTGTACCATACTGTACAGAGAAAACAAACACTTAATTACTTTATGCGTGAGAAGTGAGTGAGATGCACACAAAAAAATTTTTTTTGAAAAAGTTCAGGAGGGCAAGATGTAGGAGGTAATGAGAGTGCAGCAACAACGATGGGCAATAAAAAAAAAAAGAGGAAGAGATAATGAAGAAGAAAAATCACATGGACTAGGAAGGGCAAATGAGGGGGAGAAAGACACAGAACAGAAGAGGGAGATAAACAGACAGGGAGAGGATGCAGAGTGCACTGGAGGTATGGAAATGAGAGAGCGAGAAGAAGAAGAAGGAGAAGGAGGGAAAGTAAGTGAAGGAAGTAAAACGAGTGATGCGAAGAGGAGGACAGATGAGGGAGGGAGAGCGGTCGTGCAGGGAAGGGCTGTGAGGCGAGGTAGAGGGCTAACAGAGGGCCATGTTTTACAAATTGCCATTTGAGAGGAGCCGACGGAGGGATATGGCGGGGAAGGGGGGGGGGGGTGGGGGCAATACAACAACCACAGAGCGCCTCCAGATTGCACACAGCGAGAGATGTACTCAGGCACCTCCGAACACTGAATCATGCACACGTGGGTGAACACACAAACACAAAACGCTTGGGATACAAGTAAACAGAGAGCACAGGTACACACGCCTGTGATTTGATGGGTAAATTGGAGGAGCACACTGATCATATATCTGTGAGCTCAGCCTTACTCACATTGATTACCCTTATTCGCTGAACCCTAAACACACCGTGCGTCTGCTGTCATGTGACTGAGAGGAAAATTTCTTCCGGGATCTGACTCTTCACTCACCTGTAAGCCGAAACTACCTTTGATGTCACATCAAAAATAAAGAGTGCAGAGAGTGATGCAGCGTTCAGAAGATTTACCAGAGCTTTTATTTTCCCATCAGCCTTGTGTGTTTCCCATGACCTCAACCTCCAGGAAACCCAACCGCAGCTCCTCACCCCAACCAGACATCTTTCTGACCCAAAAACAGAATCCTAAACCAAACTCAGAGGGGAGAAAGTTGAAATACATCCTTTTCTTTGTATTTCAAGACCATATTGATTAATGCAACTGTCATCTCCATCATATAAAACCTGGACTTTTAAACCTTTCAAAGATCCAAAATGAGACAAAAAAACGGATTGTTCTCTCCCGATCCGGCCGTTTGAAAACTTCATTCATGATTGATTGACACAGATGTGGCTTGACAGAAATTACACATTTCCAAAGGGGGGAAACGGTGTCACACAGCATGATTCTTGCTCCTTTTGTACATGCAGAGTTTGGTAATGTGCCGGCAATGTCAAGGACTGCTGCACAGTGTGATTGGATAGTTTGTCACCATTGTAATAATGGCCACTTCCTGGAATGAGAAAGAAATGAGAAACTATCAAATCTTGAGTGACTCATTTACATTGAAAAAAAAAAGTGCATTTTTTTGTTTCTATTTATTTCTATTCTCACCCACAAGTAAAAATGACAGCCATCGTTTCAGAGGCTGGATGAGGTTAAAAGTGTCTCCACTCGCAATCAGTTCTCTGTCTCCAAAGTTTATATGCAGAGTGAAGTGACATACACTCTCTTGTTTAGTCAAGGCGCAACTGTCGACAGTGTTGCGTGTCAAAAGCAATGAGGCGTTATTACATTTCTACCAAATGTGCAAATGACTGGCTAGGATTTATTTATTTTTTTGGGGAGAAGTCAATTTCATGCAAAAAGCTGTTTGGAGTTTTTTGGACATTTTGTGTGCTTTTGTGCTCATTACTGCCTTATGTTCGGTCCCAACATCTGTTTCAGAAAGAACTGCGGCGAATTACTTATTGAAATGCTATTCATTTCTGACTTTAAACACAACTTTGTGCTAAACTAACCAAGTGCTTTTAACCTAAAGCCTAAACAGAAGTGAAGCTTTTGGAAGGAATAATTTTCCTACTGTGCAAATCAAAAAAAAAAACGAAAACCAAGAGTATAAAATATAGAAGAACAAGACACACAACCATGCACAGTTAGAAGTGCTCTTTCTGTCTTTGTCCCACTCTGTTAAGCCCCTCCAAACCCACCAGGTGCTCACACTGGAGCGTATCCTTCCAGAGGTCCTGCTGACACTCTTTTCTCTTGGCCCTTATCCCTCCTCTTCCGGCTCCACGCTCCAGCGACACAGGACATCATAAAAGTCCCATCAGCGCAGCACCACCTTCCTTCCCCACCCACTGTCCTTCCCTCCCATCTCGCAGCCCCGCCGCTCCCCTCCAGTTCACTCTGGCCATCAGCAGCAAATGAGGAAAGAGGCTGAAAACATTAGGGGAAAAATGTTCTCCTCCTTGGCAATTTCATTCCCATAACACTTTACATTAAGAAAGCGATTACCGAGCTCATTCTGGTTTGTCAAACCACATTAAATATTAAAAGTGGTAATTTCTAAGTTTATTATTTAAGCTTTTATTGACTTTTCTGACACACTTTCACCATAAATATATGACAAACACATACTGTTTTACACAGTGTTTCCTACCAAAGTTCACTTCATGAATTTAACAATAAGAAACTGTTAAATTTGTTTCCCTCTCATTTGACATCTTTAGAATATTTTAAAACCGGTATGAATTTGCATCCATTTCCACCCGCCAGCAGTTTGCACACATTGTCGATGCTCCACCACCACGTGTCTTGGCGTATGACCACTCCCCAACGGAGGGATCATGGGAAAGTGTGAAAGAGCTGGCAGTGAGTGGACGTATCTGTGTAGTGGAGTGGAATGATAAACCAAAATAAGGACACTGACTGAAAAGAACACACCTCCACCAAAGCACCACCAGATGTCAAACACTCCACAAATTATTTTTGTGTTTTTTTTGTGTGTGTGTGAGGCGCCATTTTATTTGTTCAGCCAAAGAAATTAGTGCCACCCCAACAATCGCAGCCACCTGTCAACAGTTTTAACATGGATGACATGCAGATGAGACTCGGTTGTAACATTCATTAGAGTCGTATCAGCTGTGGTACAGGACCGTTTAGCTGCTAATAACGATTGGATGGCTTTTCGTTCCTTCCAGCTTAATTTAAAAAAGATTTAATCATTTAAGGTGCTAAGCTGAACCATCGATCAATTCAGAATAATGCTGTAGAAACGTCGATGTTGTTCTCATTAGTATAACTTTTAACTTTGTGCAGCATTTTCTAGTCACTTCTGTCCCACCTCTGCTTTTTTTTTTTTTCAGGCTAAAAATATTTCCAAATTACAGCCTTTTGTGCTTCAAAACAACTACTGGAATTGATTATACATGCCTCGGTCTCTCTCTTGGCTGTCGGCGTCCTCAGAAATTGCAGCTGGTTCAGAATGCCAGAGAAAGACTTTTCATGTAGAATCAGCTGTGGGGCACATAGCACCCCCTATTCTTGATTTTGCGTCACTGAACGCTGGAGAAATGTAATGCTGATTTCAAGAATCTGTTTAAGACCTGCAAGGCTCTCAGCAATCAAGCTGCTGCTTCTTTCCTTTGTGAATTTTTTTTGACCTCGTCTCACTCCGGACAAGGTTTGCCGAGCACTTCTCTGCTGAGGATCGGGATCAAGATGTGAGTGAGGCCGAGCTCGTGGCCCCTTTGGGTTCTGCAGTAGCCTTTCTGTTGCCTTCAGGTTGTTCCGACTAAGTGCATCTGAGCACTTACGAGTACAAAGAGGCCTTTTATCAATGACTCTGTTTTTACTGCAGTCTGTCTTTGACATTTGTTGTGCTTCATTGACTTGAGAGACACTTTGTGAGACTCTCTATTTAAAGGTGCGACACAAATACATTTCACCTTTTTTACAGTACCTTATCTGAAGCCACAAAAGGAAAACATTTCTTATGAAATGCATGTGGTTGATTTATTGTTTCATCAATAACTAAGGACAGCAAAACAGACTTATTTTCTTTAAAAAAAAAAACAAACACACGTACGTATTGTGTATGGCTCTCAAGGTTGACAAGTTAAATAAAAGCTTTTGGTAAGAATAACACCTCGCTGCTTCCTTCGCTTTTTAACATTTGCTGTGTTATCCGCAGTGATTGTATTTTCATACCGCATCCACATTCCAGACATCCCTTCATCCCCTCAAAAAACAGCCTGTTTATTCCCTTTAAAAAGTTTTAAACGCAGCTTCACAGGAGTCTAGTGCACAATTAGACCATAGCCATAACTGAGGGGAAGTGGCCTTTTAAACGGACGGACGTGGTGTTGTATTCCTTTGGTGTGTCATTCGGTTAGTGTGAGAACTGTGTCACACCGTTGTGTCCCGTACTTTAACAAGAGTCTTCACCATTCTGCTCTGTCAATATAGGGCAGATCCACTGGGGTACCGGGCTGAATACATGAGCCTTTTGGAGGAGAGGCTTTTCATGCACTGACTGTCTCTGGGGGTTTTCTGAATTCTCTTTGTGTCACAGAGACATGGAGTGTCTTTGTATGTGTGTGTGTTTTTTATGTGTGCGTGTAAGGGTCAACAAAGAGTGATGATAGGCTGACGTAACAAGGCCCAACGATGAGAATAAACAGAAGGTTGGCCTGACTGTCATATCATCCCTGTTGATGTTGTTGCGGAGTGCCCATGCATGTCGGCATTGGTCTGTATACATGTATACATGTGTGCAGAATGTGTGTATCCTGATGCATAAACAAGTCAGTGAACTGGTCCTGTAGTGTGTTATTTCTTTCACAGCAGCTGCCACAGCCAAGCACCGCTTCATTTTATGTTCTCTTCTTCTTCAGTTAACCATGGATTGACTGATTCTCAGTCAGGCTGACTGTGTGCAGGAGCGGGGGGCCCAACAGGGCACGGGCCCCATATAGGCCAGAGCCTCTGTGTGAAGTGGCATTATGAATTCACATTGTGGAGTGAAACAGAAACAAAAAACACACACACACACACACACACAGAAAAAAAACTTTTTTCTGACAAACTGAAGAAAGAGGCCAAATATTCTCTTTGAAGTTTCCAAAAGAAAGAAGCCATTGTGACACCTTCAAAGGGTTCATGTGTTTGTCCCCTTAGGTTTCTGCAGAAGAGCTGCAGAAGATCTCCTGTCACAAAGTGACACCATTTAATAAGGTGCTTTGACTCTGTAGGAAGTAGAAAAAAAAGGAAAACTACAACCGTTTGGTCATTTGACCACCATAGTAAGGGAGGGGACTCTTCCACAGCATTACCCAGGGGCCCATCATCTCATAATCCGACCATGACTTAGAGGGACTCTGGTGCATAATCAGCAACTCATTTGCATTTTATCCCCATTTGTCTCTTCACTTTCTATTACGGAAACATTCTCCGAGCTGTCTCCTCGCAAAGGGATCTCATTTACTGTAAACAGCAGTGATCAGAGTCTTCTTGCTGCGAGACCCACAGCAGCTTTTGTGAACGTGTGGGGACATAAAATATGTGTGAAAAAATCGGTGTGAACTTTTTTTCTGTTTCTCGGCATATTTTTTCTGTGAAAATTTCAAAAAAAAAAACCAACAAACTAAGACAATGAGGCTTTGGCATCTCTGACTTTCTCAAGTTGGTGTGAAAAACAGTGGGGCTGTCGAGGTGATAAACTGTGACTTTGTTAAGGCTCCGGGTGTTAATATGGACAAACAAGTCAGAGGAGTGTTTACTGTGTTGTTTATTGGTCACTGTATCGCTGAATGCTGATACTTCAACCTTTTGGGTGCTAACAAGAGAGAGGAGAAAAAAAGCAACTTGATAGGGGTCCAGTGTGAGAGAAGGAAAAGCAGGGAAGAAGGGGGGGGACAATGGAGGAGGGTAAAGATGAAAAAAGAGAGAGAACACTTTTGTCTGCTTCTATTTTATGGCTCACAATGACCTCAGTGTTTGACAAGCGAGATGGGAGGGAGGGAGGGAATGAGATGAGCAGACAACAGAAGTGACAGATGATGCAGCGGCGTACTGTAAATGGTAAATAATCCCAGCAGAGGGAGAAGAGCGAGGGACAGGGGAGGAGAGAGGAGGAGTGAATCGTCAATTATGTGGGGAATGGGGTATGTCAAAAATGTGTGGCCTCCTTGAAATGCGGCGTCGTAGCCTACTCTGCACGTGAACACAAAGAAACTTCCGGGGAAAGACATTAAAACTGATGCGATTTTTTTCTTCTTCTCCGGAATAAATTGAATGTGTTTTTTTTTTTGTTCAATCTCAAATAATCATGCAGTGTTTTACTTCCACTTGTTTGATCCTGCCCACACACATACTTGCATGAGTGTATCATTTTGCACTCTCGCGTAAGTTGCGAGCTCACACGCTCATGCACACATACACACACACAAACACACACACAAAGGCGCTGTTATCTTTCCCCGGCCTCCTTTTGTGTCTTTCCTCGTGAATAAACAATAACTCATCTTTGTGACAATAAAAGTTGACACTCCACCCTTCCCATGAGCATCTATTCACACAGAATGGCCCTCGACACAATGAAGGAGCACCAAACACTTGGCCTGTCCCTCCTTTCCTCCGTCTAGCTAGGATCTCTCGCACCACTCAGACTTCCTCCCCCTCCGCCGACCCCTTTTCCATCCCTGTCTTCCTTCCTGGAGTTAAATTCAAATCATGCAGACTGCTTGATGAATCCATTGTTACCAAAGCCCTTCACATAGAGAGCTAAATGTGGGTTGAATTAATGGGGGGCTCAGGACCAAATAGCTTTCAAAAGGCAGCTCCTCTTCAGCTTCTCTCATTGCTCATGTTCATCCCTCGCTCTTCTTTCTGCTTTTCTTTTCTTGTGTACTGTGTTACCCATTCGCTCAGTGTTTTTTTTTTTATTTCTTTCCTCTCCTCCCCTCAGGGCTTAGATAAATACTCTTTCTACCTCTTCCTCATCTCTGATAAAGATTCCCTCCATCTCTCTCGACCCCTTTCATCTTCCCTTGTTTCTGTGTTTTTATCCATCACGTTGCGTATCTCTCTCGCTTCCTCCCCCTCTCTGTTTCTTGCTACCTCTTTGTTTTCCTTTTCTCATTCTGTCATCGCAAATTACCTGTCCTCTCAGTCTCTCCTTCCTCAGCACAGCACTCTCTCCATTCATATGTCTCCCTCGTCGGCCTCCATCTCCCCGTTCGTATACTCTTTTGCTTCTCTTCTCTTCCTCGTCTGTCACTCTATCCATCTTTCACTCCTCCGCGAGCGGCAGGGTGTCTGCGGTCCTCCAGGGTGTGCTAGGTGTCACGGTGAAGCTTGTCTCGTCTCCACAGGCTGCTCTCATCACCGTTGGCCTTAAAGGAGCACGTACGCATACACACACACACACACACATATATATATGCATCACAAACAAAGTTACATAAACTCATTGCACAGGCACACACACACACACATTTCAAGATGCGGAATGGAAGCGGCAGGGAGGAGGAGGGATCTTTTGGGGACAATTTTGGCCTCAGGGCTGCAAGATTATCAATGTGTTCTCTTGGATGCAATAAGCTTGTGCCTTTGCTTATGTGTGGGTGGGTGTGTCCATGCTATGACTCCACACAGGGTTATTAGCTATTTTCAATTTGCATTTGTTTGCTAACTGCGTGTGCATGAGTGTATTTCCCCACACGCTAATCTATCGTACGGTACCATCAGCCACCACTTCACATTTCATCTGTGTGTGTGTGTCCCTGTGCTCTTATATTATGCCAGAGCCATCACTTTGCTGCATCTCATTGCTGTTCCTCTTTGTGTGTGTGTGTGTGTGTGTGTGTGTGTGTGGTGTGCATCCTATTTAGCTCCTCCCCATCCCTGTCCTCTCTTTGAACTCTGCTCCAGTGTACACCGCAATGACTACCGGACACAGGGACCATTTGATCCTGCTGCAAACACACATTCACACATTTATACACACACAAATGCACACACACATGCACACACACATGCACACACATGGATGCAACTGATGCATGAGGCTCATCAGTTCCACTTTTTAATAAATTTTTCACCCTCAAAACAAAAAAACAAAAACAAAAAACCACTCTGAGTTTTATGAGTTTTACTGAAAGGGACAGGCCCGATCTGTTCAAACTGATTTTCAGTTAAATTTTCTGCTCCCACGCACCAAGAAGTTGCACAGTTTGTTGCCGCTGCCAGAGGAAAACAGTACACCACATTTCACAGAAAACAGAGGCCCCCCCGGGACAACTCCGTATATATTTCTGCTAATAGATGGGGAAGTAAGGATGCAGCTTAGTAGCTGTTAATACTGCAGATCCAAACTCTAAAATACCTGAAAGTAGTAAACAGTAACATAAAAACAGAGAATATCATTGCTGAAAATGCTGTTTTTAAAACAGTAATCCTTTATAAACTCTCATTTTCTTACAAACGATACATAATAATCAGATTCTTTAAAAAAACAACAACAGACATAGATAAAGATATAGACAGATATGAAGACACGTGTTTGATTGGGTCTCTGAACATACGACAGTGAACACACACTGAGAGATGAACTCGTGTTTGAGAGAGAGAGAGAGGGAGGGAGAGAGGGACAGCAATGGAGGCCAGATAATTGCTTCATGTAGAGCAGATGAAACACAGGAGACAAAAAAACAGAAGACACACAGAGAGAGAGATAGTGTAACGGATTATGGATACCCAGCAAGAAGCAGAATGTGACAAACTGATAAGAGATGGCATGATGCATGATGACACGAAGAAGGACAGGGGAGGTGAAGGAGGGAGTGGCGGTGGAAGGAAAGGATGGAGTCAAGGAGAGGTAGCATGACGGCGGAGGTGGGGGGGATGCAGGAAGGGGGATGTATTGGAGGGGAACAACAGAGGGGAGTGGAAAAAAAAGGAGGGGGGTAGGGAGGAAGAGGAAGGGGGGGGGTTGGTGAAGCGATGAGGCGAAAAAGCACAGCACACCAGGGAGAGATAGAAATGATGGAAGGATCGCAGCTGAGGCACGGGGACAGACGGATGGAGACACAGCGATAGAGGAGGGCAGAGAGGGAGGGATGGCGTGAGATAAGAAGTCAGAGGTTTTTAGTGTTTCCCCCCGCCTGAAACATAATAACATCGTGTTTGACAGATGATTGTAGCCACAGTCCCTCACTCACTTTTTTTTTTTTTTTAAAGCAATATATGCCACAGCGGGAATGTTACCCTTAACCTTGAAGTGAGAGGGGTCTTTGCAGAAAGTGAAGAGGACTTTTATTTCCCAGATTCTTGATTCTCACCCCCAAAAAACCCCTTAAATTCACAACACAGGTGGAGAAGCGGAGCACGGATGCTGTGTGGAATGAGTGAGAGTGTAAGACAGGGTGTAAGACATGGACAGAGTGAGTTCTGGTGGTATGCCAGAGGATTATCAGGCTGATTTACAGCAGATCTGCCCACCCGGACAATTGGATCAGAGGCTTGATCAGGACCAGTGGTCAGCCTAAATTTATCTGGTCGGGTGAAGGCTTTTAAGATTCAATTTCGGCCAACCCCGTGCACTCCCAGATTGATCCGAGCTGCCCCAATAATGCCAAACGTGTCTGATAATTACAACACAACATTTGTACAGATCCTGTGCCGGCACAAGCATCAGAGAGTCGGTCCAGGGGCAAAACAAACAGTATTCAGTTAGAATTTCAAAATTTTGTGAAGCGAGGATGAGAATATATAGTCTGATCCACTGCAGCTCCATCATTGATTTGATTCAGTTTTTATTGAATCCAGGGAGTTTTTTCAGATTAAACCCTAAAGTTTATAGAAAAGCCAGCAGGGTCATCTCATTTTTATTGTTAATAGATCATATTTTTTAAGCTTGAACATAAAGATTCTTTCTCTGTCTCCTTTTTTTTGTAAACTTGGTTATGATAAACATATTTCTTTATTTGTGTGAAGAGTGGGTCTGTTTGTCTCAGCATGTAAACTTCTATTATTGATCAGAGGGTGAAAAAACAGGTATGCATTTTGTATTAAAGGGAAAGATGTGTGTGTTCAGTTTCAGAGAGGGAGGGGAGGTGTGATCCAATCACAAGTGGGCACTTGAGGTTGTATTGTGATGCTAAGTGTGAAGCGACATGCTTAAAGCCGTCCACTTGTGATCTGCTCAAACAGAGGGAATGTTGATATTTATTGTGCACAATCTCTTCCTCCTTTGTGGTGTTTTAACTGAGCTGGAGACCGAATAGTTCATTTTTCCATCATCAGAAGAAACCATTTTTTGCTGCCATTTTTACTTTGCTTGAAAAACAACTTGCACAGACATGGAAATTGCCTAAGACAGAAAATCCATCACCGTTAAAAACGAAACCTCTATTTGGTCTTGTTAGGGTTCTGTATTATCATTATCTCATTGTGCCAGAGTCCCCAGGTTGAGTGCTTTCATATCAGTGTGATGCATTGTGCGCCGCTTACTGTCAATCACCTGACAGCTACAAGAAGAAATGAAATTCTCTGGGAGGACATAATCCCTCTCAGAGCATGTTGCATTGCAAACACTGCCACAATCTAAAATATCACCACAGCCATGTCCTGTTGTTTGAAGCATCGGTGTTAGCTCTGATAGCAGCAAGTTTCAAGCGAGATATGACAAGATAAAGTCTGGAAAACAATGTTAAAAAAAGAGAAAATCAAATTCTCTTCAGTGCTTTTTTTTTTTATATAAGAAGGAAGAATTATCTGCAACATGTAAATGACTCTGGTGTTTGTTTTTTAAATGAGCGATGCCTCTTTTGTCTCTAAATCAGATTTGTCTGTGAGCAACCTGATAGAAAACATAGTCCCCAGCTACTACATACATCTGTTGCAGTATATTTACAAAATAGGTTTAGGTCTCAAAGTCAGAGCGCCTCCTACACAGCGAGCGAGGGCGAGAGAGAGGAGTGAAGCTGACGAGAATGAAGTTCGAGTGCTTTGACATCAATAACTGTGTCAAAGAAACATAAAAACAGAGTGAAAAGCCTGACAGAGAGAAAATAGTGGGAAGGTTTGTGCTTGTGACACCGAGGCCTTATCGACCAAGCCTCCGCACTTACCCTCCCCCCTCTCTCTTGATCACAGTAGTCCGTCCCAGGGGAGCAACTCACCTGATTGGCTACCTTTCAGGGGGCAGCGTCCGGAGGTGAGTGCGTTGCCTGATAGGTGGTTGCTAGGCGATGGATGTTAGTATGAGAAGCTGGGTGTGGAGGTTGGACCAGCTGCGATGGATGGTTATGTGTGACTATGTCCAAGTGTGTGTGTGTGTGTGTGTGTGTGTGTGTGTGTGAAAATTGCTGTGTGGGTGTTGTGTGCTGTGCTTTTTGTGTGTTTGCACACATGAGTGGGTCTGCAAGGTTTACTGCTGAACATGTATCAATTAAATGGCGTGTGTGTGTGTGTGTGTGGGTGGGTGTGTGTCTGTGTGTGTGTGTCTGTGTGTGACTCTGTGTGTTTGTGTGATAGCCTCCTGCAGGCAGAGCAGTGTAATAACTATCATTACCAAACCATGAGCTCAAGCTCTCATTTAAGACTAAAAGGAAATTTAAGGAGGGCTGCTGTCAGAGACATTGCAATCAAAAAACACTGTGATTCTACTTGCATGTGTGTGTGTGTGTAAGTGTGTGTGTTTGGCATGGTGTAAATAGCAGATAAATACATACAGAATACCTATGCAAACATGCTTTTTTGCCAGGGTCCCCCTCAGATCTTGTGATAAAATGGATCCCTTCCACCTACCTCACACGTACACACACATCCTGGTATCTGTGCATCGGTGTTTCGGCCCCACGTAGTGCCTTATTAGGCCTGTTTGTGACTGCTGCAGCTTAATTTAGTCCCCTGCTGGGGGTGTTATTCTCTTCATTAGAATTATCAACAGGTGTACCGGGGCCTCACAGATAAAACACTGCCTGATAGCAGCAGTGTTGCAAGTGCGTTAGTCATGCTAGTTGGGGTCTAATTCTTCCTCGTGTGCTTAGTCTCAAATCCCACAAGTTGCCTCGAGCTAGTTAACCAACCGTGTTGTTGATCAAGCTGAATGAAATGTGAAATGTGGATATTTTTTTTCTTTCTTCTTTCTTTTTTTTTTTTTTTAAAGAGGCGGGAGGTATGTAAAATTTAGGCTGCTTAATTGCTGCGAGCTACTTCAGCTCATTTTGTGGATCCCTCTGCTGTGGCTTGGCAGACTCTCCGTCCACTTTGAGTCGTCCAGGAGTAAATAGAGGAATTTGTGTATGTGTGTGTGTGGTTGTGTACGTGTTTGTGTGTTGATTTCAGTGCGCTCTGTGTTTTGAGAGGCACGGTGTGCTATTGGCTCATTAAAGCTGTATGAAGTATTTGCTTGTTAAGAGGCAGACAGCGTCCAGTAGCCTGCTGTACAATAAATAGGGGGAAGAAATACTCTTACATGAATTGATAAATGTTTTTCTTTCTTCTGGCACGAGAGGGATGAAGGCTTAACCAGCTTTTGGCCCCAGCTGTGATGTGCTGAGTGTGTGATTGACAGTCCTCGTAAAAGGAAAAGGGGGGAGTAAAAATGTGACAGCTTTTCACATCATTTTTCTTTTTTAACCAGAAGTCATAATAATTAATCTTAAGTCCAGCTGCAAAATAATTACTAGATTGAAGACAAGAGCCTTTGTGAAGGTGAGTGTGTGTGTACACATTTGGCTCTCCCTGCTTATAAAAAGTATTAATAATAGACTGGAAATATGTCAACCTGGCCCATTCCCATGCAGTAATGATTGACTTGGGTTTGTGTGTGTGTGTGTGTTTGTTCACATGACCGTATGTTCATCTCTCAGTCCAGTGCAAGAAATCACTAATTATTAAAGGTAAAAACAGTGTCGGTGCTTATGAAATAAACAAACAGAGCCTGAGGATAATTCAAATTGGAGGACGTGAATAAGAGAGGAGAAGAGACGAAGAGGAAAGGGCTCATGAATAAACACAGCGCAGGTTCAGGGTTACTTGTGCGGAGGCAGCGATGGGCACCAACTGGCTGTTCATGTGGGCAGCGTGGTGAGTGTTAGTGAGGGAGGAACAGAAGGAAGAAAAAAGAAAAAGAAATGCCGCATTTGATACATTCAGCTATCTGATGGCGGAATAAAAAAAAAACTTTGAACACAAAGAATGTCACCCTTTTATTCTCGACGGAGGAGAATGAAAGGATGGAAATACAGAAATAACAAAGCCTCGAAAACAACAAGAACTTCAAAGGACTGAAAGAAGAAAACAAATCGAATCAAAAACCCATAAGACAGTTCATGGTCCTGGACCTCAGACAGCCGAGGCAGAAAAACAGATGGTGAAAAGAGAGCAATGTTATAGCTTGATGGAAAGTGATAAACTAGCTTTAATCCAATAAGAAATAGTCATAGAAACAGTAAACATTACCTAAACATGTTGATTAAGTATTTTTTTTTAAACCATGACCAGTGAGTTCATTGTATGTTAGTATAGATCATCATTTGTTTGTTACAGTCGTCCAACTCCGATGTGGAAAGTCAAGGCTGCATCCACACTGCAGTGATTTGTGTGCAAGATTATGTAAAATGCATTTTCACATAATCATTGGTGTGTTAGTCTGGACTGAGATCATTTCTGGGGGAAAAAAATGCTATACTGCTAAAAGGTTTTTTAGTTTTGAAATGCAAAATGTACCGATGTTAATGTAGCCAAAAATGTGGGTAGATGCTCAAATACAAGCATAAAGAGCATAAAGCCATGAAAAATCAAGTCAAAAGTCTTATGTTCAAAAAGATATACAAGATCTGCATATGTCAGATCAGAGCTGTAACATGTCAGAAAATGAAAAAAAATAAAGATACTTAAGTTAATAAGGAGAGACAACAGGATGCAGGGAGAAAAAGAAATACAGAAAAGGAATTTCAAAGCGGATAAATGAGCAGGACTGCTGTCAGAGTCACCTTGTAGGAGCAGGAAGTGAGCGTCCCAGTGAGGGATGTTTGGTACAAGTCGGACTAAAGAGAGGAGGACGAGCTGGGGGGGAAGAGAAGACAGGCTGATAAAAGAGGAGGAGCTGTTAAAGAAGGGCTCTGACAGACTGTCATTAAGAATGACAGCTGCCTTTTTCCATGACTCCCCTAATCTATAAGAGACACACTCACACAGAGACACACACACACACACACACACACACAAACTTACTCACATTTTCATTTCTTTCTTTTTTCGCCTCCGGTTACTATAGTCTCATTAAAAAAAAAACGTCATTTTCTTCAAATAAATAACTGAAATGATAGTTTCTTTGTTTCAAGCAAAAAAAAAAAAACTTCTGCCAGAACAAGTGACAATTAAAATGCACAATCTAATTTAATAACATGTTCAGTCAACATACACTTAAAAAAGCAAAAAGTTCTCGGGAAATATGAGAGGAAGGGAAGATTTTTAATTTCACAGTTCTTTGCAGCCAGTTTTGTTTACAAGGTGCAGAAACCAGTCATGTTTAGAATTTATGTATTTAATTAGAACAGAATCTGTGAACTGTTACCATAATTATTGGACTTAAAAAAGACAGTAATGTTGTGAACTACATGGGCAGCTCCACAAGTTCAGAGGGAGATAAATAAAATGCATAGTGCCTTATCTGTTTATTACTAGATTATAAGAGCCAATTTGTGATATGAATTGCAGCATGTGTGTGTGTAAAAACTGACTCCAGTAGCCTAACACACACACACACACACATGCAGACACGCAGGTATGCAAACACAGGACAGGTTTGGATGAAATGTATGTTTTGTCCGTCTGTCTGTTTGAAAAGCGCTTACATAGTAGCCGTGAGGCGAAACTCTCCGCCACTAGAAAAGTTCAGACAGAAATTGAAGCGAGTTTTCAAAGTCAATGGGAAGATGCGAGTGGACACGTTCAGCCACAAATTTGCACGGTGAAAACTGAGGCTGAGACACATCCGCACTCGACTTGAAAATGTTTGAGCTCGGGCAAAGAAAATCATGCTTACTCCAAAGCTTTTTGAATCTGCTTCTTAAATGTACTGAGATGAGAGGGAGGGATGGGGGTTGGGGGGCGTGGGGGAGACAGACTGGAGGGAGATGATAGAAAGAACTGGTGGAGTTTCTGGTGAAGTCTTAGACCAGTCAAAAGCTGACATGTTAGCTTCTTTCTAGCTTAAAATGTCAGAACATTGATGGTTTGAGAAGAGTCAACACAGACAGCACAAAGAGTCCGGTGGTCAAATCCAACAGGAATATGAACTTCTCTCTGTGCTTGAACACACCTTATAATTTCCTGAAATAAAGTTCAGCAGGGATGACTTATTTTTGCAGGCAGTCCCAGAAATTAGCATCGCCCTGGTTCCCCTGACAAAAAGTCAATGAGATTTTTCTGTTGACTTTTGGATTCCTGCAGAAAATAAGCTCTGTGTCATGATTTTTGAAGCGTAAATTTAATCACCAGATGTAAAAAAAAAAAGCTAACGTGACAGCTAACACCATTTCATGTCTTTAACTTCACCACCTCTAGGCTCCCTACTACATTACAATTATACAAATATCCTAACTTTTTAAGTTGGAAAGTTTAACTTACAGTAGTTTATAAGAGAAAATGTGAGAAATATTTACTGAACTTGTTTAGATAGTAAGTTTGGTTGCTGCTCACGTATGCAGACAAGTCAAATAACTTAAGCTAACTCTATTGTACAAATGGTGTGTAAGTATTGTACTGAAATGGACTTGAACAAATCCAAAACCTATTCTCTTCCACAAACATTCTCTTCATGCATGTCGCTGTCCATGCAGGCATGCGGAAACATGCACAGGCTACCTCATCACAGAGTCAGACAGGCATGAATGAACTGACTAAACACACTCTCGGTTTCTCTCCATAACAGTGTGAATAATTGAGCTGACGTACCTACAGTTTATTAACATAGTGTAGCTTTAATATGCAAGGAAAGAAAGAAGTAAAAGAGAGGGAAGGGAAGCACGTGACACAAAGACAAAGAGGAGGGGAGCAAGGAGATGAAAAACATGAAGGGAGAGTAGAATGGGAGCAGATGAGAGGGACAGAAAGGGGAGAAGAAAGTGGGAGAGTGATAGGGAAGCAGTGGAGCAAATCAAAGTAAAATTAAGTGCATTTACATATTTAGATGAGCGCTTCTAGTCAGCCTGTCTAATTATTTCATCTCCATTTTTCATTTGCACGCTGTTCAATCCAAAAGCAGTAGGCCGTGAGGAAAGTTTCTCTCTCTCTCCGTCCTCACCACTGCTTTATCACATTCACACTTGTCCCTCTCTCACTCTCCGTCTGACTCTCTACCCTTTGCAGCCGCCTTTCGTTATCCGGGTCATTACCATACACTTTTTGTCCGTTTGCACTTGTTCTCCCTATCTCCCTTACACCCCCTGCTCCTGCTGTCTCTTGCCATGTTTTATGCATATGAGAATACTGCCCCATGTGTCTATTAATGTGTATGTGCGCGTGTATGCGTGTGTGTGTGCGTGTGTGCAGAGGTTCAAAGCTAATGCCCTTCCTCCAAAATGTTTTATGCATTGTGTTGTTCTGGCCAAGACAACTATGTGTAAGTCAGTGTCCGATATGTGTGTATGTGGTGTGTGTGTGGTGTGCATGTGTGTGTGTATGTGTGTATATACACCCACTATTATACCCTTCAAATTAGCATGGACCATGTCAGGAGCAACCAAGCCACGATAACCTTCTATCACTGATTTTCCCCCTCTCCTTTATGCCTTTCTTCACACTCCATAAATCTGTCGATCTTCTCGCCTTCACAGTCTTTCCTTCCCTCCCTCTCTCCTCTCCCTCCTTCTTTCTCTCCGCCTCAGTGCTGCTCATCACTTTGTTTGCATCTCTTTTCTCTCTACATTACTTCCCCTTGCTCCTATAAATGTCCCCCTCCTTCTGCACCCACACTCATCAGCACAATCTATTAATGTGTGTGTTTGTGTGTCTGCGTGTGCGTTTATGTGTGTGTGTGTGTGTTACAGCATGTGGGTGTATGTTAAATAGTGTATCCTTGCTTTGAGGCCTGTTTGTGTGTCTGTTTATTTGAGCCTCTGTGCTCGCACGCTCGTCTGTGTGTTTAGGCTGAACTTGTGTGTGGCAGCAAATATGTGTATTTTTTATTTTTTTTTGTAAATGTTTGTGTGCAGCAGTGTTTGTGTGCATGTGACGCACGTACATCCGTGCGCCAGCGTGCGCGCACAAGCATGCGAGTGTGTCTGCTGGCATAAAAGGTTGTTATGTGCTTTAGGTGTTAATTGGCTGAGGAGCTTCGTTAATATTCTCCTTGCGAGCCTGCTCGTCAGGAACAGAGCCGGCAAACTGATGAGTGTGTGATTTTTCCTCCGGAGAGAGAAAGAAAGAGAGAGAGAGAGAGAGACAGAGAGAGCCAGACAGAGACAGAGAGAGAGAGAGAAAGAGAGAGAGAGAGAGAGAAAGGGAGAGATAGTAATAGTGACTTCAGTGCAAAGACCCTCTGTAAGGTCAGAGTAAGAGAAGAGTTTGAGCAAGAAAAGGGTCGGGAAAAAAGGCAGAGAGGGCAAGCAGGGACAGAGTCAGATGATCAGGGAGGGGTTGGGAAAGCAACACAGAATGAGAAAGACAGAAAGAGATGGAGGGAAGGAGAGACGTGATAAAAAGCCATAAAGGCTTCCATTGAGACATTGGGTGAAAGGAAAGATTATATCATGCGAGGGAGAAATTATCCCTTTGTTAGACGTTTGTGAATTGGCGGAATGGAGGCAAGGCAGTTGGCAGGGTAAAATCCCCACCCTCCCCCACCCCTCCCCGCCTGTGGCAAGGTGGCACATAACTGCTCCTTTCTAATCACCCGCACCATATCTCACCACAGCACACAGCTAACCTGGTCCAGACCCCCTGCTTCCAGCTTCGCATACGCACCGAAATATACAAACCGTCTTCCTGCAGAGCGCACAGAGATGAATCATAACACACACTGCGGCCTTGACGGGTTGACGTACACATCAAAACACATCACACGGGAAGAAAAGAACAAGTTACTGAACTGCTACATGTATGTAAGGGCACAGTGACAATCTGTAATCACACACACACACACACACATCAAGCAACAAAAAGACCCTCCGCACATGTAACACGTAAATGTTTGCACATGCACAGCAGACACAAAGAGGAAAGACTGACACATGCACTGCAGCAGAGAAAACAGCGAGCAGAGAGTCGCGCCGTGTCACTGGGAGGTAGGATGCCACATGGATAATGAGTGTTACTCCCAGCAGGTAGCTGTGAAGCATGTGGCTCACAGCACACGCAGAAACACTCGTTAGAAAGCTCCAACAGTACGTTTTCAACTTGGCAGGTAACGCTGTTTGCATTTATCTTACTGAATAAGGGATGACTGAGCTTAGCGTTCTGTTGGGGGACTTGCATGGTTATGCATAAAATATGCCTGTGTTGCCTTTTTTATAGTTTTAAAGAGTGTATTTTTTCTATTAACTCATGTATGAATATGGCAGGAGCCCGGAGCATCTGAAAATGTATTGTCTGTGTGAAGCGTTGTTGGCCTTGAACACTCAGGTTTTATCACATTATGTGGCGTTCCAGGAGCTCTCTCTGGCCTCCTCAGTCATTCACAATGCAACCATGTCTCCTACAAATTACATATACTAATTTGCTTTGTCAATTATGTTTTGTAGAGAAAGTAATTGCTGCTGGGATTACATTTATTGGCAAGCTTTTTTTTCCAGTCCAGGAAGCTTTTTTTTTTTTTTTTTTTTTTTTATATAGCCCAAAGTGACAGAGAGGATGTTGGGACAGGCAGTTCAGCATACAAAGCACAGGCTCTGACACCAGGGATCGGAGTTTGAGTGCTGTCAGGTTGTTTGAACACTAAAAGAAGGTTAACAAAGGGTCAGTTTCATCCAGTGCTTCAAGTGCTTTGCACTTTGTTAGTTTTTTTGTTTTTGTTGTTCACAATTACACACTTACTTTAACCAAGTGGTTCGAGTTGGCTGAAATTAGCCATAAATAACAAAACAAATGCACCGAAGTACACTAGAGCTTTGCAAATAACATTTAGTGGGAACATTTTGCATTTGCTGTGAAGAATAAGTTAATTGTAATTCAACTTTGGACACTGCTTGCCGTACTTAAAGATGTAAGTCCTTGCTATAATACTATAATAGTGTAGATCTGATCCTACACTTGGAAAGAAAGAAGCTTATTTGTACCAGACTGATGTTTCCAGTCATCTTTTTTGTGTGTGAGCAATTTGCAGGAGTCTCTCTTTCGTGTATTTATTCTGAAAGTCTAAAAGCTTTTGTCTGAACTGGCAATGAAGGGAAAGATTACCCCAAATTTGTTGCGGAGACAAATTGCAAAACTGGCTCACATTTATGTTTATGTTCTTTCTTGTTCTTTTTTTTCAGGATGAAAACACAATGTATGTGTGTGAGAGAGGTTTGTAGTTGTGTGTTTATTAGACAACCGCTTTATCTGACAAAGTGAGCGCAACACAGTGCATTAAAAAAGAAGAGCACTACTGAAGTATAGTGAGCTTCAACTGGCTTATTCAACGACAGTAGCACCAGCCTTCAATAGCTTTCTCCATCTTTAGTTCCTGCAGTCTGTCACTTGAGAGTGTTTTGTTCTAAAATGCATGTTCAGTTCTTTGCCAGGCTCAAAGAATAAGCTAAAATTGTCCCCGTTGATGCACGGTTGATGCATGGTAAATGCATAATAGGATGAGACTAATAATAGGATTTCTACAATGGCTCCCACAGTGCCTTTATGTCTTTCCTTCCACCCTGTAAAACTGGTGAAAAGACAGTTCCAAGTCTGTTATCTGCCAGAAAGTGAGTTTAGTCTCCTGGTTTACTGTGAATGCACAGAAAAAAGGTTAGGAAAAGTGTGTGCGTATGAAAAAGAAACATACCGCTCGCTTAATGTATTCAAGTCCAAACCATGTAATTTCAGACAGGCAGTAATTCAAATCCTGATACCTGTTTGGTATTCCTGTTAGACAGTCATGATGCGAGCCATATTGACTTTTATTTATTTACCAGGCTACACTGTCAACAGACTGCGAAAAAAATAAAGAAAATCAAAAGTCTGTAATCCTGAATTGTGTGAAGAAAGAGGGTCGGTGTCACTCAAAATGTACCCAAATGATCGCGCCGTATCGATTCCTTTTACCGAGGAGCGTGAGTTGAGCAGGAAGTAGCCTGAGCCGTGCCTCCAGAAAATGCAGTCACTGATAGTGTCCATAGATCGAGCTGTGACTTTTCTAATTAGAGAGTTCAGAGGAAACCCAGTTGGATTAGCTGGTGCATGGCTCTGGGCTAGCTATTAACACCAAGTCAGCCAGACAAACAAGAAATCAGAATGATGGAGGAAAGCAATGAAGGGCTGAGCAGAACCTGGTAAATATACTTAGACCTTGGTCAAAACAACTGTTTTAATATGAAGAATATTTCTTCAATTTGTTGTTATTACATCTAAAGTTCTTTTTGTCAAAGACAGAAGAATCAAGCAATATTAGTTGCAAAGTTTTGTATATTTTGTTTACACTTGAGAGAATCCCAGAGGAGATTACTCAATCAGGACAGTTCAGATAATACTTCGCTGTGAGTGATTACACTTTCTTGTAATCTGGGACTTTGAGGCAGCTTCATAAATAAACTTCATTAAAGGAAGAAAACTTGAAAATTAAACACACAAAATGAAGATCTCGCCATCAAAACAAACAAAAAAAAGATGCAGTCTGATGGTGTTTTGAAGTGAAATGAGATCATTGGATTTGTTTCGTTACATAAACACTCACGATTGCTACTAAAAATCCATCTAATTGACTGACTCAGGTGGAAATGGTCACACATGAGGTCATGCATTTAAGTTTTACTCACCTTACTTCCTCTGGCTGGTGTAAACCTCATAAGATGGCAAAAGGTGGCAAGATGCAAAACATTGTTACCTTAAATACAGTTACAGAATTCTCTGAGTTTGAACATTATTTGAAGCATTTACGATAATAAAAGAACACAACTTAACAAAATGTACAGCAAAAATGTAGTCATGTTAGATATTTTAATGTGGAAATGTGATTGTGAGTTCTGTATTCATGAGGTGTCATTGAAAACGAGTTTACATGCTGAGATTAATGTAAGCACACTAATACTTGGTTGGTTCGTTTATGCTGAAACACCCTTGGGATGATGTTCCCTTGATTTATCTTTACCTTTCAGGAGCACATGCCCTCCTTCACACTTTGCCAGCTAATAAACCCTTAAGATTCACGCCTACACAGACACGTACGTACTTGTACCCCCCCCCCCACAACTTGCTTCAGCACACACACACACACACCTCAAACACACAGGCGCACACATTTTCCCAAACCACTCGCCTGCACGACCTCAAGGGAGACATAAGAAATAAATTCAACACTTCCGCTTACCCAAGAAGCGCCTTAAGGACAAAGAGAAATTTAATCTTGGATAAGCCTCCCGATAGAATCTCTGCATTAGCCCTCTGCTGCTAGTTCGCAGCTATCCCATCAACCCTTACCTCCCACACCTTGGCCTGATTCCCTCGCATCTTTCATCCTCACCGCTTGTTTTTGTTTTTGTTATTTCCTCTCCTCTCCTCCTTTGCCTCTTTCCAAGTGTGTCACCACTTCTTTTCACTGTCTTTTACCCTTCTTTTCCAGTTGAACTCTGTCCTCATCTCTCTATTATTCTTGCCCCCCCTTTTTTGTCCCTCTATTCCTTTTGACTCACCCTTGTCTCCCACCTCGTGCCTCCGCCGCCTCTTTCTATTCTTCCCACCTGCCTCAATCTCTCCATCTATTCCCAGTCGCGGTACATACTGTATATATCTATATTTCTGTTCCTCTCCCTTGTCAGCGCGCTTTAATACCATTGGTATTAAATGCTGGCACGACCTCCTCGGCATACTTAAGCAGGCAGGGATCCTTGTAAGGCTGTTTGAGTGCTTAATATTTTCAGCACGCCGCTGACTTAAGCCCCTTAAGTGCTTTGGCAACACTTATTCCACGGTGGCACCAATGAAGCCCATTAAAATTTTGATTTGGATGAGAGAGAGAAGAGAGTGAGAGAAAAAAAAAAGAGGAAAGGGGGAGAGGGGACACAATTTGCCATTATTTCGTTTCCTTCCATACACACTGCGGCAAAAACAAATACCCCCATCAGGGGGTTGCCCACACAGGGACATTAAAGACACACAAACGCACACGCAGTCGCTCGTAGTGCAATGTTTGCAATGTGTTCTTCTTTTTGTCTGTAATTATGTCCGATGTTGCTCTATAAAACACTTTGTGATGACCCTATTTTGTTAAAAGCACTTGATAAATAAAATTGACTTTATTTGACTTTATAATAGGGAACAGCATGATTCAAATTGAATGCATAAAGATGTTTGTAAATACAGCTTGTGGCAGATTAGATCTGATAGTTTATGATCAGTTGATTAAGAACAAGTAGAGGTGCTCTTATAATAGGAAAAATGTGTTGCCTTTTACATTTTATAGGACAATGAAAGTCATGAATGCAGAGTCTAGTGTATTTAACTTCCACCATTGGCTTTGTATTGCCAGTTTTAGTGCCAATAGCGGTAATGATAGTACACGTGGCAATGAGCAGGAACAAAGGAAATGCATTATGCACAGCGTGTTTCTACACACAGGTTGGACTTACTGTTAGCAGTGCTTTCTGTTATACCTTTTTATTAAGTCTAAGTCACATCAGCATAACTCACGACATACTTTTTCATGTCACGTCATATTTATTTCTGTTTAATCTACATCCGCTTTATATTGCGAATATACGCACGCAAACACGTACGTAGCTCTTGTCAGCAGACAGTCATGTGCATCCCTGCAGCCATAAAAACGGCCATTTAACATAAAGAGGCACTATGATGCCTCTGTGTGCGCCTGCATGGATAAATTAATGGGTAGTGGATAGTGAAAGGGCCAAACAGACCGCCAAATGTACACTCTGCTTCAGTCAACACTGGACAGACAAGCACATTCAGACTCACACGCCCCCACTGTGTGCAGACCTGAAAGACTAGCATTGTCGTTGCTTCCAAACACACACTCATCTCTAACCTTCACAAAATAGTATGCAAAATATGCAGACACTGATCCCACACTGACACACACACAATCTAAGCAAGGGGAGGGTGACAGGGTTATATAAACAAGTGGAAAACAGAAAAAGGAATAGACAGATGGATGTGATCGACAGCGATACCACATTGGGATTATAGCAGTTTTTCATAGATCAGCAGGAAAGAAGTGAAGCGAAAGGAGGACAAACGTGCGGGAACTAACTAGCAGCTGCCAACTGACTGGAGGATTTAAGGAAGAGGAGAGAGACAGAGGGCAGAATGGATAAACCAAACACAATTTGAGGGGATCAATTTGAACAGGCGAATAGACTTTGTTTCCGTCTGTTTGCTGCCAGGCCCCAGACCTGCCAGACCTGAGTTGCTGGTGCACACCAACGCAGAGTAATTTTCTCAGCGCCAGCCAGTTGACCGGTGAAGTCAGCGCCGTAGGGAAGATTGGCGATGATGTGCTTTCGGCTTTGCCAGACGTTTCAGGGCCATCACCGTTAGAGCTCATTGTGTTTGCAGTGCCACAGAGAGTGAGAGTGAGAGCGGGCAGTGTGTAGTAATCTGAAGATGACACCCGCACTTTACTCCATCAGATAGTGCTCAGTGAGGTGTGTGGTGCAGCCCGTCGCGCTTTGTTTCTGCACGGCAAACACGCCGTACTCACACTTATTAAACACACATACTTATACATAAAAAAAAAAAACCACACAAAAAGTGCTACACACTCGTAGAGAGCGATGATGCATTAGGTCCTGACAATCAGCAGAACTCAGTGTGTATGAATGAGTATATATCTGGAGTGCAACCAGGTCCTGACTGCACCCAGTGGAGCATGTTGGAAAGGAAGAGTTAGGCAGGTCGATGCTGCACAATTATACTGTCTGATAGCCTGTGATTATTCTGAGGAGTCTAAAATTACAACATAAAATCACTGTCCTTTTTTACGCTACAGTGTATACACGATAGCGTATCAGAACAGTTCTAGTATCAGAGAGAATAATGGTGGATACCTTGTGAATTTAATGTGCAAGTGTCAAGGGTAAATTGGCAGACCAAGAAGTGTAATATCTGAAACTAAGGTTTTCTGACTGCAGTTCACTCAACCTCTTTGCAAGTTGGTTATTCTACATGGGGCGAGCACTTCCATTCTCTGTCTTTATAGCACAGTACTCAAGCTCAATGGATTTTATTTAACCTTAGCTATCTTCAGATGAGTTTCAAGATAGTATCTCCGTCTCTCCAGAGGCCTGGTCGGTTCAGTTATAGCTCAAAGAAACACTGACTTCTATCTGCAGATTTGTAGGGTGAGAAGTGCAAAAAAAAAGAGAAAATCCTAGTTTGACTCATTAAAATACAATCTGTGAGAGAATGAGCATTGTTGCCCTAGATTTCACTGTCCTCGAGGGCATGGCAATGTAGGTAGCTGTGTTTCACTAAACATCAGTGAAGATAAACTTCACTTGCTTTAGAAGGTTGTTTCTCAGGCTGCAAGTGAATGAAATAAAGTATTATTAATGTTTTTGTGTTGCTCGCAGCAGTGACCTAAAGGACACAAACAGTCTGTTGTTGCAGTTCATTGTATGGCTCATTGTTAGGGCGCCTGGTGCTGAAAGCTAGCTTAGCTCTGGAGTTTGACATTGGAGTGTGCAATCACTGAAGGTGCTAATTAAGTTGTCCCTTGTTTGGTTAATTGCACAGTTGCCATTATTGAAATACGGTAGCCGGTAAAGAACACAGTAATGCAGGTCTGCTCTGGTCACTTTTTGCATTGTTTTTTTCCCTGGCTTATTGATCTGAGAGTCTTGTGCTGTGGTCCTCGAAGGCTCAGAGCACAGTGGTAGAAAACAGCTAGCATAGCTGTGTTTGCTTAGATGGGACTGAGCTCTTGTACTGCTTTTGTGTCGGCAAAGCTTCTGCACTGTATGGATTTAAGACAACGCATGTCATAAGTTCTCTCTAAGCAGCGCAAGGTGCTAAAGTCAACAGTGGAACTTTTTGTTGCTCTAAGCTCATCTCTGTGTGCATTGTGATATAGTGTCTAAATCGCTAGCTCTGTTAGCGCCCCGAGCACTGGCCAAACTTGAGCATTAAGCGTGCAACTCCTGGCCACAATTCATTTCAATGTGAATTAGCGGCTAAAAGCAGTTTCTTTGCATGTGTTTTGATGCACATAAGAGTCTTTTCTTCATGATTTGTCCTCAAACAACATCTTCTGTCTGATTGTACTGAAGCAAAGCTGGGCAGTTAGTGCGTGCACGTGTCTGCAGCATTGCAGTTGAGAACAAATTAGAGTGTGTGTCTGCGTATGTGTGTGGACTAGTTTGTCTTAAGCAGCGCGGGCAGGGTCACAGAGGAGCCATTGATCAAACGTGCACATCCACACACACAGAAAAACATTCACACAAACACACACAGCCTCTCATTGCACAATGAGGCCTGTCCGGAGCCCTGTCCTCTGCCGCCTCCTCCCCGCCCCCTTCTCTCTGGCCCTGCGCAGCCTGGTCCTGGTCTTGCTCTGCATCACTCGTAAGTCATGCACGCGTAATCACTCACATGTACATACACACACACACATGCGGGTTAAATGAGATGTGAAGTATTGATTCTAGAGGAAAACTCAGGTTTCATTACACACCAAGTAAGTCAGACGAACAAGCACATTATGTTTGCATGCACTCACTCATTTCATATTAATTTCAGGATGTTATCATTTAGTATAAATGCAAGAACCTTGTTGTTTTAATTGAAACTTTCTGCAGATCTAACTCTACAGATGCATTGTGATACTGAGGGCGCCATTGTGGTTATGGTTTGATTTGGTGTAAATTGATACAGAGAGAGATCCAGTGCAGTGCTCAGCACATGGCCAAGGAGGGGAATTCTGACAATAGAGACAACAGATAAGAGAGCTTAACATAAATTGTTAAAAATGCTGTTAATTAAGTTAGAATTGGTAATTAAGACTAAAACTAGAGAGAACATAAAGACTAGAGCATATGTCCTAGAGGTGAAAGTGGTCTAAAGGGAAATCAGTGACCAGGCAGGGACAGTAAGTGGACAGAAGGACTAAAGAACTTAAAGAAAAACTGTCAAGAAGGAAAACAGAAAAAGAAAGAGAAATATAAGAGGGCCTAAAATCTTTTTTTTTTCCCTCAGCATTCTTCTGAAGAACCTAATAAAAGAAAGTTGGACCCTAGAGTGGGAGAGATATGGCAAGCGAAATGGAGAGGTTGTCGAACAGAAAGAAAACCACGGGTGGGGTGGGGTGTTAATACAAAGGCAGAGAAGGAGAAATAGCGAGACAGAGATGGAGAACAACGCAGTCTGTGTGCGTGTGTGTGTGTGTGTGTCTGTGGAAGACAGAGATGCAGTGGACGGGTACAAAGATAAAACAAGAGACGAGGCCTACAAAGGTCGAGATTTGAAACCAAGAGTCATAAGATTGAACACGAGGCAAACGCGGTGAGAAAAAGATATACGAAAGTGGAGTGGGGGATCAGTTGCAGAGATGCTATGTGCTATTAATACCTCCTGTCATTATTGTTGTGCATTTAATACACAGAGATGTTCTCTCCCTGCTGCTTTTTGGTAAACAACTGTTGTGCCGCTGTGAACAGCACCTTCTCATCTGTGCCAGCTGAAAAAAAATCTCAATTCTTTGCCTTTTTTTTTGCATATTAGATCAACAGAAGGACATTGTGGTGTGTGGTATGACGGGGGGAGAGTGGGGGTTGTGCTCGGTGGG
>JAPZDV010000025.1:7964447-7996001 GCA_029814665.1 Acanthurus lineatus
GGCAGTCAGCGTGGTTATGCGATTCATGCCAGAAGAGCAGTTTTGTGTTGAGCTTTAAATGTGCACACACATATACTTTTACTCTATTTAACACAATCACACAGTCACACACACACACATATACACTCTTGCTTTTATATGCATGCTCATGGCTGCACATCTTTCCTCTCCCACATTCACACTCATCAGCGTCTCACACACACAGATACACACCGAGGGAAAGGCAGCCATGTGGTGGATTTTGAAGGGGTGTTAAGACCAGTGCTTTTGGCTGTGGTGAATCTCCAGTGTGGTAGTCGTAGCGTAATAGCCCTGTAAATTTCCTTTAAGCCGCTGTTGGGTTGTGTGTGGTGGCCATTGTCGCAGGGTTTTTGTTGGCTGTGACAGACCCCCGGACCATAAAACGCTGCACAGCAGATAGAGCTAACCAGCTTTAGCTGTCAGAGAAGAGAGAGGCGAAAGGATGGAGAGAGGAAGATGGTGGTTTGAGTAGGGGTATGAAGAGGTGAGAGAGTAAGGAAGAGTAATGGGATAGGTGGACAAAGGGGAGAGGAGAGTGGGTAGAGGGTAGAAGTGGGGACAGGGCAAGCGAGAGGCCAGGTGATTGAAATACACCAAAGAGCCGGAGAGATATAAAGATACGAAGGTCAAAACGAGAGATACGGGAATAGAAAGAAGAGAGGAGGCGGTTAAAAAAAAAGAAGAAGAAGAAGAAGAAGAAGGGGGGAGGTGATGAGAGGAAGCGGACAACAGATTTCAATGCCAAGGATGGAGGCAGTGTGACTGGGGTGCAAAGTCAGAGAGAAAAAGTGAATGTGAAATATTTAAATAAATGGAAGTAAATGTTTCTAATGAGAGGTCAGGAGTGAACAGAGACAATTTTATGCTGATTTTGCTGATTAGCAGTGCAGTGCTCACAGTGAACCAGTGGGTGACGGAGAGAGAGTCAAATAAGAGAGAGTGTGAAGTTCCTGATAAAATGAGAGAGAGAGAGAGAGAGGGAGAGAGAAAGAGGAGAAAAGGGGACAGACAGTGAAGAGACAGCTTAGCTATACAACTGGCAATTAAAAGAAAGACAAGTAAAGCATGAGATGAAAGCGAGAAGGGAAAACTGAGATATTCAGTCTCCTGCTCCACTAATTTTTTTTGTCTTCTTGTCCCTTTTTCCCTCCTCTCGCTTTTTTTTTTCCTGTCTTTCCTTTGCTCCCTCTCTTCCTGCACACTATAAAAACAGCGCGATTATGCCGCAGACTTGAGCTGCAGAACAAATCACATTTAGCAAAGGAGAGTGTGGAGATGGAACCAGCAGAGAAGCAGGAAAAGATTCCCACTGAGTCACAAAAAGAAAAAGAACGAGGGAGAGAGATTGCAAAGGGAATGAAAGCCTATTGCGGCTTGAGCTGAAACTATAGTGGAGGGGGAGGGGGGGTGCAAAGAAGGAGAGACAGGAGGGAAGAGACGGCAGCTAACGAGAAGGAGAAAAAGAAAGAGTTGCAATAATTCTCCTGAGGCCTAGAAGAGAAAGAGAGGAGAGGGGATCTTTAGGACGGAGCTGATGAGTAAGATGAATGATGAACGATGCAATAAAAGATAAGGGGAGAGAGAAGGAGGAAGAAGACAGGAAGAAGGGAAAGGGGAAGAGAAATCGTGGATTGGATCAGGCAGAAGGTGGCGAGGAGGAGAGGGACGGAGGGACTGTGGGTTTTAAATAAAAAAAGAAAGAGGCAGATAGTAAGATTAGACATGAAGACGGCGGGAGGAGAGAATCATGAGTTGTGGACTAAGTAGCAAGAAGGGTGGGGATGGTCGCCAAAAAAAAAAAAAAAAAACGAGAAGAAGAAAGGCTAAGTGGAGGAGAGGGAAAAAAAAAGAGGACAGGAGGAAGCAACAGAATGAAGGTAATGAGAGAGACGAGAGCGAGATTTGTAAAGGATTATGTATTATTTATAGAGGGAGCATCTTTTTTTTTTTCTTTGCACTGGATTTGATTGGCAGAGCTCTTACTCCCTGAGAGATATGGAGTGATAATTTTAGACTGGGAAAAAGAAAGGTGGGAGAGGGAATGAGAGAGAAAGGGGGGGGGGGAGTTGTGGGTCTGCAGAGGGATGGTATTGGAGGAGGAGGAGGAGGAGGTGGAGGAGGAGGAGAGGAACCTCAAAGTCAGCTATTTCGTAAAGTCGGTATACTGCAAAAAACTCTGTGATTAACCTGGAGCAAGTGTGCATACACACTGATACACACTCACCCACATAAACATCGCAAACTTCATTTGCATACATACCGTGGAAGAAGCCGGCTCGACTTGCAGACTCGTGAGGGGGGTGGAGGTGGGGGGGTTGGAAAGTGGGAATAAGGTCCATCCAGATGAGAGGAGATGGAGTGGTTGTTAACGGACGACCCCACATGAGGAGGAAGCTATGAGCTGCTGTTATTGTTTTAATCAAAGCAGTAATAACATAAGGGCTTGTGCATTGTAGTCTCCTGCATCGATTGCCTTGTAAATCCGTGGCCGGCATGCAAAAGAAACACAAGCTCTTGGCTCTCTTCCAATTGTAAGATAATGAGAGATAATGAATAGGGAGACAGTAACTGCACTGCTTCAAGGATACGGGGGGGGGGGGTGTAGAAGGCTTGTATGGGGGCAAATGGAGACAGCTCATCTCTTATGTGGCTTGTCTTCTTTTTTTTTTGTCCCGTCTTTTTTTTTCCTCACTTCACTCTTGAAGACATGAAGGGAGAAGAGAGGAATAAGAGGGGGGAGAGTGAAATCGAGGGAGAGAGAGGCGCAGCAAGGCGGTAATTCAGCCAGCTAACCCTGCACCAGTGAGGCAGTTTCTAGAATTTACCGTGACCAAGGGTGAGCCAGCAGTCCACCTGGCTGCCTCCCAAATCCCCCTCTTTTAACTCTCCACACCTCCCTTTATCCCCCCCTCCCCCTCTGTCCCTCTATCCCCTGCCTCCCTCGGCTTATAACTCAACCCCATTGCGGGACCATTAGGACGGGCCCCTGAACAGCCTTGTCTTATGAATTTGCACGCCTGTTATTTATTTATTTGTTTATGTATTTTGAAATGATGGCCCTTCTCGGATCTCTATTGCCGTTGTAAATAAAGCCTGCTTTTTTTTTTTTTATCCAGGGCCCGTGACAGCGGGCACGGAAGCATTTCAAATGATGAGAAGCACCAATTCACTGCTATGAAATACTGCCCCCGCTTGGTTGGAGAGAGAAGTAATTGTTTTTGTCCCCCCCCGCCCCCAACTCCTGTTTTATTTGTCCGTTGATCACAGCCCGTCAGTCCACCGCCACCGCCACAGTATTGATTGCTCTCAGCGTTTTCTGTTAATATGATTTGACGCTCATGCAGTTTTTTTTATTATGGCCGCAGATTTTAATGGGGGCCAGATTAATACCAATGTCACAGACTTTGATTCCCCCCCTCCCCCTTCTTATCATTCCTTCTCTTTACTGAACTATGTGGGTGCTCAGAAGTATGGGCTCACGGCCTTGATGTGAAGCCTATAAAAAAAGAACCTACAGTCAAACTTAAGTGCCCTGCTGGTTTATGAAAGGGGAGAATATGTATCATCTCTCGTGTATTTTTCCAGCCCCTGCCAGCTGCATTATTATACCCAAATCATCGCTTCCTAACTCCCTGCTATCATTTCCTGGTTAGAGCCCTCACCACCCCACCATCTCTCCACTCCTCTGTTCTCTCTGCCCGGATTTATCATCCAAAAGCAGCCGGCAGGTGTTTCTGGGTGGCATCTCTCAGCAGGCGACAGTGGAAGCCAGCCACTTCACTTGCAACAGCGGCTAACGATTTTTTATTTTTTTTTTAGTTTTAGTTTTTTTTGTATTTGTCGCTTTTTCTTTGCGCCATATACTGCAACACCACTGTAGCTCATTTCCTTTGAAGGGGTGACAGCTGTCAGGAGGAGTGGGTGTATAAAAGGACTGCTAATTAGTTTTTCTGGCCTCCTCTCAGAAGCAAACTTTTGACCTCCTTCTTTGTCCGCACGTTTACAGTCGCTTCCCTACTTGAAGCCCTCTTTCACCGTCGGCCGTGACGGGTCACTAATCACGGACAGACGCTGCGCTCGCTTCGTCAGGATGCACGACAGCACTATTACAATTAACACAGTTTAAAACAATGGTGGCCTGGCCCTGTTGCCATGGTGATGAATAATAACAGCCATTAGAAAAATAATTGGTATGGTGGTGGCAGGCCCTGATGCCCCCCAATATGAATCACAATATTGATGCAGAGAATGGAAGCAATAATGACTACAATTAGCAGTAATTGTCAAGGTTTTTTTCTCTGTTCCATAGAGCATTAGAGTCCCCTTTGTCTTTATCCCCTCTTGGTTTTCTTTCTGTCTTCGGTTCAATATCCACAGTGCCTCTGTTTCCTCTGATGTGATGAATATGTAGGCTTTGAGTATTTCATTAAAAGAGATTAAAATCGAGAGGAGAATTCAATTTAGATGAAGTCAGCGGGATCCGACGATGTCAAAGTGGCATAATTGCAATATGCCAGCATCTGCATATGCACATGCCACCTATTGTGCATATGTGCTTCCACACACACACACACATTGAAACTTGGGTTAGACTTGGTTGCCAGATATAGACATTCGTTTTGGCCCAAAGCAGTCAAGTCAGCAACTCTTGCCATGGCAGCCACCATCTGTTTGTCTCACAACATTTCCTGCCTTCTGAAGGTGTTTTACAGAGCTCAGAGACACTTCTAGCCAGCAGTAAAATATATAGTCCTGCCTTCTTTATCGGCACACCTTATTGCCCGCTTCATCATGTTTCGGTATTGATGTCGTTCTTTCACTAAATCCTCCCCACGGCCAACACTTTGCCGGGGAGAGAAGGAATGCAAATGGGGATGCAAATTGGTAAAATGCTAGTTTGGGAAGGCCAGCAAGCTGGTACTCTCTTCAAGGCAATCATACTTCACTCCTGGCTGCAGCCTTATTGCTAATTGCACATAAATCATTTGAATTCAAACGGCAGAGCTCGGTGTCCATTGTGCTCAGTGGGAGGTGTGACTCAGCCGAGCCGTGTCAACAGCCTGACCCACAAACACGTAGGGCGCTCCAATCAGAGTATAATCAACCTCCTCATTACTGACTCTCGGGCTGTCAGCAACATCAAAGGCCCCCCCCCTGCTGCTTCTCAGCGCCCTTGTCTAAAAATATTGGGTCTAGGGGCCAGACAAGTTTGTTTTGGGAGATAATGTGTGAAAGTTTCTGCGAGCGTGCGTGTTGCTCCGCAGGCGTGCATATTTTTTTTTCTGTGTATATATTTACACCCTCATTTGTGACTTGCAGGAGCACATGCACGAAAGATAAATGCTCAAACAGGTGTCTGCGTGCACGAGCGTATTCATTCTCAAGAGCTGAAGCTGGGTCCTCTGATCGCCCCCTCCCCCCTGAGGGCTTTCTGTAATAACTGTAATAAAAACCATTACATTGGGATAATGGAATGTAATCAATATGTTTAGCCAACACCTGGATGAGAAATGGCATTAAGAGTTTGTATCTGTGAGTGTTTTTTTCGAAGCTGCCGCCATGGTCTCCCTGTTCTGCACTTTGTCCAGCTTTTTCTCACTCACTCAGTCACGGATTTATGGACAGTATTTGAAGCTATTATTAAACACAATGATGGTGGGAGGGGTGTTAGTGAATATGTGGCCATGGTTTTGTATATATACGTGTCCATCCATGTGTGTTTTTCTGCTGTGATGCGACTAAATTTAGGAACCGACAGCCACTTAGAGATTTAATAGGGCATTATGTATTCAGATGTGTGTATGTGTGTGTGTGTGTTTGTGTGTTGATGCATTCTGTTAGACTAGCGGGAGGCAATATGGATGTTTGCATGTTTGTTTGTGCATGTAAAAGATGAATGGCGGTAATTATAATCATCTCTATTATAATCATAAGAACACATTGTTCATAAGGACCCTCGTCTACTTGTTGAGTTCCTCGGTGTCTTTTTCTTTCGCGCTCAATCACTTTATCTTTATCACTTTGTCCTCTCCTCTCGTACTCCCCCTCTCAATTTCTCCCTTGTTGTGTCCATATAATGAATAGCGAGAAAATGAAGGATGCTTTAAGTACCTTATTTTGAAAGGTTCTATCTCAAGTGTGGTGCAAATTGAACATCTCTTTCTCTGCATCTGCTCCTCTTGTTTGTCCCTTTACTTTTCTCTTCCAACTCTTCTCTCTCTCTCTCTCTCTCTCTCTCTTTCTCTCTCTCACTCTCTTTGTTTCCCACCATCTGTATCACAAGTCATATATTAACATCCATCTCTCTCTCCCTCAGCTCGTTGTCAGGCGGTGCAGGCAGAGAACGTGACAGTCTTGGAGGGTGGTACGGCCCAGATCTCCTGCCGCCTGCAGAACTACGATGGATCAATCGTGGTCATCCAGAATCCTCGCCGGCAGACCCTCTTCTTCAACGGCACACGAGGTGTGTATGCGCGTGCACGCTTGTCTTCAAAGACACACTTAATCTCTCCGTGTCTACACGTTTGGCCCTGGGTGACATTTGAAACCAGCCTTTAAAAGCCATTAGCAATGACTTACCAACACTTGCACTTTACATTTTACTTATTGCGAAAGTGTTCTTACTTTTCCTTTGAAGTGATTCCACATTAAAAAGTCAGATAACCCCTGAGTTAATTTAGGAGATGGTGTTATTCTCTGCTCTAACAGTGTGATCGCTTTAACTGTTTTAAAAGCATAGTCTGAAGCTCTCTGCATAATCCACTGTTAACCCCTCTGATGAGATCAGAGCGTATTAGGCTACAGCTCCTCATTAGAGCATGACCTCGGCAATCACATGTTTTTTTTAAAGGGGGGCTTTATGGCAAATTATTATTGTAACCAATATCATAACGAAGGCTGATTTCACTGAGGGCCTCAGGGTAGGCAAACACTTCATGCTTTTTCTTACCTAATTAAGGTAAAAAACCTTCACCAGATTTTCAGCTACTGCTGCTGCTAGGAAACCTCTGAGCAAACTAACAATGATCAAGGATATTAATTGCCTTTGAAATTTGTGTGGGCCAGCTTAATTGAAGCAAAAAAATTTTTTTTTCGCGTTATGTTTCATGGAGTAGAAATACTTATTTATGCTGTTCATAATCAATGTGATAAACTTCTTGAGAGGAGAGCTCAGGCTCAAGGCTATCATGCAAAACTGTGGCTGGTTAACCATTAAAAACTTCAGGGTGAGAAGAGAAATTTTTAATGTATTGAATTGGATTTGGTTTGGTTGAGCTTAAGAGGTTAACAACCCAATCAATGCTCTGATTAAGGTTTAAATCAGAGCGTACAGCAAGCAAAACCAGTAGCAGCTGCTGGTTATATCAGTAACTGGCTTTGAAAAAATATGTAAATGGTCATCTTTCATCCAAATCATTTGCAAACAAGCATCCAAAACAACATGAACGTTAATGGATCCATAAACAGGTAAATTTAAAAACAAAGAAATTGTTGGATTTGGTAGGTTTGACTTCATGATAAAATGGAAAACCAATGCAAATAGGCACAAATTGGCAAGCAGTTGCAAAATCCAACCAGTTAAATATCACCTATCAGTTGTGAGTGAACTGGAGGTACTCATTAACAGAGGAACAGCACAGTTCTACACTCTCATAAAGGTTTTTAAGTTCACAATGTGTCAAATCAAATATGAAAATACACAGCTGAAGTGTTCTGAGGTAGAAATTAGCTCCAACAGGTTATGAGCGCAGCCAAGTGGAAACACCAAAACCCGTTGAAAGAGCACCTGCTTGCCTTTCACTGTAGCTTAGCATTGTGTAAACTCCTCAACTGTGGTTTTCACACAATATCTACACCTCAAAATCTGATTTTTTTTATTTTCTCACTTCACTGCATGGTCAGCCTATTCAGTCTTTGACAAAAGCTCCTCTAAAAATAGTTTTGATCAGTTAAAATTCTGTGAAGGACTTTTTTCTGCTCTCTGTAATTATGTGACAGGTTTTCATTTTCCCAGTTTGATTTCGACTCCCAGTGAGTGTGTTTGCAGAGCTGACTTCACTCAAGCTGCTCGAGCGGCATGTTGCAGAGTTTCAAAGTAGCTTATGAGAAACTCTTAGATGTTATTATGTTTTAATCTCAATCTGCTACTGTTGCTTAGACTGTACTTTTTTTGACCTGTCATTCAAAATTCCATAATTTTAAAGTAGTTTAACTGAATTTTGATCAACAAGTGACCATATTTCTTGTTTAAAATGTTGTCTTGTGGCTTTGAGCTTAAAGAGCTCTTCAGTTGTAAGGACCATGCGAGGGCCTGTACTACACAGTCGTATACCGGCTGCATATTCTTCATCTTTCCATTATATAAAATGGCAAATAAGTGCTAGTGGTAAGGTAAGTAGATAAATATCCTTAACTCTAGTACCTTGGTTAAAGAAATAGCATGCAGAAGTGTCAAGAAATTAATTGCTGGCAGATCCAGAGCTCATTTTTTGTAGTTAACCTTGTAGTTAAACTTCCATATGATTAAGGGGGTTAAAAGGATTTCTTGCAGTACTTTCACATCATTAGCCTTTAAACTATGCTCATACTGTAAAAGAGCTACTGGAGCACTTTTTTTAAATGCAGTACTTAAAGGCACATCTCGTATTTGCAAACATACGGGGATAACATGATATTTTCAGTCTGTGAAAGTCTGCATTTTAAACACATTCTCTAATTTTCTAATCATAACAACTTTCAGCACTTAATTACATTGATTCCACAATCAAGACTCCAACACTCCCCTCGGGAGCAGTCTCTGTCAAAGTAGTAATCACTGAGGATTTTCTGAACAGTGAGCCAAGGTTTCACTAAAACACAGGAGACAAAAGAAGCTGTTTTCATTGCTCGCTGGTTCAGCATTCGCGTACCCTTGAAACACATTTTCTCCACTTGTTAGCTGCCTCGATCACGCAGCGGCCTCAGTGGGTAGTTAAGGTCGTTGCTTTGGGAAACCTCACTTTCAACTCTTGCCCCAATTCTACCAAATCAGCATTATGAGTAAGTTCCATTAAGTATTTAGTCCCATCTGCTCCCCATGAGACACGGACCTGCACCCTTCAGGAAGCACGATGAAGCCCAATCAGAGCGATAATGAAGGAGGGGTGTGAAAGCTAGAAAAGATAGAGAAAATGACAAAGAATAAAAAGAAAAGAGTGGCAGAGGATGAGACAACGGGCAGAGGGTTATAAAAGACATAGCAACAGAGAGAATAAGGAAAGGAAAGAGCTGTCAGAGGCGTCAGAGAACGAGACAGCGCTGGGAACCGATCCAAAGGTTAGGCGAGGTATAAAGTATAGATGGCTTCCCTTAACTAATTTGGCTCCTGTAAGCAGCGAAAAAAAGCCTCGTTGGGGACATTTTCTGGAAGCGTAAATTACATCTAACTCTGGCTCTCTCTGCCTCCATGTTTGCTCCATCACTCGCAGTGGGACTCTTCCATTTTTGCCTATTGCCCATCTGCCGCCCAGATATCAGCCTAACAAACTGAGGCCTTTCTGTGTCGAGCCATTCCACGCTAACTGCCCAAATAGAGCCACTGCTGTTATTGCTTTGAATTAGCCTGCCTGCTTTGCAAGTGAGCGACCAGTCAGGGATGTGTTTTATGAGATTGTGGGGACTGATAGCTATAATAGAGTGCTGGAACTAACCAAATGGATCCTTTCTCCTCAGTGGTCCATATCTCTCTTTCTCCCCACTATTTCCAGCACTCCCTGGCATGCAAATGAGATGGGACAATAAAGGTGAACTTGGACTTGAACAGGAGTCTGACATTTAGTTGCCATTTAGTGCAGAGAGGGAAAAAAGATTTACCTATCTGTGGGGAATAGCTCTCTCTAACAATGGTCTGGCTGCCATCCGGTGGAGAGGAAATTTTTTGGGTGGGGCTGAGAGATTAGTGGTGGTGCACTTCCAGGAAGAGTGGACTAACTCCATCGCTCCAGGCCACTCTCTCTCAAATCCCCTGTGGATTTCTGGCTCTATATCTATATCATTCTTTTTTTTTGTGCCCAGCTTGCTGCATTATGTAGCTGTATTACACTATTTCTCTCATTCCTTCTTCCTCGTTCACTTTCCCCCTCGCACAAATGCACATGCTCACACAAAGCCAATATCTATACTGTGGTGTCCGGTGTTGTGATGAATTATGCTGTGAGATGGCCGGTTGTTACATCAGGGAAGTGGCTGCTTTGAGCCAAAGCCAACACAAAGAAGAGCGCAGAGAGAGAGGGAGAGAGAGACCAAATAAAATAGAGATGGAGTGTGAGGGAGAGGTTTGACAGTCAAAGTCGATACAAAGTGAGTCTCGAATGAGAATCTATGGACATCGAGCCACTGTCACCCACAGACTGTTATTAACGTTATTTGTTATTATCAGCATTTTCTCGTCATTGATTCTTCTCTTTCTGCAGTAACAAAGAGAAAATTGTTGCGTGTTCACCTCCTCTCCTCAACCCCTGCTATTGTTCCTTTTTTATTCCTCTCCCAAGGTCCGGGATTGGCTGAACAATTAAGTGTTTGAAAAGCTGATACGTTTTTAATCTTCCTTTTCAATCTTTAGTTATTTTCCATAGATGAATTGCAATGTTTATGCTCTGCGCAATTGTATTACTTAGCCCGTCTCTCAATAACTAAAAGGGTTGCACCACTCAGTTTAATAGCTTTCCTAAAATAATCTTTGGTTGAGAAATAAGCTTTATTTGCATAGCACTTTTCCAAAGAGTTACCAAGTGTTTTGCGGCAAGTAAAACAATAATGATTAAAACCTAATAAGTTGAACAGCAGAAATGCCAGACACTAATTAGAAATGGGCGTACAGAGGAATAAAGCAAGCAGTTACAAAGAGAATGAATGAATACATTCTAGTTTAGTATAGTCCAATCAATGCTTTGGAAAATGAACAACACTCTCTCTCAAAGCTGGAAATAAGAGAACCAAGACATCTGTTATGTTGTATCAATGTACAGCCTGGAGCTGCTCCACCGAGACTGACTTTGCAAACTCTCTCTGAACTTTTTTTATATCAAACTGAGCTTTAGATTTAGCAGTACTATCAATTCCAGTGCAGAAAATTGTATTGGGTGCTGTCACAGCCACTATTTCTCCCCATGTTTTGCATTTTTTCCTCTGCAGAGCTGTCCACAGGAGTGACATGACAAATTAGAAGGCGGTGAAAACTCTGGTCTTGTTCCAGACCGTAGGAGATGTAACTGACTGTTTGCTAATACAGAGCAAACTATCTTGGGGCAAAAAAAAAAATAAGTGATTCCAAAGCTGTAAATGTCATACTACTCAATTAAAACAGCCCTTGCTTCTCGCGTGCTGTTGGGTGTGTTTGCCAATTACCGGCTGCACAAGGTAAATTTACTGTATTTTCAAAGAAAAACAGAAATTTTAGTGTTAAATATATGACAGACAATAATTAACAAGGATGCAAAGTGTCTGCAACAAGGGCCGACTAACGACATTCAACTGCAGTACAGCAGCACGATCACTTTAAGCCCTGCAACTCTGGACCTGCAGTTCCAAAGTAACCTGGACTCTTATCGGCAAGAAAAGTAAAAGCAATTGCAACAACTGTCACTATTTTTTTTTGTGCCTGGAGTAGCAACATCAGTACATCATCATACGTACATCTACAGGCTCGAACCACTATTACTTTACCTCCCAGTGGGTGGTAAAAGTTTGGCTCCAAAACTCTGAATTTCTGACCACATTGGGGGGGGGGGATTTTTTTTTTCTAGCAGTACAGTTAGATCTATTTTTGTTGTTGTTGATAAATGTTTTTCTGGTTGGAAAAAGATCAAAATCAATGACTATGACATGGGGGAAAATGCAAAAAAATTAGACCATTTAGGGGCCATAAGACCATTAGGGGCCTGTCTTTGTTAAAGCAACCAGTTTAGTCATTGAAGAGCTGGAGATGGTAAATGAAAGATGAAAAGAATCTCTTTCTTATCACTTTCTAAAGTTAGCTGCTAACTCTCCAAGCTAGGCCGTTGGTTTGCTGAGCCGAGCGGTTCACAAGCCTACTCACCAGACTGGTAGCAGACTTCACTCATCACAAGCAGGCAAATATTGAGAATGTAATGTCATCTTTTTGAATTTTGTGACATGGCTGACAGAAATGAACAGCTCTGACGCTGCTACAGCTGTCCATGTTCATAGAAAATGATGTCAGGATGGATATTTACAATTACTGACTGACTGCAGAAAAATATCAGCCTTCCAGAAACAGAAAATGGATAAATGTCAGAGTGAATAATACAGCGAAACATCAATTCATGTCATTATTTAGCTAAGATTGCACAGGTAAAAATAATGACATGAAAAATAACATGCTAATGACCAAACAGTGCCCCCTTGTGGGAAGCCTGCAGCCTGCTACATGTTAAAAAAGTTTGTAAGCAAATACAAACGGGCCACCTGGAGTGTGTTTCATCCAGAAAAAAAGAAAGAAAGAAATGAAGTAAGACAAAGCCTGCAAGTAAATTTGTATTTAAAATAAGTTCTTTAATGTGGCACTTATTTTGTTAGCCTTATCTTTTGTGTTTGTGTTTGTGTTTGTGGTGTATTTCAAGCAAGCCAAGCGCCATGACAAAAACAATTCTCAATGCTCTGTGTCTGTCTCTGCAGCATTAGAAAAAAAAAATGAGTCAATTACATTGACCCGGAGTAAAGGATTTTCTGTTCTTCTTTTTTTGCCTTTGTTCACTTTTACTCTTTATTTATGTGCATACAGTGCTCAGTGTTTATTTGAATTCAGTCCCACTTCATAGACAGAATGTGTTTTTTCCAACAGTGACTGATGTGCTCACCTTCCTTCTCTTTGTCCTTGCCACACTTCCTGTCACTCAACCCCCCGTCTTTCCTTCCATTTTCTTTCCTCTCTTTCCCACCTTGTCTTCCTCTCTCAATTCCATCCCATGCTGTCTCCCTTCCGCCCCCCCACCCCTTGACTACACCTCTACTCTCTCCATCATCTCTACCTACATCCAGCCCTGAAGGACGACCGTTTCCAGATGGTGCTCTTCACGCCACGGCTGGTGCGCATCACGTTGACCAACGTCAGCGTGTGGGACGAGGGGGGCTACTTCTGCCAGCTCTACACGGACGCTACGCACCACCAGGTGGCGACACTCTCTGTTTTGGTGCCCCCTGACACGCCCACGGTGGAGGTGAAGCAGGAGGCGGTGGAGGGCGGCGAGGTGGAGCTCACCTGCGTGTCGCCGCGCAGCAAGCCGGCCGCCACCCTGCGCTGGATCCGTAACGGGCGGGAGATACCAGGTACCCTGAGAGGCTGATAGATGGACTGATGGATAGTTGGATGATTATGGGAGAAAAATCAGAAAAATAAAGGGTGTAAGTGATCAGATGAGGTGGAACGGGTGGATGATATCACAGACTGAAGGCGTAATAAAAGACAGATGAGTGGATGGGTTATTTATGGATTTACAGAAGAAAACTGCAGATGGATTAGTTAATAGCAGCAGGTTGAAATAGATGAATGACTAAACAGACTGAGAAAAGTGTTTTATTGTCATTTTTGAAAAGACATGCGTCAAGAGCAAGTATTTTTTTTGAAAGATTTTTGGTGCTTCTTTTGTCTTTTGCTCTTAGAATTCTTCCCCCGTCAGTGCAGACACATCTCTCCCTCTCAAAGATCTCTCTCCCTGTTCTTTCTTCAAAAAAAAAATTTAATCCAAATGTGTTTTATTTGCAAGTCCACCATTTGATAAATACACAGACGCCGCAAACACTCCAGATTTTTTTTGCATTTCTCACTCTGCCTGCCTTTCAGACAACTCACAAAGACACACTTTTTAACTCACCATCATCTAACTCTCCCCATTTCTTTGCTTGTGATAAATCTATGGGCCATCAATCAGTCTGTTACCTTGATCTCTCCTTCTTTCCAACTCGCTGTCCCCCTTGGCTTTTCTCAGTTAAAGGGGCCCTTCACTCAATAATACATCTGAGACCAGTCTTTCTATTGCCTTCGGTATATTTGACCCTCGAGAAATCATTTTTTTTTGCACTTCACTATTAAATCAGCTTTTGTGTATGTGCTAATGCTGCATTTTAAGCTTGAATTACTGAAAAAAACCTTTTGAGTTGACTGAGCACGGAGAAAAGAAACTCTTGGAGACTAAATTATGCAACATTTAACTGTAGTGCAGGATCCTTTATATTCAATTTATTTCTGTTTTTTTTAAAGATCAGTGTGTAGGCTTTAGTGTCATGTAATGAAGAGTTTCAACCGACTGATATAAATCATCTTATTTAGCAAATATCAGACAATGTAGTTGCTAAAATTGTTAAAAAAATGACAAACCCTCTCTAGTGCCATTGTTTGGTTTGTCGATTTTGGGATACAGTAGAAACATCATGATGAACATGGTTGACCTGCTCCCAAATTCATTTATTGTGCTTTGGCGAAAGGATGGCCAGCACTCCTCTGCCTATTATTGGTTTACTAGATTCAGAATTTAGAAATTTACTGTAGGTATAAAGGATTCATTTTAAGGTGACAAAAACTCAATTCTTTTTACTTTCAATGAAAATATTTAATAATGAAAACACAATATTGAAAAAACATATTGAATATTTGGGATGATTGGGATTAAATTCCAGGTTATTACTGCCAATAGATGCCCCTCAATCATGCACATCAGACCTTTTAATAAACACACAAAGACATTTTTTTAATTTTCATTTTTTATTGATTTTTTTTTATGAATCAAACTCAGGGCTTCAATCTTACTCACACAGACCAGATGAAATGAAGTGAGATAATCAGGCATCAGCTGTTTTTATCAGCTTTGCCCTTTCACACTTAATGTCAACCGAAAATAACTCTTTCATCCACTTTCTTCTCCTTTTTCCTCATCAGAATACCTCCGACACCATCATTCTGTCTCCACCATCCTTGTGCTTCCCCTCTACTCCAACTCTTTTTTTTTATTTCTTCTCCTTTTCTTTTTTTTTCTTTAAATTTTAATGCTGACTAAGATGTGAAGCTCCATATCTTGGTTACTGGTTGGTTGGTTATAAAATGGCTGCAGTCGTTTATTTATTTCATCTCATCTTGTTTATTAGCCCCTCCCTCCTTCCAAGATTAATTTGTGCCGGAGCAGATTCCAGATCCTCAAACACTGAGACCGACACCTATTTGATTGTATCCGACGCCTCAATATATTATCTGTGATTTCACTTTTCCTAATGAAGTGACTCATAAATCAGTAATTTTGTGATCATGCATTTAGTTTAAATTTAATCTTAAAAGAGAGAGAGAGAGATTACTGCGATGCCCAAAGTGTGTGAGTTTTGTGTACAACATGTGAGCTAATTTAAGCATCTGCGATTAGAATAAGGATACGTGACCCACCGTCTTCGACAAGGGGGTAAATTGGCGAAATGTCTGTTACAATTACTGTAAACCCCACAGTTAAGCACGGGGGGGTGAAATGGTGATAAGTGTACGGATCAATTAGGAGGCGCAGCACCGTACATGGTACTTAAACGGAGTGAATGAGATCGATAAACAGAACCAGACGGACAGAACCCGTCATTTTGTTTCATAGCCTGCATACTTCTGTTGGATTAAAATAGAAGTTTCCATTCTAATTCAATCTTCCCTCCATTGTGGAAGGGAAAGGACGGGGAAGTAAAGGGACAGTGTGTGAGGAAAAAAAAAGCAAAAGCATCTGTTTACACGCCTCCCCCTGTAGATTTTGAGTGGATATTGTGAATGCTCACTCTAATGTAAAGATATAGGGCTTCCTCTCTCTATTCCCATTTTGTTTGGTTTTGATAGCAAACACCAGGCGTCGTCCAGGTGCTGCTTTCATGACCTTTCTTTTCTGCTGGAACAGCAACCTCTCTGTGCTGTGGGACCTCAGGAGTCCTCTCCTCTGTTCTCTACTCCTGTTCTGTCTCTTCTTATCTTCTCTCCTCTTCCTTGTTCTCCTCTCCTCTGTTGTCCTCTTCTCTTCTCTCCTCCCCTTGCTTTTCCTACTGCTTTTTTTTACCTCTCTTTACCTTTCTGTTCCCCTCTTGTTTCCTTGCCTTTTGTCTTTTTTTTCCTCTATTTATTTTCTCTTATGTCGGTATCTCCTCTTGTTACCTCTCTCCTCCTTTCATCTTATCTGGTCTTTATTCCCACTCTTCCCTTTTTCATCCCTACTCCTCTTCTGTGTTCACGCATCTCATCTTTCTCTCCTCTTTTCTATTTAACTCTTCTCCTCTCACTTTCTCCCGTTAATTCTTCCTCTAATTTTCTTTTTAATTCAACACTTTCCACTTTCCTGCCTACTTTTCCTCTCATTTTCTCTCCTTTCCTCTAGTTTACTGTTATTTCTCCCCATTTCCTCTCCCCCCGTCTGTTTTGGCCCTGAGTTAAATGAACTGTGACACTAAAGGTTAGAGGCAGATCCCAGCAGATATGGAAAAGCACTCTTTAATTAAGACACTATCTTTCCTTACCCCCGCTCATCTGCACCCACCGCCACCGTCCTCTCTCCAGCTTCGATTGGGCCTGCTTTCATTTGCCGGCTGGCAGTAATTGAAAACTCAGCGCGATATACTAAGTAATATTGTTGTATTCTGCCTCAACAAGCACAGAGTCCCAGCGCGTGAGCGTGTCACCCCCCCACTGTTCCTCCTCCTCCTTCCTCCTTCTGTATCTCCTTCTCCTCCTTCCTCCTTCTGTCTCTCCTCCTCCTCCTCCTCCTCCTCCTCTCCTTCTCGCATCTTTCTTCCACTCTGCATCTGGCTTGGCACTCTTATCGTCCTCTTTCATGTCTGGGCTTGTCTCGCTGCAGCTCTTCTCCACTACACCCCCCCCACACACACTTCCATCAATCATGACCGTTTTGCTGCCCTCTCTCACTGTCTGCGAGTCCCTCACTCGCCTTTCTTCTCTCACCCTGGACCTTTGATGCCTCCCCCCTCTCTCTCCATGTCTGGCTCAGTTAAAATCTCAATTCGGTTATGCATATTCTCTCTTTTATCCCCCCCACCCCCCCACACCCCCAACATCACTCTCCCTTGCTTTCTTTCACTCATGCAGGCACGCAAAATATTCAGTTGATTTACCGTCTGCAAACAAACAGTTCTGCTGTTCATAATTGCCATGAAATATAGATGCAAATTGCTTTCTCTTCTCTCTCTCTTAGTCTGTCCTCCTCCCTCGTGACATCTTCTCCTCCGCAGGTGCCTACTGCCGCTGCAAGAAGCTCATTCATCAGTCACTCCTTCTAATTTCTTTCTATTATTCTGCTCAGTTCTTCTATCGACCTCTGTGTTCTTCTCTAAAAGTCTGCCACTTCCTTTCCCCTCCCTTCCTTGCTTCCTGTTTCTCTCCCCTCCACCATCGTAGGTGTGATGTCTCAGCGTGGCAAACGGAAGAGCGGTTTCTTTTGCCACCCCACCTGTCCTCTTTCCTTCCACCTTCTCATCCCCTCTGTCTCTCTCCAGGTGTGGTATCCCAGCAGGACAATGGGAAGACGTTCAGCGTGTCCAGCACTATCCGGATCCCGGTGGAGAGGAAAGACAATGGAGCGGCGCTGAACTGCGAGGCGTACCACCCCGCACTGGGCGGGCAGAAGAGGATTCGACACTACCGCCTGGATGTGTATTGTAAGTCCTTCTTTCTGGGGACTGTGTTTGTGTCTGTGCACACTCTACGTCAAAGTATTTTTTTAATCCATCTTAGAAGCACATTTAGCGACATTATATTTATCTCCAAATATTTCAGAAACACAAATTATTCCATCTGTATCGCTGTCACTTAAGTTGCTATTTCGGCAGTATTCATTATAGAGTTTTACTTTAATGTCAGCCATAATTTTGTCAGGGTAGCAGCCTCATTTTTCAAACGGTGAATATCTCATTTTAGAATGAAACTCATTTATAAACAGTCCAGGATTTTTTTAGCAGAGCGATACTCAGAGCTGCCCTGTGTGAGACCCTCTCTCATTAAAACCTTAACATACAAATCTTGTCACGCATGCAGCCTGCAGAAACGGGCCTGGTGCCAGGTTAGAGGCCTGTAGTTCAAGAAGCCAACCAGCATCAACTGAAAAGAAAACCTGGGTCGCATTATTATGTACAGTGATCCCAAGTCCTGTTCTGGGATTGATGAGTCTATTTGCACAAGTTAGTGTGCTCTGAAATCTCTGCACATAATGTCCGTGCAAGGCGGGCGAGAGCAAACAGTAAAAATACTGCAAGAGATTTAAATTTGTAATTTACTTAGATCTAATATTCACTCAGGGCAACAAGCTCAGACAGAAGTATATTTTTATTATAAGCTGAATTCTCAATATTTTTAACAAATCTCTAGATGGCTCAGTAGGATTAATCATGAAAAAGTCTGACAGCTATAATAAATACCCTTTTTGGAGTCTGAAAGTCTGAAATTCATCATTTAGCATCTATGAAATGTAAATCCTCTTGTTTTTTGTGCTTCTAATCATATCAAAGATGTGAACTTTGCTTCTACTTATTTAGTTTAGACATTTCTGTCTTTTGTTTTTTGATCTGGTGAGAGACAAAAGTGATGTTTGCTGATAATTCAGCGTGATCAAAGTCCTTCTAGGCAAATCTGGCCCCCCCCCAGCAGCCATCTTGGTGGCACCTCTAGGCAGTTATTTCAGATTGATAAAGGCCTCTGGCTAAATAAATGGGGACTGAGCCAAAACTTTACTTTCGATAATGAGCTGGACATAAAAACTACACATATAAATAAAATAAATAGTCAAATCGGAAAAGTTTGTCTCAAAATTAGGTTAAAAACACTATTTTCCCACAATTACAACTTCTGCTATGCATGTACAATATTTTGTAACACTAATTTCCCTTTACTGCTCAACAGCACTAGCTAATTATTGTAAGCTAATTATTTTCTGCAAATCCTTTTTTAAATTCAGAAGAACAAAATTATGTCAGCAACACCTCAATAAAAAGCCACCAAAGTTAGATTTTAATTGCATATATAATTAATTATTACCATTAAATTGAAAGTAATAATACTAAAAGTACACATAATTATCATCCACTGTTGTTGTGATGCTATAGAGCACAATAAACCAATATTTAGTAACTTAATTTTTTCCTCTCCTCGTATGAATATTACTGATACTTCGGTATGATTACTATCTCACACTATATAAATCATTTTGGATGGTCAAACATCCTGCAGGCCTTCTGGATATCACAGTTGGTGTAATAATTCATATGCAGCGAGAGCTTCTGCATCAGTCTGTGGGTGCTATTAATTTAGCACACGTAAACTAATGTTTGCTGATAGATCAGTGTGATTAATATTCACCAGTGTTTTCAATCTATGTGCTAGTGGTTCCTCCAGCCAGACAACTGGTAATAATGACCGACTGTCAGGGTGGATTTGCCTCCCCATCGCTCTGTTACTGAAGAAAGTGCAGTAGCGGAGCTGCTGGAACGGTGGGCTGCTTATGATAACAGGTGTCTCAACCGTAGGATTGTCGGCTGGTTGCCTAGGAAACAGATGTTAAAGACCCTTATTTCTGCCACTTTCTCACTCATCCCTTGTTCCTCCTTTTTTGTTCCCTTGCTGTCTCCGTCTCATCCCTGTTTTTTTTTTGTGTGTGTGTGTTTTTTTTCTGTGTTCTCTGATTGTTACTGCATTTTGATCATCCTGATCCTTGTTGTTTTTCTGTTGTGGCTGTCTTGTTAGGATTCTCGCATGCATACTCATTAATCTCACACACCTTCTGTCTCTCTGTCTCCCCCCACAGTTGCACCCACAGTGAGAATTGTTCCTCCTACTGGCATTTTGCGAGAGGGCGACTCGCTCAGCCTCACCTGCACTGTCACCGGGAACCCTCTGTAAGTCTGTGTGTGTGTGTGTGTTCTGGAGGTGCACAGAGATGCTATTATCTTCATCCGTTTAACAACAAATGTGTCAATCTAATAGAAGAATGGAAGTCATTGTGGTTTGAAGGTCAGGTTGTATTTTCTAATTAAATATTCATTGCAATGCCATTGATGTGCCTTTAAATCATCTAATAGATTTCATGTTGACATGTAGTTAATAACTTAAGATAGATATTCTCACATCCTCACACTGTATGTTTCATCTCTCTATCTCCACATTTTTACTTTGAACAAAATTAAGTCTTATAAACTGCCTGAACCAACATAATAAAACATAATAGCTGATCATCAGACACCCTCCAATTATACCAAGTCTGAGCAGGTAGCAGACTTATTTGCTTCCATCTTGTTATTTGTGTTTCATCTAATAAATATCAGGATTCACATACTTTCTCGGTAGAGTTCAACCAATCCTGGACTTTCTGTGCCAATGCTGATACTGTAGTTTAATAACAATACAATAAATAAACTCAGTGGATACATTAACACATTTTTTTGCAATGATCCCTCAAATTTTACAATCAAACTCTTGTGACGATGTTATGTAATGGTTGGATATATTATAGGGTAAACTATAGTCAAACATCAGTGTGTGATCATGTGTTTTGGTTTTATCTGCTCTGAGTTTTTGACCAGATTCAGTACTTGGTGCCGGAACAGAACGTACTTCACTTAGTAGTTCTTGGACTGATGTCACAGATCCACAGACAGATCCAGATTTCATTTACTTTGCTAATTTCAGAGTTTCTTGATATTACTAGTATTTATTTTATTTTATTGTTTTGTTTTGTTTTGTTTTTTTGTCTGCCAGTTTTTTTGCTCCTGCTTCCTGCCCCAAATCTTTTCCCAGACACTTTTTTGTGTATCTCTAATTTCTGAATGTTTGTGTTTTGGCCATCATTTTTTTTTCTGAAGCGTGAGTGCCAGCCTGTTTAGCTATTACATTAAAAAAATGACAACTGAAAGAATATTTAGGGGGAATATCTGAGGTTAGGGTTTAAAGAGGTGTGATGCCTTCAGAAAGTTGTTTTTTGAGAGAGAAATTGACTCATATGTGCTTCTCCTTCCACGAGATGTGACACTGGAACATTTACAAGCTGGCAGCAAAAGCTGCCTGTGAAGCTTTTTTGGGCTGTCATATCAGTGTGTTCATGCACTCTCTCTCTCAATACATGAATTCCTGACAAAACAAGCAGGAAGTATAAAAGGTTCGTCAACAAAGAGCTTGTGATTGAAAAGCAGCAATGAGTCTTCTTGACAAATCGGCTTAAGGATACACAGGAAGCGTTTGATTGACGACGGCGCACGGGAGGTTGCCAAGTTCAACAACAAACCCTTACAAAACACACAGTTTCATAAAATTATAATGTGGGACAGCGAGTATAGACGTTGCAAGTGTTCTGGGAAATAGTGTTGAGCTGCCATGAGATGACATTTAGGTCATAACAGCTGGTAGCTGCAGGTAGCAGCCTACAGGGCTCTACTTTCATTCTGGCAGTCTGTTTGAAGAGTGAAAATGTTGGTTGCATTCGACACGTTTAGTTCACACATTTACCCAGAATCCCTTTTCACGGTGTAAATGTAGAATAAGCTTGAATACAGCAACAACCCGGGTGATTACAAAGGTCTTTGTCACTGTAATCGCAGACAATAAAGAGTATTTTAGAGGTTAAAGTGACCATCTGCTAATATTTCCATGTAGTTTCTCAGAGTAATTTTCAAAAGCAATGCAGATTTATGTAAATAGCACGAATAATAGCGTAAAGACACTGCAGCAGGTCAGTTTGGGTCATTTTAAACTGATTTCAGACTCTAAGCAGATAAAGACACGCAGATACAGCATAAAGTTAGTAAATTTGATTTATGGCTTTAAAGATGAATACGATAGGTAATCTGTGACACAGACTGTTTCACTATTGTTTATTCTCAAAGTAATTACTTTGCTTATTGCAGGAAAAAAAAATCTTCATAATAGCTATTGTGGAACTGTCCTTGAGTAACCTCCACATGCTCCTTTCCCACCAGCTTTTCACTGGGTGCAGCAGAAAACGGGGGTTTGCCTGGACGGCTACCAAATGTGTGAGAGTAAAGCAGGGCACCGCTGAAAGGAGAACATGAGCGCTTATCAGTCCCCAATAAAGGTTCCAAAAAAAAAAGAAAAAGAAAAATGGGTGAAGGCTTCTCCCTTTTCCCCTAAGTAGCTTAAAATAGCCAGCTGAACCCCTTCTCTCTTCATTAAGAGTTGGTGAAACGAATACTAAGTTGGGCTCTTTCTATATTATTACTGTCCCACATAATTCCAGACTTCTCTCTTGGAAACTTCAAGTAATTACCAAGTACTTCTAATCTCCACTAACCTCAATATATTCCCTATAATAAACGCCAATAAGTCTTAGTTCTTTCTAGGAACTTCCCCTAATAAGAAACAGCAGCCTCCTATCAACTTTCAAGGAAATTATTAGAAAGTAATGCAGGCACCTTTGGGCGAATCAATCCCAAACGCATCATTTCCTGAACCATAATTTGGAGTTAAACCAAAGCTGTGATCATGAAGGAAAGCGCCAAGGAGGCATTGTGCTTCTGAGTTTGATCAAAACCGGAAGAGTTGTACATCTTCTTTGATGTCACCTGACATTAATGTTTGATGGACAGATAAAAACCACCTGATCCATATTTTATTGCTTGTAAGACCGAGAGAAAAAGAGCCTGAGACGAAGGCAGAGAGGTTATTGGAAGGATTGCAAAAGTATACTGGAAAGCGAGAGTAAATGTGGACATATCATAAACTTCTATGTGACTGTGTTGTGAGTGTAGAGCCACTAAACCCAATCAGCAGTCAACACTTTTAAGAGCCAGCTCTGAAACAAAGCCTTTTTTCTAGTGTGTTCACGGTCCTGAGTGCACTTTCCAAAAGGGTATTGGGTCCTAAGCTCTTAAACCCCCCCCCTCGAAGGTTCGTCTGTCTGTGGGCATCAAGTCCACTAAAGCTCCCCAAAGTGCAGCCAAAGTGTGTGCATGTGTGTGTCTTCGGTTTGTGTGTGTGTGTGTGTGTGAAAGTGTGTGTATATATGTGAGTGTGTGATTACTTAAGTGAAATCCCACAGTGAGGACTGGCTGAGAAGCCCATTGGCTGTGGCCCCACTGAAGCTTTGTAACGGCTGGTTGGGAACACTGTGTGTGTTCAGTTTGTGTGTGTGTGAGTGCGTGCGTGCATGTGTGTGTGTGTGTCTGTTTGTGTGATGCATGCATGCGTGCGTACGTGACATTGAGAGATGGGACAGCGGGCCATGCTGGACTCTGACCCTCATCTCATGCTGGACTGCACACACGCATGCACACTTTCACTCACACACTCACGCACACACACACATTGCTGTCCCCTTGTCACCCAACCGTTTGCTCTCTGGTCCTATTAGCTGCCTGTTTAGTATTAATGACCAATTATATGCCACCTCCTTTTGGTGCGGGGGCACGCTCATTATTTGTTTGTTAGAATGAGAGATGGGACCGCATTTTGTCATTCTGCTTAATTGCCCGCGTGTTAGCATTTGAGGGAATTACTGTGTGGGAGTACAAGTATGTATACGTGTCTGTGTGTGTGTGACTGCGGAACAGGGGGGAGATCTTGTTTGTGTACGTTTAATGTCTGTAGGGTAAGTGAGAGAGTGTGTGTGACTAAGCAAAAACGAGGTTTAATTAAAGGTCCTGAGGGATTAGAACCCAGATGAATCAGGATTGTAATCTGGCCAGGATGGCATGAGCCATGACACTCAGCCAGAGACGCACACACACGCACACACAAACACACACACACAAACACACACACTCTTGTTCGCCTGGATGTCTCTGTAATCCTTGCACCTCCTGCGCGCTCAGCCTGCCCATCTTTCATGACCAATTCATTTTGCCTGCTTGCTCCTTCCCTTCATCTCCCACCGCACCATCTCTTCTTGTCTGTCTTTCTCCACCTTTGCTAACATTTTTTTTCTGTCTTTCCTCTGACTGTTTTTTTTTTTTTGCTACTCTGCACATCTGACACCCTATTTCTCTCTCTCTCTCTTTCTCATCTGCCCTCTTTTCCCTTCTGCCAACTCTTTCACACGATCGTCGCCCTCTCACCATCCATCTCCTCATTATTTGTCGGGATGCAGCCCTCTGTTGCCATTGGCTCGTTTCTCCAAGCCCTTTTTATACTTTCTTCTCATGTCACTGTGCCCCTGTGGGCTTCTTTACCCTCCTCCTTCACCTCGCTTTTTATAGCATCCCCCTGGTGACTGCGCTTTGATCTCTTGTCTCTTTTCACTTTCTCATTTTTAATACCCTTTAGCACCCAAGTTTTGTTACTAAATGTGTTTAAGACTGGCAGCCTGCTAGGGGTTTTAGTTGGAGAGGTGGCTGACGTGTGGATATCGGTGATGGGCAATATACTTAATGATCTTTGGTTCATACTAAATTGAAAAGTAACAACCTCACCTTGCTAATTGCTCAACAGCCAAGTAGTGTGCTATGTTAGGTTTGTAACTAATTCAAGTGCAGTCAAATGTGACTTTGAACAATTCAAAACACTCTTAGGCCTCATTTCTGTATTAAGCAGGTGTAGAAAATGAGACGCTACAGCCGCGAGCCTACAGTCTGGATGTTTATTCTGACCAGCATTAGGTAGGGGGAGCACAGCTGGCCACAGACTACATCCTCCACTTTTAACAAAACCAGCTGTAGGTTTAACAGTAGCTGTTGTTAGCAACTGCATGTAACACCCAGGCTATATGAAGAGACAGGACAACTTTTTCTTTTCCTCCTCTTGTGATGGAGGCTTCCTGTGTTTCTCCAACTCAAATGCACACAGATTAAACTGATGTCAAGCCTCCATCAAACTCCCAATAAGGCAGTAAAGCGACTGAACCCACAGCTGTCAAACTGTAATTTAATCATTAAATTTCAAATTGTAACCCTTTACACTACTTGTGACGAGAACGCACTCTAACATTTGAGTGTTGCATTAATGCCCAACACGGGTGGATGTAAAGCTAATAGAGAAGCTATTAAAAGTAATTAACTGGGTAAAGCTACATTCTGGATGTATTTAAGGGGTATGCAGTAAATAAAGTGTATATATATGTTGCACCTAAACCCAAAGATACTCAGTTTACTCTGATATAAAATAAAGAAAAGCAGAAAATCTTACATTCTAGAGGCTGGAGCTGACACATTATAACTCTTTCTTCTGATTAATCAGTTGATTAAACTCTTGATTGATCATCAAATGATGTTCATTTTCACCAGTCGGTTAATCAACATATCTCATCGGCATCTTCAAACATTAAACCTCTCCTTGCTTCTTTCCCTTCAGGCCCAGGAATATTCAGTGGTCCAAGATTAACGACACTTTACCTGAGAGGGCAGAGATTTCCGGCCCCACCTTCCAAATTTCCCGTCTCAGCCAATCACACAACGGGACGTACCTGTGCCAGGCCCAAAACAACTACGGACGTGCCGCCGATCATTACACTCTACTGGTTTATGGTGAGTAAGCGTGACTAACTGTTAATTACATGGTGCGAGTCTTCTCAGAATTGAAAAGTTTGCATCATGAATTGTTCTTTTAATTGTTTTCATTTCCAGTCAAAGTATTCCAGGCAATTGTTAACTGTTCTGCAAAATCTAATGTTCAATAATCTTTTGATCTTTTTTTTTTGTGTAGAGACACATTACTCGTCCTTGTGTTTTGATGATATTTTTCTTTGAGAAATCTTCTAAATCTTATTGATCCTTTTATCTTCCCAGTGTCTGTGGAGTTTGGCTATTCTGGCACTGGGCAATAGACCCATTAAATGGTGACGCTCGTCTCATCTGTCTTCAGCTTTATTTGTTTTCCTGATTCAGTACGCAGCAGGAAACCTCAGCTAAAGCTCCTGTCTGATTCAACAGAGATATTGATTCCTCAAGAAGACGTAGTCTGCCGTGCTCAGATACTAGTCACCAACATCATTATTCAGGCTATATCTTGTAAAGAACCAATTTATCATGTCTCCTGTGACCCAAGTCTCTCTTCAAGGAATTGTGAGAAGCTCACATCTTCAAGTGCAATAAATAAAGATTTGAGATGTTGGGACAGATCAATGAATTTCACAATGCGTGCAGGCGCATAGGAGACAAAGACAGACGGAACGATTCAGATTATTAATACAGTGGAATCTGTTGAATGTGTGTGGATCTTACATTGTATCATTTGGCAAAAAACAACAGTGGAGCATCTGTTGCATTTAAAATTCAGGCGAGTCAACGGTGCTTGTTGCTTGAGCAGAGGTTTCAGAGGAGGGAGGGAGATGTGGGTAAGGGGCTTTTGTTGTCAAGTTTTACAAGTTTTCCAAGATGTTGCACCTAGATTCACTGGTGGTTGCTAAATTCTTCATGACGGCTGACCCAGATAAGCAGTGCGCAGTGGCTCAAAGAGGATGACGGCGGCGCTCGCAACATTACACGAAGATCTTGCGTCGCCATGAAGTTGTTTTTTTTATTTTTCTAGAAATTGTGACAAATTGGCCAACTTTCTGTCTGAGTTTGAAGCACATTTGAAAACGAGGGTTTTTGATGCATTTTAATGCTGTGCAATTCTCCCATGAAACAACTTGAGTAAACCTGCGGTCAGAAAGACAAATTTGAGATTCTGAGATTTTAATGGGATGGCAGCAAGGCTGAACTGCAAAGCTAGGTCATCATTATAGAGGCCTCAGCACTTTGACATCCAATACGTTCGTGGTGTGCCCTCATCTATACATCCCACTGTCACTCAGCAGGATTGCCCTTTTGATCTACAGCCCTCCCTGCTGGCTACTTCCACCATTGCAGCCCAGCACCTGATATGGAGATCAGAAGCAGAGGAGCGGTTGGAGGGAATAGAGACACAATGTGTTATGTAACATTTTTTTTAGGCGGCTCTCGGTTAGCGCCCCCTCATCTATTCATCCCACTGACACTCTCCTTTTCTCTCACATGCGAACACAATCGCAATCAACTATCGCACACTCTTGTACAAGCATGTCTCGCATCAAACGGCACACATAATGGCAGCTTTTCCGCAGGCTTCAAGGGAGGCAACAGTGGCAAGATGAAAGGTGACATCCCCACCCACTTCCCTCCCTCCCTGTGTCTCTCTTTCTCTATCCTGGAAGGTTAGACATGTCGAGCTTTGATGTGCGTTGCCACCTCTGTAGAAAAATGTTGTCTTTCTCCCTCATCCCCAGCTCCCTCCCTCACCATTTTTAAGCTGTCTTGTTCATTTGTTCATCTCCGTGCCATTTCTTCTCTCCTACATTTCATCATTCATCTTCTTTATTTCACGCTGTTGCTTTTGGCTGGTCATTCATTTAATTTATCTGCCACTTTTTTTTTTTCATATCCTGTCCTATTATGTTAAAAAAAGGGTATATTTAAAGGGAGGAAAGTATGGAATCTTGCCTCAACCAAAATCCATAAAAGACCAGAAATCCACAGAAACCAGCGTAAGCCAAGCTGCGGCTCCTCTGCTCTACGCCGCGGATTTCCAGCAATCAGCTTTTTAAATCCTCCCGTAGCCCAACATCAGTGGTGGTTTGCTATACTTCAAAAAAATATGTACTAGCCCACTGGGCAGATTGTTTCAAACCTTATCTCAAAGAGCTCAGAGTTGTTGATTCAGCCATCACATTAATCTGAAGACGGCCGAAAGTCACTCTTGATTTTCCTGTATGTCACAACTAATAATCTGGCTGAAAGTGGTGTTAATTCTATCGCGAGAAACTCAGATGAACTCCTCCGCGTTCAGGCTGTAATACTGCCAGTGATATATGTGTTCTTTTAAATGTTTCTTTAAACAGTGTGTTTGCAAATCCAAACAAACAAACTGTTGATAAATTAATGTGGCGTTAATGAGCAGCTACAATCTGATAATTAAATACGCTGTACACCAGTCAATATTGAAAATAAATATGATTCCACTCCGTAAAATATGCTCAGATGAATCATAACTCATAACACTTATCCCAGTGTGCTTTTTTCGTTTTGACACCCACATTGTAATGGTAGGTGTTATTTCTTTTTTTTTCTCTTTTTTTCAAAGAGTGAACATCTCATTTTGTAACAAAGCTCTTCACTTATTCCTATAGACTTCATAAAACAGAAAAAAAAAGATACAGACTCTCGCTCGTCTTCTTGTGCCGCTCTTTTTTCATTCTCTGCAGGCACATTTTTTTGTTTCACTCAGAACTAATTCAGCCTCTCCATCTCTCTTTCTCTCTCTCTACTCTCCTCTGTTACTCTCTCCCCTCCGTCACCTCTCGTTTTCTCTCCTTCTTCCTGTTCCTTTCCTCGACATCCTTCCTTTCATTTTCTCTGCCTGCTGTTCTCACCTCTTTTACACCACATGTCCACTTCCTCTCCCCGCTCCTCCCACTCCCTTTCAACTATTTTTCACCTTGCCACCACTTTGCCCTCCATTCCTGGTTCAGCTGCAGTTCAGTCTCTTTACTCCGAGAAGGTGGTCAGGCTCTAGGTGAGAACATGGCAAAGCGGAAAAGTGAGTGTAACTGAGTAGCGTGTTGCAGAGGGGAGAGACGGGGGGGGGGGGGAGGAGGAAGAGGGAGAGAAGGACAGTGGAGGTCGGAAGCAGGTTGACATTTAGTGCCGCAGCCTGTCAGATAAACGGAATGTCAGTTTAGTCAGCTCCCAGCTTTCCCAGAGGGAATCCCAGGGTGTACTTTGGGGGACAAAGATGGGGAAGGAGGGAACGCTGGAGGATATGTGTGTGTGTGTGTGTGTGTGTGTTGCAAAAGATGAGTCAGCAGAAAAAAGAAAACATTTTATTGCAAGTGCAGAAAAACTACCAGTCGCTGTCTCATGTCAGCCAGTTATCCGCCATCAGGGACGGTACACTGGGTACAAACTCGGGCAAAAAGTGGCTGCCAATTTGTCGCAAGTGCTTGAGGCGCTGCCACTTTATGAAGGGAGACGGGCTCAATGCTGGTGAAGAAGAACAGAGGGGGGGGGAGAGGTGGGAAACTCTCATGGGAGCCCGAGCCGTGGCAAAGACGTGAGGCGTTGAAGCTGAGCTTTATTTGACTGGTCACACTTGTGTACATGTAATTTTGTGTGTGTGTGTGTAAGTGTGTGAGCATGCTTTGATGTGTTTATGATTCAGAGAAGGAGACCGAGTTATTTCTCATTAGTTTGCATGTAAGTGTGCGCACCGCTTAATACGATGAAATTAACTTTTGACAACTTTCGGAAAGTTACTAATGATATAAATGCGAGGAAGTTTTCAATGAATCACAAAGCCAAGCAATCACATAATTTCATACATATTACACACACACACACACACACATAGACACACACATAGACACACAGCGAGTATCAGTGTGTAAAGGATGCGACCTCTGTTGGTTGTGTCATCCTTGTGCCTCCATTGTTGGGGAGAAATTGGATTTTTTATATGTGTATGCGCAAAGGTGCAGGTGAATGTGTGTGCATGTGACTGGAAGAAGGTTGCAGATTGTCTGCTGAAAGCCCAGAGGGCTCCCTTATGTAATTGAACTGAGCTGCTGCACTCAGATGAATCGCCAAGCCAATAAAACCCATTAGAACTGAATTGCATGAGAGAGCGTGAGGGAGAAGGAAAAAAAAAACGAGAGGCAGCAAGAGAGCAAGCAGGTGACGTAGCAACGGAGAGATAAGAATTGTTAGTTTGCATGTACGTAACACACTTGATATGCGTGTGTGTGTGTATGTGTGTGCAGGAAAGAGGAGGAATAGAGCGACTAATGGTTTTATAGAAAGATTCATGGAAAGTAGAGGGGGAATGATGAAAGGGTGGGTAAATTTGCTCGGGATACTAGGTGACCAGGGATTAGACTGTGTCTCTCCGACTGTTGTAATGAGCTGTCAGGATAATTGGAATGAAAAACACAGGCCTCAATTTAATGAAGTGAGACTTTCAAAAAAAATACAGAATGAGAATGAAAGTGGAAAAGGTTGCGGGCAGAGTGGCAGAAGAAGCCAGACAGAGATAATTCAGAGTCAATTTTTGTTTGAAAAAAAAAAAAAGTCTTCAGCTCTGTTTCCCTCAACATATGAAAACGAACCTATATTGGATGTTTGAGTACATTTTGAGCCTTCGGTCAATCAATGTTTGCCTTTATGGCCTCAGCAATAGCCCTCTGACCAATATCCAGCATTCGATGCATTGATTGACAGCTGAAGCCACCGGTGCTCTGGGCAAGGCCCTCGTAATCACAACACTGAACATGAAAGAATAACAGGGCTCATCCAAAATGGTGGCTCGGTATCCTCAGGCACACTTCTGCGAGAAGGAGATACGAGGAGAAACGTCATTATCGCGAGTGGCGCCACATCCATCCCTGGAAATAACATGGGCTGTGTGCCTGATTGGCAGTCATATAGTGTTAATGAATAACAATATGATGTGGTGTAGGAGGGGGGGGTAAAGGGACCCATCGGCCAAGAGAGCGACAGCTGTATGGCATTCTTCTTAATTAAGTTGAAGAGAGGCAGTGAGGGAACGTAGTCACAGAGGAATGAAACCAGAGATGCAGCCGAATTAAGGAAAATGAGGGAAGGAAGGAAAGAAGAAGGAGTGCAAATGAGGGGAAGAGGGACAAATAAGGAAAAAAGGAATTGAGAGATGTTGAGTGGAAGATAAGATAAAGTTAGAAATAGGGAGGAAACCCCTTTTTAGGTCATTTTCTGATAGTCAAGAGAAATTCATTAGCGTCCAGTTAATTAGCGTAGCCACCCCTGCCATTAATCATTAGGATTATGTGACAGCCACATGCACACATACATGTATCCACACACACACACACACACACACACACGCACTCACATTGGAGAGCAGCAATAGACACACATACTTGGATAATTGTAGGATAATTTGTCTTTTTCTTCTTCTGGTCCAGTTTTCATTTCCGTCCTTTCTCACTTTACATCAAAGAAAAACTCTGCTCATCCATTTGTCTGTACGACAAAATACACTACGCATCATGTTCATTTCTTTACGGAGAGAAGAAGTCTTTGCTGGGCTTGGAGAAAGAGAAAAAACACAACGGGAGAGGTATAGTGCTGACATAAGAGGAGTGCAAAAAGAGATTGATGATCTCAGGGCCAGAGGGAGAAAGGAAGAGAAGAGACAGAGGAATACTTACCAATAAATTACTCCTGAGCAAAAAGGGCAGTGTGTGTGTGTGTGTGTGCTTCTGTTTGTGTGTGTGCTGAGTTTTTCCTGCTCTCTTTTAAGGGTTTGTTGCATGCATGTGTGTATGCATGGCCAATTATGCATATGTGTGTAAGTGTGCTTAAACATATTGTGTAAGACACGCTGTGTGTGTCTATATGTGTGTGTGTCTGTGTGCATTTGTGTGTGTGTGCACTGAGATTTAGGTTACACAGACTACCTGGCACGTTGCGGTTTTATAGAGATTGTTTGATGAAGTGGCATGCTACTCACTCTTAAAGTGCTGATGCACACACACACACATTCACACGGACACGCTCACATTCACACCCACTCCTCCATCTCCCTTT
>JAPZDV010000025.1:7996040-8021714 GCA_029814665.1 Acanthurus lineatus
TAGCCCATGTCAGCCATTATTTTTGTCTTTAACAGCAATATGAACTTGTCTTTTTCTACCTTTCCACCTACCATTGTGTCTCAGCCATTGATTTCGGAGAACGTGTCGAGATCCAAGCTATTGTTCGGCATTGAATGAGACAGTCCCTGCATGGCACAGTTCCATTGGGAATGCATCTGTCACAGACAATGTCTCTGTCTCCCCTGCAATTGTAGCATAGAAAATGTGTCAGTGATAGAGAATCTGTTCCTATATATTCCAGTTGCCCTGTAGATGAATGTCAATCTGCCAGGTGTTATTTTCTTCAGGCCCGATTTTTTTAAAAAGCATGTCTCTTCCATTGTAAACCTCTTCCTTAAACCCCTTAAGTGGCATAGAGGCCTGACGAGGGATGTCATTGTCCTTTTTTTTAAGGAAAATAATTGCTAACATCCGTCTCTGGTATCAAAATGGAATCAGCTTCAGTTGTTGAGCAGCATGTTTGAAATAAGTCTGTCCTCCAGTTTTTTTGTGTTAAACATCTTTTCCTCCTTTGCAAAATCCTTTTTGGAAGTGATGAGGCTGCTCTTCCTTAGCAGGATGCTGTGGAAGAGCAGCCAATAAGCTCAATTAATATTCAACAATAATAAAGCATGTGTTGTGTTTTATAGGCAGTAGTAACCCTCCTATAAACCCCCCCCCCAGCGTCTTGGTTGAAATGTCACTGCATGTTGTAGATAATAGCATTTGTGTATATTTGTGTGTGTGTTTCCCATTCCCTGTCTGTCTGTCTGTAGATAAAGTGTCAGTCACTACCACGGTCACTCCCACTCCCACCACCCAACCAATCACCCTCCATCCTGTCATCCCAATCCTTCTAACACCCAGCTTCGCCCCGGACCATGAAGGTAACACACACAACCACACACACACACAGAGCTTATTATTCAGCCTCTGCTGTTCTTCAGCTCTCTGCCCGTCCTTTGGTGTCTTTCACTCCCCTGCTCATTTGATGACTCTCAGGTGGCCCACACTAACATATACACACACACACACACACACACACATATATATATATATACATACACACACCCTTTTTCTGTTACAACCTTCCTTTGCCCTGCATCTACATCGCTGTATGTTCATGCTGACGTTTAGATGCTCAACCACCCACTCCGCCTCTGTCTTATCACAGGCTGTTTGATGCTCCCCACACACACGCATTGCCCAGTCAGCAATTGTGTATGTGTGTGTGTGTGTTTGTGTTCGTGCTGGTGAGTGGGTCTCTGGGTGTTTGGTGGGTACTGTTGATGAATCTGCATTAAGAGTTTAGATGGTACTGGCAACACAACCAGCCTTTAGCTGACTGACGCTGGCCTCCGGAGGGGGCAGAGGAGATGCTACACAGACATTTTTTATCTGCATGCACACACACATTCACGAAAAACCACAAAGAGAGAGGGAGAGGGAGAGAAAGAAAGAGAGAAAGATCAGGGATCCAGGTGGTTGTCTAATCCTATTCTCCCAGATGAATGCTACACAGCAGGAGAAAGAAAGGCTGCTTGGCACCACTCTGTTACCCTGAGTGTGTGTGTGTGAGTGTAAGCATGTGTGTGTGAGTATATGTGTGTAAAACTATATTCTTTCATTACATTCCCTCTCTTTTTCGGAATCTGTTTATCTCACAAGTACTCTCACACAACCACATACTCGCTGGTATCTCTTCTTCTTCTCCTTTCTTGCCATACTTCCACCTGCCCTCTATCTCCTCTCCTCTGGTACTTAAAGGGAGAAAGATAAAAATGAAGGTAACAGGAGCGTCCTTCTTGTTCTTTCTTTTTGCCGCTGCAGCCGTCTGTGGCAGGTAAATGTTGTTCACCTGCTGGGCATTCGTGAGGATGCCATGAAGAGTCAAAGGAAAGATGCGGCCTCAACAGTATTGGGAACATTTAGTCGATGTTGTTGATGTATCATCTGAGGGGCTCCTCGGAGCAAAAACTCACTTTTTAATACTGTCAGTCATTTCCTGTGGAGCTTGGGCTGCGGTGGATTAGGAACAGGGTGGTACGAGGTAAAGGTACAGCGTTTGACTTCTCGCTTTTTTTCATCCCCTGTGAAATATTGCTTGCACGATCCTATCGCAGTAAATCCCATGTGTCCGATGTGCCTGCGGGTGCAACCATATTAATTTTATCACGCAGACACACCAGTATGTAAGGGATGAGATGCACTTTGTGTCAGTGCTAAATGAGGAACCCGTCCAACAAAAACATGCAAATAAATGCACCTATTCTTCAGCTGTCAATCTCTGCTCCTTTTCCCTCCTTCACGTCCTCCATCACTCCCTCCTTCTTTCCTGATCTTTATGTGTTAGCACTATATTAATGATTCATGTTTTAATTCCGCTCTGTCAAGGTCCAAGCGCTGCATCAATAACTCCATGTCCTTGCCTCCTATTGGCCTTACACTTCACCTCCTCCGCCTCATCAAAAAAAGATTTCCTTATCGTCAGCAACTCAGGCGCCGTCTCAGTACTTACATCCAGACTCAAAGAGTTGTTTTCTGCAGCACAAATTGACTTAATTTGTACCAAACCAGTCATTTCTTTCTCTTTCTCTACATTCCTGCACTCTATACCGTCAGCAAGTATTTACTGGTGAATTTTTACGCACATGCTCGGTCTAAAGTTTGCTTTATGATCCATTTTAGGGCTGCAACTAACAGAGTTTGTGTTGATGATATTTTTTGGATTAACTGATTATTGTTCAGTCCACAAAGTGTTAAAAAAAATGAACATTAAGATTTACAAGAGCTTCCATGTGAAGTCTTCAGATTGGTTGTTTTGTCTGAGCAACAGATTAATTGCACAAGTTTTATAAAACCAAAGAAAAAAGAAATTTACTATCGGAGATGCTGAAACCATGCCAGATAAATGACTGAAACAAATAATCAGTTAGCAAAAAATTTTGTCATTTAATTTCCTGCCGGGGGATTAATTGTTCAACTTATCACTTTAACACTAACCTTCACTTTCTTTCATTATTCCTGTTTTTGTTGAAGTATTTGTCTGTACTTTAAAGCAGTGTAAAGTTGGTAAGCAAAGAGGTTGACATGAATAATTCCTTTGCGATACTTCAATTTTCTTTTGCAAAATGTCACAGAATTTAGCTTTCTCTTTTTTTTTGTATTTTTTTTTTTAATCTCTCTTCACTCATCTTGTGGTGAAGTGTTGGATTTCATTTCCAGGTCTGCACCAGTCGGGCTGTAAACACACTGAGTTCACCCCATTCAAAATTCATTGTGGTCTTGACAGGTGCTCGGCTGAAGTGGGTTTTTAGAGGCTGACATACTTATTTCTTTATTCACTCTCTTCATTTCTCCACCTTTTTCTCACCCGTTCTGACTGTCTGGTGTTCTGTGCAGTGGGGGGTGATGAAAGGTGATAATGGAAGTTGGGTGGAAGATATCGACTTCTCTTTTCCCATGTCTCGCTCGCTGTGTTCTCCCCCACGCTGGCGCTATAGCGTGCTTTCTTTCTCTCCCTTTCATACCTTTTTTTTTTTTCCTACAACATCTCTCCTGCTTTCATTTTTGATCCATCTCTCTCTTTGTTTCTTTGCCTGCACTTTTCTCTCCGTATTTCTCTCTATATACCTCACACTCCGCCCCCTCACACATTTATCTCTTTTATTCTTTCTCAGATCCTGGTGCAGTGGTAGAGACCCACAGTGCAGTACCGTATGCAGTGATAGGTGGCGTTCTGGCACTGCTGGTTTTTACCGTCATCTGCGTCCTCATTGTCACCATTTGGTGCTCAGTCCGACAGAAAGGTAACACCCACACACACACACGCGCACACACACTCACAAATGCAAACACCAAGTAACACAAAAGTTTTTTTTTTCACAAGCAAGAGGACATTTTGGCAATCGGAGGGTTTTATCACATTTTCACAGACACGTTTTCTCATTTTTACACTTTCTGGCATAAAATGCTGTGAAAAAAAAAATCATTGAAGGCGAGTTAACAGCCACATTCTTTGAAAATAATCTTTTAAACTGAGGTGTAAACTTGTCAGCGCAAAGCAGACAGCCTGTGATGCTTCTCTCCAGGCGGGCACTGTCCATGATGGACGACCTTGGCCGGGATAGCGGAATAGATAGGGGTGGGGTGGGAAATGTAGGTGTGGTCGCCATGTTTTATGACTCTATGTTAGTGTATCAAGGCTCATCTATTAAAAGCAGTCTCCCTGCGTTCCCTATCTTTTTAAGTGCCCCCTTGTTGGCAGCCTTTAACAGTGCACCACAGCTGCCAAGAAATGATCCAAGAACTGTGTATCAGGCAGCGACCGGCCATTACTAACCCAGTGGCTAGACAAGCCGTCAGTCAACGTTCACTATGGCTTGACCGCCAATCAGCACGCAGACAGGACCATTACAACCAAACTATGTTGAGACAGGGCCATTAGGGCTTTGTCTTGGACCCGCTGTGACTGTCAGCACGCCAGTCATCCTCTGCAGTGAGGAGAATGAGAGTGTCACTCACCCCCACAGTGAAGGGACACTCAAGCAGGAAGATGACTTGGGCGGTTCACGCTCTCTGTAACCCGTACTGCACCGAATCATTAATCATACAGACTTGAGGGGTGTTAAAATGTGTTTAATGGGTTGTCTGAGTGACGCAAAAGTGCCATTGTTCTCCTGCGCCTAACCTTCCCTCCACCCTTTTCTGCCAATCTCTCCTCCCCTCCCTGTCTGTTGTTCTCTATTATCTTCTCCACCTGCCCTTCCTCTTCTGCCTCTTCAACTCTCACATCCATCCCCCCCTCTACCTTTTAATTTCCTCCGGTAGGCTCTTACCGTACCCGAGAGCCTATTCTTGCTTGGTATTGACCTAACAATCAGTTAACTAATGAATTAATCAGTCACAGGTATGGTACTCAATAATATCAGAGCTGAGAGGTTTGATAATGCTGCATGGCGCTGCAATGATCATGACGCTTTGCCACCTAACCTTCCCCCTCCAATCTCCCTCTTGGTCTCTCTCTCTCTCTCTATATCTATCTCTCTATATCTCTCTCTCTCTCTCTCACTGTCTCTTCACCTGCAGGTTCCTATCTTACCCATGAGGCCAGTGGGTTGGATGAACATGGCGAGGTGCAGGAGGCCTTCCTCAATGGGAACGACGCCAGCCAGGGCAAGAAGGAGTACCTACTGTAGCCCTTCTCCTTTCCTATCCCCTTCTCTTCTGACCTCATCCCTCAATCTCCTCCTCTCCCTGTCTCCCACCTTATATACAGTATACACACACACACACGCACACACACACACACAAAAACACACACACACTTCTACACAATGGGCCATAACAGGCAGCCTTCTGAAAACGACTGTATACACGTACTGCACACAGTTAATCCATCCCACTCCATTCCGCACCATATACTGCACACACCTGACACACACACACACACACACACAAACACACACATACATATACACACACACCCAGAGACAGACAAAGAAAAAGAGAGCCTATAGACCTACCAGCCATTAATGACTGTGCCATATATATAAGTCAGAAAAACTGGGGAAAATGGAGAGAGCGGGAAAGAATGAGGTGAATGTAGACAAAAAAAACCCCCGAAATGATGCCATAATTATTTTGATCGAGAGGGAAGCGGGTAGCACAAAGAAAACAGGCACTCTGCCCGTGCAGCCGCCAGAGTGGAAGGGGAATTAGAGGCAGATGATTGCTATAATTCCATGCCTCGAGAAAACCATCCATTTCACAATGCTCAATCTTTAACTGGATGAGACAGTGGGAGCAGTGTGTGTGTGTGAGATGGGAGGAGGGGAGGTGGGTCTGAAAAGGCGGGTTGGGGTAGTTTGACCAGGAGCTATTGAGCGCAAGGTGCTGGAAAATTGAAAATTTTTTTTCAAAAATTGCCAAAGCATCTTCCATCCTGAGCGCATCTCACATGTAATTCCTTAACAACACTGAAGTGTGTACGCTCAGAGTCCCGGGAAGTGTACACACTTTGCGAGCAAGCTAACTGTCCTGTTTTGATATCTCTGTCGGGTAAAAAAACACCGATAATTTGTGAGAAAAAAAAAAAAAACATATCTTTTCATACTATTTTGCTTCTCGCTTCAACAGTGAGAAAAAAGATGGTTCTCCTTTCTTTTCATGTACTCTCAAACTCCTCATTCCTCCTCGCTCACCTGTTACCATGTTCTCCCCTCTCCCCTTTATCTCTCTTTCTCTCTGTCTGCCCCCCCCTTCTATCGCTCCTCCTTTGTTGGCTCCTTATAATGAAAGGATTAGTGTTGGGCTGCGTTCCCGACAAAGAAGAAATGAATATGACTTGCTAAGGCATTAAAGAAAAGCTTAATTATTTTAGAATGTCATTAAGAGGATAAAAAGGTTTAAAAGTCTTAATAAGAAGGGCAAGAGGACTGATAGCAAAAGGAGTGAATGAGAAAATAAGAAGGATGGATATTTTTTTTTTCTGAATGCTACCACACATATGCAGATACATGCACACATTCATACGTACAGTAAACATGTTGACAGAACCAGTATACATATCTCTAATTTCCTTATTTGTATTAAAAAAAAAGGAACAGCAACATAAATTAAAGGAAACTTTTAAGAAATAAGAAGTTTACTATTGAAACGCATTATGAAGCAACTATACTAACACAGAATATTAGCCTATAGAGGCGCGAAGCCGAACAAACTACTGTCCAGTGATCTTTAAAGAAAATAAAGAAAAGACTATAAAAAAATCATTTGTCTTTATGAGAAACCAGAGGTCTTATTGATTTTTTATTAATTATATTATTTGAACAATTATGATTGTTGTTAATGTTATTATTATTGCCGTTGTTATTATTACAATTGTAAATGTTAAAGAAATGTACACTTCTCATGGTTTGTTTTTGGTTCTACTGTAGAGAAATTGCTGTCTTTTTTCACTCTTACCTTTCCTCTCTTTCCCAGTCTTTCTCTCTCTCTCTATCTCTCTCTCTTCGTCTCCTGTGCCTAGTCGTCTCTTCTCCTGTCTTTCACTCTTGTTTATTTTAGAGTCCATGTGTCATTGTTGATATATAGCTAACTATTTCTTTATAGGGGAAAGATACAAAGCACGACAAAATAAAAAAGAATCCAAAAATAACCTTTGGGATTCGACTGGTTTTTGGATGTGTTTACTGTGTAATTAGCAGGTCCTGTTTTTTGAAATCCTGTGAAAACAGAACAGGAGACAGAGCATATGATTAGATCAATGGGGAATCACGGCGTTATAGGTGGGAAAATAAAGATGAAGGCGAAGGAGATGTTATAACTGGCAGCTCATTCAGGGTAAATAGAATAAACAAAACAGTCGGTTCTGTGGCGCCACTAATGAATCATAAGGAGAGATAGCAGGGAAGAAAAGGTGACAGGAGGATTGAGTCAGATGCACGCAGAAAAATATGACTGTGCCATTAACTTCTACGCAATCAATACCCGATTCTGTCGAGAAGCACTCAACATGTCCATCTGTGCACAGGGCTAGATTTGAAAGCCGCCGGAGGTCGCTGGGTGATAGATCGATGTGTTTCTCTTCCATTGATGGCAAGGCTCCATGGTCGCCTGTCATAAAGACAGATTGTCAAACGGCAATCAAAGTAATGGACTTGCCAGGCCATACCAGCATGAGTTGACGCACCGGCCAACAAACAATTCACACACACAGATACACAAGTCGAAGTCAGACATATCTTCAGTTTATGATGAAGCAAAGATAGCACCGGTAGCTCCTGCTATCCGACCCGCTGTGGTCGATGAGTAATAAAACGGCGAGTATTGTCCCTTTATATGCCTTCAAAAAAAGGGGTGTCCTTCAGACAAAGGTTTTTATGTGTTGTTTTCCTGTGGTTCACAGCATTCAGTCTGTTTTGTTGGTTGTTTGACACTGTTATTTTTGGCTATTCTCACAGAAGGAGAAACTAAAATCTAACCTTTCTAGTTCAAGTTAACCGTTTTGTGTATTTCCCACAAAGCAAGATTTTAAAACCTTTTAAATTCAAAGGAAATACTCTGAGGTAGTTACTAATAATTGAAGTAAGGTCAAATTACTTTAAAATATAGTCAGTCAGGCCTAATAAATACAAATTAAAGGTAATACTTGTAATAAGACACATAACCTTTTTGATTGCGAAAAGTCTAATTACTTTTTCATTGTGTTGAAATCCAACATTGAAAAAATCCCCCCAAAATATAAAAATATGGCTACTACCACAAAAATTTCACTTTCACAAATACTTTTTTGTATCACACTACCGCTGCAGACTGAAATGAGCTGATGAGCTAAAGCCTCACATTTTTCTGTAACATTAGCAAGCTAACATTAGCCAGATGACATGAATTATATTTGACTAATTGAAAAGATATCCCTACCTCCCTCTCCTCATTTGAAGTTTACGTCTCCTCGTTTTCTGCGCTGGACATGGATGTTCTTGTGGTTCATGTTTTGAAGTGGAAGTGGTGGCAACATCACCAAGAATGAAAGGGTGTTTTGAAGTTTCTACTGCTGTTTAAATCTTCCATCTTGTTTCATGACATTTCTTCTCTCTCTTGTCAGATCCACTATAAAACTGAACTGTTGTCTGAGATACACCTGTATTTCAGATGCACTCTTCATGAGTGAACAGAGCATCAGTCATCAGGGAAAAAAGTTTTGTGATTTTAACCTTGTTTTTATATAATTGAGAAATGTAATCAGAAAAAGTGATCACGTAATACTTGACTTTGTAACTTCAATCAAATAACATATTTTTCCCATGTAAACAGTTACCACCAACCTGCTCGCCCTGGTGCTTCCTGGCCATTATCTGACCGTAACAATGACACAATTCAGCTGCTGGACCTGATGACAATCAGACAGTTACTGTGATCATAGAGGGTGATTATCAAATCAATAGGCATTAGCAAAAATGAGAACAGGACAAGCCAGAAAACAGTCGATATTATTCCTGCTCGAGTTTATGACATGCAGTGAATGCAATCTGGCCGCTAATGACAGCAAGAAGTCTATGAATGACTGGCGCAGCTTGTCCCTGATACGAGTTTCACCGATTAACGTCCTGAAACTGGTTCAGATCAGAGATTTTTCCGTTTATGGCCCATTTATGACAGTCATATTTCATTTCTACGAGTCCCACTGGGTATCACAGTCGATCTTAGCACAAACTCTTTGTATTTCCGGTGGCTACATGGTGGATTAAACACAGTTTTATCCATCTGTAAAGCCAACCATAATGACCCGAGAATGGTGAAGGCAGCTTATGTTCACTGGTCTTGGCAGTGTGACCCTAGCGAGGCAAGGAGGAGTGTACACAGTGGCAGCATGAGGCATTGATTGAGGAGCCTGAGTGTGGTGAGGCCGAGCATAATCAGAGAGCAGAGAGGCAGAGAGGGGAACTGAATAGGCAGCGGTGCCAGAGAAGCTGGACAAATTTTTTTCCTTTACCAGATTTCTCTATCAATAATGTGTTCCAGTCAGGGATTTTATTTTTTTTGTAGTGATGGCAGACACACTGCGTACTTTTTGAGCACTGATAGAGGAAATGGAAAGCAGAGAAAGACATAACGAGGAAGAAAATAAATGCAAAATTGACATAAGATCTACAGAAAAATAGCTGGCGAATGAGGACAGAAAGAGCAGACAATGAACCTACAGCCAGAGAGGAAGTGAAAAAAAAGGGAAAAGGGATAGTGTGCTGAATGCCATGCCTATGTTCCATGCAGATAAAGATGGATTTCTCCATCAGTAATTCCTTACACCAACACGGTTCAAGACGAACAATCCAATTACAGTGAGCAAGGCCCTTTTTATTGCAAGGGACCGTCACATTGTATTTTTACAAGTTTAATCAAAACAGCCATGAAGATTGTCGCATAACCAGGTTAATGATGTTTTCGTACAATACTGCATCCTCTCTGGACTACTATGTTATTACTGAATGTTTAATTAAACGCTGTCGCTCATATATCTACATTACTGGTGGTTGGCTTAGCAGAGACTTAGAACGGGCTTAGAATAAGACCCATAGGAAGAGCAGTCAAAAAAAAAAACAGACATCTGTGATCAGGATCATCTTGAGACTTAATTTTCTCACTGACATTTGGTGTGGGACCTGATAATTAACTGCCCTTTTCATTTGCAGGTTACTCATAATGTCTGTGCACAAAGTTGCAGATTAATTAAGGAGCCGATGACAAACAGGAGTATGCGATATTTATTTTTCTTTAGGCCAGAAAAAAATAATTGTTTTCATCACAAGCTCTTCTTCATGTACAAAACACAACAGGATCATTAGTGTTATTTAAAAATGATTAAACTTCCTGACAATGATTCAAACGTTTAAGTTGAAGACGTCATGTCTTACACTTTGTCAAGAATTCACACCTCCGGGCACACTTTGGCTTTCAGAGAGTGTTTGGCTGAAGACCACTGAGCAGCCTGCACTGCCCCACACAGAGCTATACAGACAGATTTTCCTCCTGATGGGGTCACTGCAGCTGGAAAAGGGGAAACAGAAAGAGGAAATGATGCCCGTTTTCCCTTCACTTGATTCTTAGGAGGAGTGAACAGGATTGGAGGAACTAGGCTGTACGCATTGATAAGGACCACGGCCACTGGGTGAGACCATCTAGGAATTTCTGTGCTGGGGTGGAAAATGCCGAGAGCATGGATGATGTGGAGCGGCAGGCACAGCAAAACTAAAAGGAAGAGGGACAGAGTCAGGGAACGGACGTGGCTTGAGTCATGTTTTGGGGGGTCTGTGTGACCAAAAGGGGTCTTCCTTGGCCTGATGCATATCAGGTCAAGGTAAATAGCCAGCAGGCAAAGCAAGGGGAGCATGAACACCATCACTGCATGGACATAAACTAGATACTGGGGGCTGAGGATGGTGTCATGTGCACACACCACCCAGTGACTGCTGTGAATCTGAGCGTAGGTGTAGTTGCCCGTGTCTTCCACATAAAACTTTGACAAAAAGCCTCCATATGGGAGGTTACTTCCAATGACCTCACGTTCTTGGTAATACTTAGGGGGCGGGGAAGTGGTGAGATGTGGTAAAGAGGTCGTCCAGTTGCTGTGAAGTCCTAAACCAGCTGTGTCCACAGCAGCTCCGTTACTTCTCCAGAAATCAAGGTCTTCTGAGCCGATGAACTGGCCGAAGGAGGACAGAACGGAGCCCACCCAGCACAGCAGAACCACACACAGGGCTCGTTGACTGGTTATCACTGAGTGGTACCTGGTAATTACAAACATGTGGATGTAAACATATTTACATAGCAACTACACTAAAACTGTAATCAAATGTTCTAAACTGCATTTAGTGTAAGAAATTAACACGATTAACACAAGTTGTTATAAGGGTTGTACAGTCCTGTACCGTCATAAAAATGGCTCACCTTACTCTTTTCAAGAGAGGAGAGTTTTCATCTTAATATTAATTTCTGAATTTTGAATGAGATCCACTCTACTCTGTGCTGACATTTGTTCTGGGTGTGAGAAAGTTGCTTTTGAAAGTAGCTCTGAATGAAGTGTACTACAGTAAAATCCATCTTGCAGATTAAAGATGGGGCAGATGGTGATGGTGACACACTTCTAGCTTCTTCTCTTCCCTGAAGCCTTGGCACATGGCCTTAATTTCTTTGAATATTCATAGACCTTTTCAAGTGTATATGAAACTAAACTTGAGTCATGAATCGGCACACTTGCACCAAATGGTTAACTGATTGATGCAAAAACAACTGAAGACCGTTAAAAAAAAAAGACATAATGCAGACTCTCTTCCTCTGAAAGGCTGGATTCATAGGTCAATGTCAATCAAAAAATCCAAGAGCCCCAGAACTTATTGATGTCTACTCATCCTGTCTCTCCACAGCGTATGCAGTGCATGATAAAAACAGCCTCATAAACTCTGCACAGTCTGTTTTGATAGTACCACATCTTGACATGCTTGCCACTTTTTTCACTTATATTGATTTTCCCGCTTTTCTGCTAAAAGCATGCTTGAGAGGGTTTTGTGACTCTTGCCACCCACATATTTGTTTTCTACCACACAGGCAAGACTTTAAAGCATTGTGTATTTGATTTACAGTATGTGAGGCTTTATTATATTTCAGAGAAAACTGTCTTACATAGGTTTTATAATTGGTATTTATATGTATTATTTTAATATCTGTTAGACACTTTTCCAGTTAACTCACACTATGTATTTGTATAATTACTCTTCTACTGATTGGACTCTTCTCTAGACTCACCTGTCTGCCAAGTAAAGCTGCAGGTGGGTGTCCAGTGTAAGCAGTATTAGTAGGAACATGGTGAACTGCCTCAGCAGGATGGGGAAACACACCAACGTTATGCAGGTGTACAGACATTGGGGGGTTCGCAAGTTGAGTACCACAGTCACAGGGACTCCGATTGCACCCCCTGCAGCCCCCACCCAAGCAAGACAGATTCGCAGACTGCGTGAGACGTTCCCTGGTTGGATCCGTGCACCCTGGGTTCTCCCCTGGGCGTCTGCCACAGCATTGTTTCCACTAACAGCCATGCACAACCTCACACTCACCGCAATTACAGATACAGATACAATGCATTGACACAGAGAGTACAACCACATAAATTCCATGTCTGGGGAGATAAAAACAAAAAAGAGAAACAGAATAATAAAAAAGACGTTTGAATGCGGTTTAAAAATCATTGTTGATGATGTGGAAGAGCAGAAATTACAGAAAAATGTATTGATGTTTATGCAAAAAGAGCCTTATTAACTCCCACTCTAGTTTCCACCACTGCCCAGAGTCTCTAAAGGTTCTCTTTGGCAAGACACTGCTCCTGCAGCGTTTACTTGCATTGTCAAAGGGAATGGTCATTGAACATAGAACACAAAGAAGGAAAAAAAATAGAGGGAATACAAATAAGAACTGAGTGACAAAGTGTAGAGTAGAGTAGAGAGGTTAAGCATGGGGGTATAGGTCAGAATAATAAAAGCAGTCAGTAAGAGAGAGAGAAAGTACAAATGTGAAAGGCTAGAATGTGATGCAAGTTTGTGCCAGGGGCAGAGAGACAGGCAGCGAGAGAGTAGATATTTTGATAGGTATTGGAGAGCTGTAAACGTGCCTGGAGAGTGAAAAGGTCAGGCCAGACCAAACTTGACAGAACTTCTCCACTGAGGATGTGAGCAACATGCAAACATAGAGCAACAAGCACCAAGCCGGGTGGCAACATACTGTTAATGCTCCCTTTCCTCGTCTCTTTCCCGGTCTTTGTTTTGCCTCTCTAGTCCTGCAGCCCACCATGCATCATTTGCACACTCGCAATGAAAAACAAATAGGCATAGACATTTATGCGTAAATACATTGAGCACTGACACTCCATCACATAAGCACACACCAACAACCCAGATGAGTAATTTCAAGCAAATGCATTCAAAAATGATTGACAGCTAATTTCAGTGCATTTTCAGACAATAGCGTTGCATAAAGCGAGGAGGATGAATATTGAAAAAGCAGATTTAAGGCAGCAATATGACACCTGTCCATTCCACGTAATTAGTTTGACCTTTTCAGAACATTTGGTGTTAGTAGTCACTTTTCCATAATAATCATGACTGGCTTAAATAACCTCTTTATACCGCTTCATAATCACTTTACACAGTTGTCTCCTGTCTCACCACTTGAGGAGCCTCAGCAAAATTGATTTACTGAAGTAATTAATGGACTTTAATCCACCTTGTGTGAGTTTTCTATTCAAATTGGCGGCCGGTCACTCCCACTGTAATTAATTGCCTTAATTAATCAATTAAGCCCTTTGAAACAACATTCAAGCTATGGGGCCAAACCTCTCAAGATGGTCAGCAATTTAAAGAGCTTTTTAATAGTCAGTTGTGGGTGTTGATGTAATGTCAAATAAGTAAATTTGGATGAAAAGGTACAGTTACCTGTTGTGAAGCTCTGCGATGACACAGATATAAAGCTCTATAATCTATCCTCTGTATGACTTTCCTGCCTTTTTACTTCCCTCCAGGATCTCTATCTCTGCCTCTCACCTCTCACTCTAAACTGTCTGCCCCCACTGACGGAGTTAGACCTAATTCATAAACCTCTGCTTATCCACCTGCCTTCTATCTCTCTCCTGTCTCTGCAAACATATCAATTGTGTCAATGTTGGAGCATGGCTGCCCTTTCCATCTAAGATGTGCAAAGGGCAACACCACCTCACTCAGCCAAGGATATGTGTAAATAAGGTACACACACATATGGACACACTGTATAGGAGCACTGACATTCGCATATACACTTAAATAAGATTAAAATATCGCCCTCGTAGCAAAAACTTTCCCATTTAGCTTTTCTTTGATTCATTCAATTTCCTCTTAATCTGAAAAAGAAAAAGGAAAATATCAAATAGCTCTATACTCTGAAGTCTATGTGCTTTTTGATAGGGGGCATGTGATTGAGGTAATAAAAATGAGAGGAGATGTCACAGACATTTTACACAGTCTTATCTAAAGGCATTGTTCCATGAAATTAAATAAGCGGACAGTAGTATAAACTATGTTGCTAGTATAACTACACAGAGGTAATACATGTCCTGTACCTTTAGGCTTATGCTTTACATTACCTATGATCTCAGACAGTTCATGAAATAATACATAATATTCTTCAGTAAATGGAGAAATTGCATGCTGTCTCTATTGACAAGAAAGAGATGGAGCCTGGAGCTCCTCCATGGAAAATTGGTTGAAAACTGAGTTATGTGTGCTCAAAATGTTTACTTTAGTTTTTACATACAAATGACCTTTACTGAACTGTAGGGCTGACAGTCATGGCCCGGAAAATCTGCCTATTTCCAAAAAACCACCCAAGCATATCAATGTTTATACAAATCATTCTCCTGCTGTCTGCCAAAAGGGCAGAGCTCCAGGCAGAGGCACACTGAGCTCAATCGAAGAGGCTCCGTTTCATGAAAATGTACTCACAATCAAAATCAAAACAAGGGATTAGCAAAGTAATTTTAGCATACAGACTCTAAATAAAGCAATTGTATGATTTTTGGTAAATTGTAAAGACTAAGGACCCCAAGGGTACTATATTAATTTACAAGTATCACCACAATAATAAAACATTATTAAAATAAATATATGTATCCTATGTGTCTTCCAGGAGTGTTTGTGGCACTTGGACTAATTAATCGATTCGGCTGGAAACTACAAAGACTTCCTAAAATTTGGTCATCTAAAAGCTGTCATCTCGTGAGAATTGTAACGTTGTCAGCGATGAGGGGAATCGATGGAAAAAACAACTCTATAGTCTCGCGTAATGTAACGAGATCTGCCCGTTTTAACATGAGTTGGAAACCCCGTTCCACCCTCTTCCCTTTGCTGTCCACAAGCAAGGTAAAGCGCTATTTTCTGTCCTAGATTTTTTGACATTTTATTCCATGAAATATTTAGTATTTATATTCGAAACGTTGCCTGCGGCGAAACAAAGTAAAGATTAATAAAGTGGTTGAGCCTCGCGTGGTGTAGTTATTCGTCTTAGTTTTTTCTTTAATGTTTTTACTTGAGTGTAGCGCTCATACTACAGTTGTATTAGTAATGGCTGCCCCCATGCTTCCTCGTTGAGGCCTGCTAGTTAGCTAACTGTTTCGACTTAGATTTTTTATTTGTTGATCTAGAATATAGGGATGTCTGTATTGCTTGATAAGTAAATCGATTTTCGCACTTAATCCGTTTATAAATATTTAGAGTGAATGAATGAAGGTGGCTTGAAAGACGATTTTGGTAACGTTAGCTCTCCTAGCTTAGCGCTGAAGTCTCCTGCTTCAACTTAAGCTAATGCCGGTGGAGAGCATGTCACTGATCCCCACACATGTATCTTTGAAATTATTACCGTTGTGTTACCGTTGCGCAATTGTTGAATTGAAACTGTTTCTCCAACAATCTTTTAACGCGCTAGGATGGATTGCTTGGGGATAATCACATTATAGACTAATAGCGGTAACGTAAGTCATCACTCCTATCACCCATCACATCCAAGAGTTGTCGCACGATAATCACCTTCGCTTAGAACGATGTCACAAAAAAGGAGTATTAATGCATTAGCAATCTATTCTCTCTGTGTTTCGTTATTTTTTTTTTAATATAACGTTACGGTTTTTTCCGTATTACATGTAGATGCCGGGTGTCACAGTGAAAGACGTCAACCAGCAGGAATTTGTCCGTGCCCTGGCTGCCTTCCTGAAGAAGTGAGTGTTAACAACTTAATTGTAGGTTTTAATTGATTTTAATAAAATGATTTTTATCCATTTAAAAAAATTAACGTGCACGGAGCAGGTCATAATATTTTGATTCAGTTCATGTGTGTTTGGGCTTTTTTCTGATATTTGAATTGGTAATAAAGTCACTTTTGATTAAAGAAAATACATGAAATTGTTCCATGCAAGCTTATTTATTATATTGTGTCTTTTTATTTAGTTGTAATTGGCATGGTTAACAGAAACTTTTTATTGACTTACTTCATTCTGACACTTCTGTCTCCAGGTCAGGAAAGCTAAAGGTGCCTGACTGGGTAGATCTTGTCAAGCTGGGCAAGCACAAGGAGCTGGCCCCCAGTGATGAGAACTGGTTCTACATCAGAGCTGGTAAGTCTAAACATTAATGTACATTTAGAAATTACACTGATCATGGTGTCTCTATGATACTAGCAGGTAAAATATAGAAAAATGGCCCTATATAAGTGACACTGAGGTTTTGAGATTTTATGCAGTGGTGAATGCTGTCTTTAATGCAGCATGGGTTAACTTGGCTGTATAAATGCCAGCTTTAAACACACAGTGATTTGATGCTCAATTGATTTAGCCTTTAAGGAGCTTAGAATGCTTTTGTCATCTCAAGAATGATTGACAGTATTTGTAAGGACATACCTTTGTTCCACAGTTCACTCAAAAGTACTTCTCTGCTTGCGATATCTATTCATGCAAGTAATCTGAGCTTTGATTGACCCTTTTGTTTTTTATAATGTAGATATTTGTCATTGAGACTTGACATCTGATGACTACTGCTAAGAGTACTAGAGCAAATAAAATGTGGAAGATGGGGCAATTTTTCTTTGGTCTAATCATAAACACCACAGCATAGCCTGGAAATTAGAATAGTTCAACTCATTGCTTGGTGAAAGGATAGCAGTAATTGACTTTGATCTCAACTTTCATCAAAGCAGGAACCCTGTTCTCCCTTCAGTTCATTATCTTTATTTCTTACATGCCAAACTGTTTTGTTCTTGACAACTTAATTTACCAAGCTCAGAGGGAAGGGAATCCTCAAAATAAATCTTGGCTGTTGTGTAAAAACACCCCCATCTATTCTGCTCCCACAGCATCAACAGTTCGCCACCTGTATCTCCGTGGAGGTGCTGGTGTTGGTTCCATGACCAAAATCTATGGAAGCCGCCAGAGGAACGGTGTGTGCCCTGCTCACTACAGTGTAGGATCCAAGAACGTGGCTCGTAAGGTGCTTCAGGCCCTTGAGCTCCTCAAGATGATTGAGAAGGATCCCAATGGGTATGTGTCTATTAAATGCAGTCACTGGATAAGATGTAATATTTGAAGCTAGAATTTTTTAAAATTATTACTTTGATGGTTTTAGTGAAGGTACCAATTAAGAACTTGGGAAACTCGCAGCTGAAATTAATCTTCCTCTTGGTTTCATACACATACTATGTGTACCATTTGCACTTGCATGCATTACTTGGCATGATGCGGAGTGTTTTTGTGATTACTCGTTCTTGCACATATATGTAGTTCTTTATGTTAAGGTGAATTGTACTTTGCAAGGAGGCTATAAATAACTAATCGTTACTGTAATAAGAGGTGTAACTGACTTTAGTTAGAGTGCATAGGAAAATAAAATTTTGAATATCCTTTGTTTCAGGGTTGGAGTGAATGATTTCTGTCAATGTGTGGGAAGGAGAACTGATGTTTTAAATTTATTGATAATTGTCTGACTAAAACTGGTCAATGTAGCATTGAGAAGTAGCCATTGAAGTCTTAAGCATTCAGGCCAATGATTTTTGACCAAGTGGTGTAGAGGTATGTATTCTATTATATTCTTTGTTTCCTTCTTTAATTTTTGCTGTTCTCAATTCCTCACAGTGGTCGCAGACTAACCTCCCAGGGAACCAGAGACCTGGATAGAATTGCTGGCCAGGTGAGAAAGTAATCTGTCTTCTCTTATGCTGCTGACATAACTCAGAAGTAACTTAACTATTTTAGCTGACCCATGTGTAGGATGCATCTCTCCTGATGAGTGGGTTAGCTCATGCAGTGTCCTGATCAAACTGCATATAACTTAGTAGTGAATACCTTTGTCCTTAAAGTACCTTAAACAATGGATGTTTCATTTGCCACTATAATTATATTTGTTAATTAAAACACACAAGTTTATGAGAAACCTTGCTGACATGAAAAACTTAGAGCTATATGCTAATAAAAACTAATTGGACAGCTACACGTTTAAATGGAATTCTTGTAAGTCAGTTCCTGACCCACTGTCTCAACCAGGCAAGTTAAAAAAATTAACATTGTTAGCCATGGTTAGGGTATGTACTCATAGCATGTGGTTTTTATTTATTTCTAAGCCTGACAAAATGAAATAGTCGACAGAAAAATTGGAGAAGGGCACAAATGCCTATCCTTACCAACATTTTAACACTGCAAGATGTTAGTTATGCAAGAACAATCTTCAGATTGAATGTATGTGAAATTGATAGATCCATTTGCTGATGAGCAGCCACAACTCAAAACCGCTAACAAGTAAAGTGGATAACATTGTTTCATTACAATGTGATGTTCTGCTTGGAAACCAAGGGTCCTGACATTTATGTGTTTGCCACTTGACAGACTCCTCTGCAGACCAGATACTTGTTGGTACTTGTTCATGTACATCCCACGGATGCTTTTAGGATTTGTTAGTTGAAGCATTAAGCTCTTAGTGAGGTTCCTCCATACATTCCTGAGCATTTTTTGTTGTAATGCCAGGCATATTGTACTGCTATGGGATGCACTTGGTCTTGTGTTTTGGGCAGGTGGGTGTGTTGGTCAAATGGCACCAATATGAATGCCAAGACCCAAGGATTTCTAGCAGAACATGGTTTGTAATGAGATAATGTTATTCACTCAACTTGTCAATAGTTTTAATGTTGTGGGTATCAGTGTGTGAATTCTGGCTAGTGATATCTGCACTGATACAGCATCATATACACTATCTGTACTTTGCCTTTAAAACTTTCAAATAGGAACAAATGTACTGCAACACATTGTGTTTGCTTTTCTCTGGGATTGTCAGTGAAATTTTGACAAATATCTGCTTGTGAGGTCCCATTTCTAGCTACTGTCATTTGGGGTTCCTTAGAATGAAAAGGTTGGGGAACCCCCTGGTGTACGATACACTCTGGCATCTTATGTCACGTTCAGGCGCACTTAAGCTGATGCCTTAAGTGTGTGTGATCACAGAAGTATCATCCCCTTGCTTTGATGTGACACCTTGTCTGTTGCGGAGTACGCGGTCCCAGTGTCACTTCAGCATGAAAGGCTTTTTAAAGCACTTGTCCTTGGGCAAATTTTCCTCTGCCATCCAAGTGTGTTATGTTCTGTGTGACACACTACTGGAATTGTTTGTTTGTTTTCAGAAAAAAAAAAACAAATCACAGTTGGGCCTTGTCAAAAATCAGAGAGGCAGCAGCGTTGTGATAATCCAAGGGTAAAAGGGGTAAACATGAGGAGGGAATTTCATGCTTGGCAAGTCTGCCGTATGGCACCAGTTTTCTCCTTGTTTACCCATGCTAATGAGCAGTATGCAGATGAGCAGACCTGGGCCCAGCCCCTCCTACCTGCTGCACAAACCTGGCAGTAACCATGTTTTTGTAGCTCCGCTACCTTCTCATGGACCTCCCTTGTGTATTGTAGTTTGTGGTGGCTTTTTGGGAGATTGATGCTGTTTTGTGTGCAAGTGAGATTTCTGCCTGCTACTGTCAGCAGATAAGTCATGGGTTTTTTAGCAGCAAGTGTAACACAGAAATCAGTCTCTACTCCAAACTGTGTTCACTCTCAAGTCCCCATGAAATTGCATTTTGATAACATCTCACTCACTTAGACATTCTGTTCAAACGCAATCTTGTGGTGGGCCTTAATATGTCGAGGACTTAACAATAAACCATAAACACTAAAAATACTGAGATGACAAGTGTCATTTGATCACAAATGATATTAGCTAATATGAATAGTCTGGGTTCTTTTCACAAACTATCACAGCATGATGATAAAAAATTGAAGTGCCTTTCATTTTCTCCAAGTTAATGCTTTTTTTTTAAAAAAGCTGTACAACACCTTGTCTTATGCAAAAATTAGCTTACGAATGTGCCTCATGATGTTTTTTTCTTTGTCTTCTACAGGTTGCAGCTGCAAACAAGAAAACTGTTTAATAAATCTTTTTTGGAGAAGGTCAAACACTGTGTGCTTTTCTTTTTTACATGTGAGAATGATGATGAACATGAGGACATTTCATGGTCTACAGTATTTAAAAAGTACTCTGCTAGCTGTGTGAGAAATTGCATGGATTGGTCTGTAGGCTCATATTTCTCTGGTTTTTAAGTTAATAAGCCAAATTAATTTAAAGGGGTAAAATATTTGACCCGATGAGCCATTTCCCATCCAAGTGTAAACACTGGCAGTTGAGCTTGCAAGAGGAAACCAAGCTGCTGCATGGAACCATTCCTAGCTGTTTTCCGCCTGCTTGGATTAAATGTCATTTAGTCAAAAGGGCAGCAAATGACCATTAGTTATAGTGTCTTCAGATCCTCATATCCTCCAACCAGCAAAAGCTCGCTACAGGGTGCAGTTTGATTATGCAGTTTTGAAAAGGCTTCCTGGGAGCTGTTACATTAGTGAGCCAATACAGCTTCTCATCAGCAGCCAATGAGCTCTAATGTCACAATGCCACTTGCACTTCACATTTATCCTTTATTTTTCCTGTTGCTGGTTTTGTATCAGATTTGGTTGTACAGGCTGATCCATGATACCATGACAACCAAGGAAAATTGTTCAGTTAATGAAGGCAGATGATTGCATTTCCATAAGCAACACAGTTGGCAGTTAAAAAGCTGGTGGGGATGATGTAATGATTTAACAATTTCATTCAGGGCCACAGTGCCACCTAGAGACTTAAACAACCAGCAGCAAGTTCTTAAACCAACATGGTAATGTTTGTGAACAGTTTATCTTTACTGTTTGTCACCAACAGCTGGAATATATAAAATAACCAAACTCAAATATTCAGTGAACTGTCACAAATCAAGCCTGTAGTCACTGGGTGTTTTGGTAAATGGCTGCTTGTCTAAAACAGACCTTTACTGCAACCTCATATCTTTAATTTGTCTCATTAAACCAATCCAAAATATTGGATGTAAATTTATAATTATATCTAAATCCAGTCTCTTCTCAAATGTGTAAATTTCTCATTACTGATTTTCTGCTTGGTCAAGTTAGTAATTTCATTTGCTTTTCTGATAAACTCGGGCTATTCTTTGACATGTAGAGTTCACAGGGCCCAATCAATGAGAGCACTTGACTGATGTAATTTGGCTGTGCTGCTGAGATCCTGCAGAGGGTGCCAAAGCCTATAGAATATCTATCATGGCCAGAAATACACTTTGAGGTGATTGCCTCTGAGGTACCTTCACAGATAATAAAGCACTTTTTAATCTAATAGCATCATCCCATTTCCAAGGTATAATTAAAAAGACAGCCTTATTAATGTGAGGGGTTGATAGAGCTGTGAGGGTTACTTGTTTTTCCCATAAATACCTTCCTAAATTTGTTGAGCTGTAACATAGACCAGTCACATCAAATCTGGTCCATCATAAGAGCTTCAGGTGCTTTTAATACACAGAAACGTAACATGTTGGGCCAAATGGCTAAAGCACCAAGTCTGTTTTCATTCTCAATTACAAATTGGGTCGGTGAAGCTTCATGTTCTAACTTCCTCGTTCCTCAGCTAGCCTTGGGGGAACAGCAGCACAAGAAGAACCAAATGAGAAGAGTGTGAAGAGTGCTGCGATAACATACGCATCTCCTTTGAGATAATATAGATTACTTTCATATTGTTAACTCGATTCATGGCAGGATTTGATTAACAAGAACCAGGAGGTGTTGTTTGCTGACAGAGCGGAGCTGTTGTACACAGTCCGCTGTGCCCTGTGTGTGTGTGTGTGACAGCTTGTACTTGGTCCAGTGTTTGCATGGTATTGCATGTTGTAGATCCCTGGACAGTGAACATGCTGTGTTTGCCAGTCTATCATCCACTGTATGTGTGTGTGTGTGAGCAGAGAACACACAATGAAGTGCGCCCTGCCTCGTTCACACGGCTGTCCTGTCTTTTTTTCAATAATGTCAATCATCATGACCGGTTCATCAGTTATTCCGCATGTCTCTCAGGAAATATTAATCTCTTTTTATACACCACCTCATTCTCTCTCACTCATCCCCTCCATCTCTCCGTCCTCTGTCCCATCCGCCCACTCCCTCTTCTTTTTTTTTTTTTTTTTTCATTTAAGACCAGCTGTTCCTGAACACCTGAATCCATCGTCTCTCACACCCCCTGGCCCCTCCCTCTCTCCCTCCCCCTTTCTACCCTCCTGATCTCTTTTCTTCTTCCACCCTGTAATTTGGAAGAGAGAAAGATAAACATGTCCTTGAGAGGTACAAGAGAAATGTGTGGAATCCACCAAAGGAGGGCTGCCATGTTTGTTTACCCGCTACTGTTCAGCCGCATGTGTATCCGTGTGTTCCGTATGTGTGCTTTGTGAAGTCATATTTGGTGTTAATGTGCTGCTTTGAAAGAGATTTTAGCTTTTCTTTGTCGATTTGTGCACGGACTTGGCATTGTGTGCAATGTAATTATCAGCAGGCTTCACTACAGCAATTACTGCAGAGGAACAATTACCACTTTAACGAATGCACGTCCAAGTGGTTTGTTGTTCCTATTGTGTCTGTGTATATGTGTGTGTAAGTGGATGGAGGTAGCTGCACCTACTCACTCTCACAATTCTTTGGCAGCTAAGCTTGATCACACCGAGAATGGATGCAGACCTGCCTCTCACCTCCTCGGGGCTGGAAACAGCAGATAACCAAGAAATGTCTCCACTGCACAAGTCTTTCTAAAATAGAACAACCACTATCAGGAGAGCTCCTACACACACTCACTCACACACACACATGCATACACACATTGTCAACCCACAGCTTCATGCCCTGTGGCGTGTTTTCCTCAAAAGACAAGACGTACCCCAGAAAGTTTCCCAGCCTTCCTAGTCTCTGGCATATTGAGTTAACTGACTTTTCTTGGGAAAGCTGACAGAGATCCCATAGAATCTGCTTCTGGTTCAGCCGAGATAACATCAGCCCTTCCTGTCGCAGAAAAAGAATGCACTTCTCATAAACTAAAATGCTGTATTGTTAAAAGAACGACCTTTACTACCATTCAGTTTTCACAGACTCTCCAAACCTCAGTCATTTGTGTTAAAATTCTTTTTATTTTTGCACTGAACACGGTAAGCTCTGGGATTTAGTTCTGTCCATGTCAATGTATCGTGTAGAATAACTTACATCTGAAAGTCTTCTTATACAAGCCAGGGGTTGAACTAACACGGCAGATGTGGTGTGGAGGCCACATATGGTGTGTTGATGCTGCGTGGCGAGGGTCAGCCCCCCTTCTGCAAGAGTATGTTTATAGAAATTAGTCTGAGGCCAGAAGGTCGGTGTTGTTTTAGCAGAGAGATGAGCTGCTGCCCTCTGCACTACAAGTCCATGAGTGAGAACTTGTCTCTGCTTAAAGAAGCCGGCTTTACACACTTATCTGTCCCAGTGGGTGTGTAAAAGCTGATTGATGGATAGTTGTGGTGTGTTTTTGTGTGTGTGTGTGAGAGAGAATAAAAAAAGTTTGACCTTGTTGACTTCCTGGATAGTTTTATGTACATCTGTCTACTGTATGCGTATTTCTGTTTTTCTGTATGTGCTGTCAGCTGTAATCCCTCATCCTGTGTTTGGCCTCAGAGCAGGTGGTGCAAACATGCAACGTGCCGCTCAGCCCGCCTGGCACCACAGGGCACTGCAGCACTGCCCTACAGCAGGTGTGCATATATGAGTGTGTGTAGGCGAAATACTCACCATGTGTCAGTGACTTTTGGGTCTCTGCTAGCTCTTTGTGTGTGTGTGTGTGTGTGTGTCTCCTTAGATCGTGAGTCTGAATCCCCTCCACCTGTCACAGAGGGTGGGGTGCAAAGGGAGGATGACAGGGCGCAGAACAGATGCTGTCTACAAAGCTGGCCGAACTGACTGAATAGTGTGTGCCTGTGTGCGTTTCTGTGTGTTTGTGTGTGTGTGTGTGTGTTTGGCTATATTATTTCTATGATGTGCCTTTCCTTGTGTGTGTGTGCGTACATTCAGATCAGAGCTTTCAAGTCATTCATACTTTGATGCTGCGGCCCTGCGCTTTCTTCAGCGCAGAACAAAAGACTGACAGAGGGAGACAGGCAGACGCTGGTGTGACACCGAATGGCTGTGGAGATAGCTGACACAGTGACAGACTGAGATAGGATGAAGTGTGTGTTTTTTGACTCTGTGCCTTATCATCTCCCTATATCTCTCACAGTTTCTCCACTATCTGCCTGTGTGTCTGCGGAAGGGAGGAAATATCTCTAAAGAAACGCCAAGAAAAGGTGTCAGAAACTGACCGAGCAGCGTATGAAAGTAACTACAGAGAGCTGCCGCAACTTACTTACCTGGCCCGATTTCTAAGAAACAAGATTTCTCATCACCTCACAGCCCTTGACAGGTCTATTTCCCGTGTTGCACTGCAGAAATATTTTCAAGGTTTAGTTCATGCATGAAAAGATAGTCGAGATCCTCTTTAGCATGCTCCATTTACAGTGATTTGTTGAGCTATCCTTGCACTCCATGGCCTTTTGCAGAGGTTCATGTCATGTCGGATTTACTGTAAACACAAGCACTTGCCTGGAAAACTGTTCACATCAAGCCTTAGACAGCAACAAGCTGGAGAAAACTGATTTGAGGTAAAGATCTTATGATATCGAATTTGTGTTAAAATGTGTTGCAAGATCTTAAGGTCTTGCAACACTGAAATACATTATTGCTGTGGGTTTTTGCTCAGTTTTTGCTAACTACTTCTACTTACTACAATAGTTCATACCAGTTCATACTAGACTTGAAAAAAAATTCACTTTATCATTTAACTGTCTTACTTTCAAAGATGTGACAAACACACCGGATCACTGACCCAAACATGACTCTGCTGATGGCAAAGCGATCTGTCTAATACTGTTTGCACTGACGTTGATTATCTCCAGAAGATGAAGCCTACAGACTTCATTTTTTTCTTCTTGGGGGATAAATATCTCAGTGTCTGTTGAATGAATTAATGTAAAACTAATAACAGACATTATCTATGAACACATGACCCAGGCCTGAGTTGGTTCTTACTCTCTCTCTCTCTCTCTCTCTCTCTCTCTCTCTCTCTCTCTCTCTCTCTCTCACGCTTAAAGAATGTTAAAGTTTTG
>JAPZDV010000025.1:8021814-8036736 GCA_029814665.1 Acanthurus lineatus
CAGCTTTCACTCCCAGCTCTCCTCTCTCTCTCTCTCTCTCTCTCTCTCTCTCTCTATCTCTCTCTCTCTCTATCACGCTTCAAGCATGTTAAAGTTTTGACTCATGTTGTGAAATTTTTCAACATCTGCACTAAAATATCTTGACAACAATTGAGCAGTTTTCTGTTAAATATGGTCTAGCATATGGTCCTTAAGGGATTGCTGGTTATAAGTAAAATCTCATATCATTTAATTGTGTCAGATAATTTGGTTACTTGCTAAAATTCCTGAAAAACTCAAGAAATTCCTGCACCTTTAGCTGTACATACCTCTACTTGTCCATACCGGCAATGCTCACATGCTTTGTACCCAAACATGCTAGCACTATCGCTGCAAGAATACGACATAGCATGCTGATTTGAGCATTTAGCTCGAGTACAGACTCACTGTTGAGTCTTAATCTTATTTCATTCAGCTCACACCTCATTTTTTGAGACTTAAGAGAAGATTCAGTTAACAGGGAAACTTTTTCCTGAATTCCCAGCCTTTTCCTTCCTCTGTCTCTACTGAATCCATGCCCCTGTCTCCTCCTCCCCCTCCTCCAATCTAACCAATCCTTCAGACTCTCACTTCATCGCTCTAATGATCTTTCTCTTTCAACATCCCCATTGTATGCCTGTGTTCCCCCTTCCTGCTATCTTCCTTCCCCTATTACCTTTAATCCTTTATCCTCCAGAACCATTACTACCCTCCTACCGCCTCACCCAGTCTTACCGTTCCTCATGGAGACTAAAACCCCGCAGCTTCTTGCATTGCCATTGTGTCATGCTTTGCCTCCACTCAAAAGGTCCTATGCTTTCTACAAATCCCTTAACCTCTTTAATCATATTAGACACGAAATCAAATGAAACCTCTTTGTGTTACTTTGAGGGAAAATTTAATTGAAATGTGTACTAATTTTTTTTTTTTATATATACGATTAAGGGATGCCGACAAATACTGATGTCAGTTTGATGATAATGGATTTCATACTTGTAGATTTGACAGTGTAATTAGTGAAACATGAATTGTTTCGCTGTGCGTCAGTGGCTAACAGGACGTCATTCTGTTTCGGTAGAGAATAACAAGCAGTGATTGAATGTTGTGGCTGACAAAATTGCTGCAGAATTTCAAAGGACAATTTTCTTTGATTTTTTTGTAGTTGTGGTCACAATTTCTCCCAGTAATAACGTTATTGTATCCCAAGTAATCCTTGAGATATGCAACAATGGTGACATAACTATGGTGATATCCAGCTGGACAGAAAAATCAGATAATCAGACAGGTAAGAACATCTACTCCACACAATATAACTTTTTGTAGCACCGGTACTTGAGTATGTACAATATATTTTATACTTCTTTGTTCTTTAGTCTATTAAATGTCATTTTTTCAGCACTTGATGAACACAAAACGCTGCATTCACAGTCCAATCTCAGTTACAATAATCTCAGAAAAGAGCTATTCTGCTGCTGAACAGGCACTTTTACTTTTGATACTTTAAGTTCAGTTTGCTGATAATGATTCTAATTTCAGCTTTCAACTAATTTCAAAACTTTACTTGCAATGACATATTTTTACTCTGATGTACGTCCACTTATAAAGAAGTAAAGGATCTAATACTCACCAACAGTTCAGCTAAATTGTCTAAATCACTGTATATGGAGGTAAAACCCAAATGTATCTGTAATTCCTTAATGCACCTGAAAGCTGCACAGTTGGTAAAATACACACCAGATTTGCGCCAACTTGTTGTTTTAAAATGGACAGTTTGAGTTGTAACTTTAAAATGTAATCATTTTCTTCTTTAGATTTTTGCTAAACTGGGATTTACCTGACTGTCTTTTCTCCTTGTTTTTCCAGAACATGCAATTTCCTCATTTCACTAGCTAAACGGCAAAACAGCAGAGACTCCTCACATGCAGCCTGTGTGTGTAGCTTCAATGTGATGATCTTGTGACTTTCAAACAAGTTTCACAATTGAATTTAGGAGTGTAACTAGATGAAGCTGTGGAGCTTCACGGACTCAGCAGCCTGTCACCACATTACACAAGACTGGCTGGAGTTACTGTACGCTGACTGTTTGCTGAACTTTCATTCACAACACCAAACACAGGTTTGTTGTGTGCAAGTGTGTGCGGGGTCGCAGAGGTCAGGGAACTCATTCCAGGTTGAACACAGCGACCTTGACTCAGTCTGATGTCCTCAAACCCCCTCTTCCCAGACAACATTCCAATGTGGCCTTTTTTCCTGTCAACCCCCTCGCTGTCTTCTTCTCCTGTCTGTCTTTTTCTATGTATTCATTCTCTATACTTTCTATATTATTGTTTTTCCTTTCACTAGACTTTTTTTTCCCCTTACTTCCTGTCTGTCTCTGTTTTTTCTATATTTTATCTGTTTTCACTCTTTCCAAGCTCATGATTATTTAAAAAAAAGTGTCCTTGGACTCAGAAAACCTTCTGTCTGTCAATGGGCTTTTATTTGTGTATCTTTCCTCCCTGAAGAGATGTAGATAGACATGCCTATCCTTCACTGTTGTCAATGGACTGCTTGTCTTCCTTGTGCGTACATACCTGCATGTGTGTGTGTATGTGTGTGTGTGTGTGTGTGTGTGTGTGTGTGTGTGTGCTCACAGAGGGACAGGGGGGAGAGTGATTGTGAGAGAAAGGAAATTATAGACACTTATTGTGTAAATGTGTTTATGTGAAAACAATGTGACAGAGAGGTGAGGTTTTGTCAGCAGAAATCTTATTAACTGTTGAGCTGCTTTCAAGGCTTCCTCCTCTCTTTGTCTGTCATCACAACCTCTTCACTCTGCTCTCTCCCTGCCAGGAATACTGATGCAGATGCAGACTGTGCACATTTCTGTGCATCTTCCAAAAATAAAATCCAAATTATTATCCTTATTTCACATCATGACACCAGATGCACTATTTTTTGGGGGATTGTGATGGTTTATGTGCTCAAGCCTTAAATTTGAACCTGTTGGGCTCCTGACTCACTCGAGAGAGAGAAGCTGAGACCAAATGCATGTATTTAACCGTTGACAGCAATCAGAGGAAAGTCTTCTCCATGGTAATCCAGGCGCACCTCAGGGACCTATCTTCTGAAAGAGCGTTTAATTTGGTGAGCGTGTCCCATTGTGGTGGAGGTTCAGTACAACATAAGGCCGACATTATGCACTAGCCTCCAGGCCTGCCCAGTGCAGGCATGCAGCACAGCTCAGGGTTATGCCTCCACGGGCCCCGATAGAGAAACTGTTGTCCTGGTTTCTCTCCGTCTCATTTTCTCTTCTCATTATTTTAGATTTTCATTTTACATTATACAGTTTTTTTTCCCTCACCTTCCCTCTCTCTCTTTCTCTCTGTCTGTCTTTTTTTTTCCTTCTCCATCTGGCTGTTCCAGCTGAGGTCAATACCCACACCTCTGCTGCAGCACCAGGACACGAGAATCTCATGAATAACAATGTACCAAACTGCTGGGCCCCCCCTCCCTGACATTTGGAAAGTGTGTCAAACTGAAATTCATTTCAATATTTTGATTGATTTCAAACAGTTTGAATCTTGCAAAACCCTTATTTAAAGACCAAAATTTCTTATTTTCTCATCATGTCGGTTTGGAATACCTCTGGGCACGTTTTTTTCCCTTCATGGCCATTTTCTCCAAACATCAGTACAACGCAGCAAGTGTCCTTTAATTTCTGACATCAGATCAGCTGGATGAACCTTGCATGCTTATCAGTAGTGTGCTTCTTGTGACACACATATCATACAATATTACACACAGTTAGTTTTCTCTATCTGCCGCTGACTGTCTTTACAAAGCAGACACTGAAATTCAAGGTCTGATCAAAAAAATAAGGTCAGACTGAGTTGTGTGAAAGTGTGTGTCTTGTTTTACTGTATTATACCATAAAAGACCTGGTTTGAGGGTTAGATTTAAGGTTACTGTTAGGCTTGTCATTTGTTTTTGATAGTTTAGGTAAGGATAAAGGTTAGAGGATGCATTATGTCGATGACGATTGTGTGTGTCTGTGAGTGTGTGTGTGGCACCTTTGTGTCTGAGTGAGAATACTTGGTGTCTTTGAGACAGTCTGGATCTAGTTTCACACAATTTTCCAGCCCATCCAAAGTGCATTATTCCACTAAGTCTGTCCACTCTATCTCCTATTCTCACCCAAAATGATTTTACTGACATTTCCCTTCCTCATTTCTCCCTACCTTTGCTCCTCATTTAGTTTCTGTCCAACTCCACTTCCCTCATTTTTTCTCTTTGACTCTCCATCATCCACCCACCCACCCACCCATATTTCTTTTTCTCTCTCTACTCAGCTGGTGGGCCAGCCAGGAGGCAGTTCATGCGTTTGAGGAGCGTAATCTGCTCTTTCTCCCCTTCCCATTTCCATTTCAATCCTCTGTTCACAGCTGGAACGAAGGCGCGCTGCATGCAGATGAGCAGGAGTTGACTTCTTCTTGAGCTTCCATTCAAAGAAGAGCTTTGAGAAAGGGAGGATGGAGAGGAGGAGAAAGAGAGGTAGAAGAATGAAAGAAATCATGATGAAGAAAATTTAAAGTTGCCAAAGTGGAAATGATTCAATTCCACTTCATTTTCATTCAACCTTAGATGATTTCACAGAAGGTGAAGTGTTTTTGTGGGTCACAGCAACTTCTACACAAGAACAAAAACAAGACAAATAACAGGAAAAGTGGGCTGTCAGTCAAACAGGAGGTCATGGGACCATCAAAGTAATACAAGTTTAATAACCTGAAACAATGCAAATGACAACTGAAAGAAAAGTGAAACAATATAAAGTTCCACAAAAGAAAGTCTGGTTTTATTGAGTCATAAGAGAAATCAGTGTTGTGTGTATAGTTAAAGTAATATTATGATCATTTCAGTATTATGGAAGGAATTTTTCCAAAAGTGTTTTAAGGTGTAAGACCCGCTCTTAGTTAAGTTTCAGACAAGGGCAGAAAATGTGAAAAGCATGGTAAACATTTTAAACCCTGTTTTGTTTTTTGTTCTTTGTAATGCTTGGATGTTAAAAACCCTAAACATGCTTTCTCTTTCATAATCAGAAGCCGTACATGATTACACAAAGCTGATTCACTCCTTGAACAATAAAGTCAATAAACCAAAAAAAAAAAAAACAAGATTCAGTTTCATACACTTCCAGCTCGCGTGCCTCATGACACATTACGATCTGAGACCATCTCTGTTCAGCTCGGCACGGGGGCGAGTGCTTCGTCAGACTCGTCCTGACAGCGATGACAAACGACCGCGAGGTCATCAGCGAGCATGTGACCTGGTTTGATGACATCAGAGTTCTGTTCAGCAGTAGAAGCTGAGTCATTCCAGTGAATATGGAGGATTGTTTCGGACTTTGGGCAGTGATGTGATCTGATCCAGTAGCATCCATTATGGTGGATGCAGATATGAAAAAACTAACACACTGAACACACTAATTGATGTTATCGTTGTGGGACCGGGGGGCCCCTAATGCACCCCGCTCAAGTGCTTTGTAGCAGGCAACTCGAGTTTCAGTCGAATCCCATTTATGGCAGAAACCATATGCTGCCAATTGATTACAAAAACAGATTATCGATTTGAAGGGACGAGCTCAGCGGCAGGAGTGATTCACTCATGGGGGAGGCAATGAGGTGTGACAAACTCTGCTGACCACTTAATATGACTATTTAATCATTAATGCCTGCCTCTGTTATTTCCCACTCTTTGTGTCACAGTGTTTCTAAATTTCTTTCTTGGTCAGCCACGAATGATAACCGTGTCTGCTTCCTGTCGACGTGGGTGAATCAGCTCGGAAATGATGTGATTAAACGTTCTTCTAAGAGCAGCTTGATAAACAGCCTTGTCACTCATTGGCAGCTCATTGCAGACTTGCATTAAATCTCTTCAAGCCAATCGGTCTGCTCAGCCCAGCCCAGCCCAGCCAGGCAGAGCTAGAGAAAAAATCACAGTGATGGTCTGAGGGGCCACATTGGCTCGTAAGTGCTCACATTTTGCTTTTATTGACAGAAACCTTCTTTTCCGGCCATTCTCCTTTCCCTTTATTTTTCCCCCTCTCCATCTTTGCCCGGGTCGATTCGCTGTAGTCTGAATCACATCAGTGTCTCCCTCTCTTTCCATCCGCTCCATCACTTTCTTTTGATCCTGGCTGCTCTCACATTCTCCCTTCTGTCTTTCATTATCTCTCCACCCTTAGAATATCTGACGATCCCACATCTCCTTTCCCGTTTTTTCCTGCTCCCTTTGCACTAATTGACTCGCCACACCTCTGACAGCCACCTACTGCTGAATTTCTTCCCGATCTCCCCTATTCCCCCCTCCCTCTTTTTCTCTTCCTCCTCTCTCCCCCATTTTTTCCCTCCTAATGCCCTCCTGTGGAGTCACAGAAGTCCGTATTGATGGCAACACTTGGCCATGGTGCATGAACGTGTGTCACGCTTCCACAGCTCCCACTGCACAGTCATTGTGGCTGTAATGCCATAATTACCCCCCATTATGGGCAAAAGAGGGGGAGATAGAGGTGCTTTCAAATAGAATAAGACAGAGAGGGAGGGGGGTTGGATGTGAGGAGAGATGGATGAGAGGGGGAGATCAGTTGGATGGAGAGATGATTGAGGGAGAAAATGCTGGAGTCTGATGCAATAGTTTTGGAAGATGTTTAAGAATTAATATGCTGGTCAGTAGATCAATCGTACTGGTGTGTGTGTGTGTGTGTGTGTGATGAAAAGACAGCCTGGGAGTGTTTGTCTCAGGGGACAGCCTGCCTTGGCCCCCTGCATGAGGGTGGGGGGGCTCACATCGGCAGAGATGTAATGGTTCAGGCTTCATTGGACACACACAGATGGGTCCCTCACTTAGGCTGCAGCAGACACACACACACACACACACATGCACACACACAGGAGGAATAAACAGAGCAGGCAGCATCATGGAGTCATGTGGACAAATATACGGTAAACAGAGCTCAGACTCTCACATAATACATGAGCTCTTTCCTCGGTTGCGACCGAGAGTTTCTGAAAACATCAGTTCCAGTTTTAAAAGTTTCCATTTTAAAATGCAAAATACTGCCAAATATTGAATCATGAAAATAATAAATAATTTCATCTGGCTGCCTTAATTAAGTAAGCATCTGATCTCCCTAATTTAAAATTTCAGCATCAGTGCTGTGAGAGAGAAATATAGTTAGGATCAGTAGAAAAATAAGAAGCAATTTTTTGTTAGATAACTTCTGTAATGAGATCCATTTTGTCAGAGCAGGTGTTCCTCTAACGTGGAACATCTCATTTTGGATAAAAAATTCCCCGTTGGGTTTTTTTATGAGGCTGGAAAAAGGACAACATGTTTGACTGGTAGTGATTTCACAAGCATACGTGTGCAAATTTGAAAGTGTACACAGCAAAAACGCTTTTAATTTACAAGATATGTAACACAGCTTAAGGTCACATCAGGAGACCCACCAGGATAGTGTAAACATGCAAATAAGAATGAACTCACCACATATAACTACACCATTTAAGTTTGACAGAGCTGGTAACACTTTCATATTTGTAACCGCGAGGCGAGCACAGAAAAAAAAAAAAAAATGCAATTGCCTGCAATTCATCCAGTACTGAGGGATGATTAATATTCTATAAAATGGTTGATATATTCATGCTCTGAGCCTGCGGGTTCCAGCACAGAGACGACACCAGCGTTGAGTCGGTGCAGGCACGATAAAGTCCACACAGCCCAGCAGGCATGGGGGAATGTGAGGGAGTGTGTATGTGTGTGGATGTGTGTGTTTGTGTGTGTTTGTGTGCGTGTGTTTGTAAGCAGCAGAAAGTGCCATGCAGAGACGCTGGAGACTTTGAAGGCAAAGAGCTGATTCCTAATTAATTTTCCTCTGAAAGCTGCATTTACATGAAATACGGAAAAAAAAAGGCGTCTGAAGAAAAGCCAACCGTGGTTCAAGAGTATGAAAGAGCGAATACGCATTAAAAGAGTAACAATGTAAAAACATGTTCATTCAGAGTTTTGTGGGGAAAATCATCTTTATGTGGGATTCTCTGGAAACTCATTAAACTGTTCACCTTTTTCTTTTTTTTACAGCCTGACTTAATTTTTTTTCAAGAAGATAAGCCCCCATATGTAATTTTATATCAGACTGTGACTCGAAAAATACACTGCAAGAATTAAGAACACAATCATAAAGAAAGAATTAATCACAAGATGAGGTTAAATTTCTACATCTGATATTGTATGTAATCAAACAGGAGATTAATTTCATTTAAAAAACTCCACTCAAGTTAAAAATCATACTTATAATGGTCTGGATCCCATAAATCTGAATTTTCATTGTGTTAATCTTGTTATTTTATCAGCATAAAGTTAGTGTTTACAACACAGTCAAGCTGCTACATTGAGCTGGAAATCACAGTATCACAATTTATATTCATGCTGTTAGGTAGAAGTGTATTTTGTCCGTTGATTGAGCCTCAGCAGCTGCAAAATGATGAATTAGCCCCTCATACACTTATAAAAACTGCAGCGTGAACTCGATTACCGTGTAATAATAAGGTAACTTTGACCAAATGAACCACACCAAATTGCTTTAATGCATTCCTCAACCTGAAATAATATCAAAAAATTAATTTTCATGGTATATAGAAATGGATGGGTAAATGCTTGACACTGTTGTGAAAAAAAAAACGAGTTATTTGTAGAAATAAAACACGCACAAGACGGGGTAAGTCTTTGAAGAAAAGCAAGACAAATTTCAGTGGATTATAGCGGTTTTCCTCATGGGCCTCACTGTACAAATAATACAGAGCAAATTGGAACAGAACAAACAGAATTATAAAATGCATTATTTGTGCTGCACTGGAAATCATATTCTGCAAAGCTTTGGGAACATCTCGATGACATTGAATCAGTGAGTGACTTGAGGGGATCAGACATTTTTTGGTTTGAAATATTAGGCGACATGAGTTTTATTTGAATGAAGGGCTTACAGCTGTGAATCCAAAAAACGTCCCCATATCCCAGTTTAATCACCACGGCTTTTGTCTTAGTGTTTTTTCAGAATGGTTTCATAATTCACCATCTATGGAGCGGCTCTAGGATTTTTTACTCTAGATTACATTTATCACTACAATCCAACTCTTGTTCCTTTTCAGTTTAAGGAGAGACTAAAGCTCAAATCCACAAATTAAGACTAGAAGAGCCGACCAATAGAAAACAGTGCATGTACAGTCTATTGTCTTGCTTGGATTTCCCCTTTAAAACCATAAAAAGTGAAGTGAAGAAATGGCAGCGGATCCCTGAGTAATAACAGGGTTGAATAATGCTCCGATCTTGTTAACTGTGCTGCCAGCAGTTGATAACACAGATGACCTTTATGATGCAGGGACCCACTGTATGTATGGGCGCTTTTGTGCAAATCCTAGCATGCTAGCACGTCGAATACCAACATCACTCTGTCATATATTGTTGGTGTCTCACACAGAAGCACAAGATATCCTTTTTGGGCATCTAACTGGCAACACCTTTGTACCAAAACAGCCTGTCCAACACGTTAGTAACCCTTAAGCAGTTTCAGTTGGATTAAATTTAGGAACTCAAAACCACTTAATTTGGTAACACACATGGTTTCTCATGGGAACGAACTGGAGTCTCTGGGGTATAAATGCTCTGTGCATGTGTGTGTGTGTGTGTGTGTGTGTGTGTGTGTGTGTGTGAGAAAACCTAGGAATGAGATGTGACTCACATATTGTTCAGAACCATTTTGCTGTAGCTTGGCACCGTCTGCAGCGAGCATGACAGATTTCCCTCCCACAGAGTTACTGTCAGAGTGAGTGGTTATTGTGCCTGGCACCCCAGTCAGGGACAATCCACTGTGATAAACATACATTAAAAGACAGTGTCCCTCTGAAACTCTTCAGGGGGGGGAGGAGGGATAAACAAAGAGCAGCAGCTCATTTGATCTCGACACAACCAATACCACCAACACACACACACACACCGCCTGAACAACAAAGTCTGTCACCAGCTACTGAGAACACTGAGTAATCTGATATTACATCTAAAGCAGGTAAAACCAACGAGAGGGAAAACAGAAAATGACGCTGAGATGAATCATGATCATCGCTTCATTTTAATGACTCTATTGTTCTGTCGTCTATTGATCGTCACGACCAATTGGCAGCAAACGTAAGCTATGAACATATCATGCGGCAGTGTTGAAAAGCTACATCACCGCACAAACCCTCCAGTGTGACTCAGGTTTTCACAATGTATCAATGCCTGGAAAACAGCTGTTTGATCGTCTGCAGCTCGGCCGAGAGGAGAGAGGCCAAGAAAGAGAAGAGGAGAGAGAGAGAGAGAGAGAGAGAACGAGTGCCGCAGGGGAGTGGGAAGAGTGGGTTATAAAGATATATGGAGAGATTAGAGTGGACAAAGATGGAGGGGGCATACAGAAAGAGAGACTAAAGGAGTGAAACAAAGGGGATTGATCAAAGAATCATTGGGGGGAAGTGATGGATGGAGCTTCGGCACATCTTTCATTCATTCTTCCCCACAACGCCGGGACCTAGACATGAGAATTCATACAAGATTACAGCTACCCTCACTTTCTGTCTCTCCCACTCTTTTTTCTCTCTCTCTCTCTCTCTCTCTCCCTCTCTCTGCCAATACTTTGCCTTTATTCCCCGGGGCTAGATGTTACCCATCCCCTGACTTTGGAATTAAAGCGCTCCCCTCCTCCTCCACTTCTAATCTGTTCTCTTCATTATTCTTTCATTACACATCTCCGTTCCCTTTGTAGTGCCTCCATGTCTCTGTTTCTCTTTATCCCTTTGCTTTGGGCTGACGTGTCAAATATTCTCCCTGTCAGGTAGCCTAATTTTTGACATGGGTGGGGGTGGCGAATTACAGAAAGCAAGGGACTATAAAGTGAGCTGTCTGGTTTATGTTTTGCAAGGTGTGACAATTCGCCCATTAGGACATGTAACGAGCGTTTCTTGAAGTCCAAAAAAAAAAAAAAAATGCTTACAAGTCTAAGCGAGCAAGCAGATAGCTGGTTTCCTTGTAGTGTTATGACCTTTGCATAATTCAGCCAACCACGGAGTTGTTTGACATGCCATGAAAGGTTTACGTACATTAAAGGTGGCGGGGGGGGGGGGATGTCTGTCACTCACTCTGTCAGCCGCTTTACTTCTTGTGCTCGATCAGTTCACCTGACTGAAATGTCTCAACAGCTACTGAATGGCGTGAAAACGTAAAAAAAAAATTTGCACAGATGTTCATAATACCCAGAGGAAAAAATCGTGGGGATTCCTGTGATCCCCTGACTTTTTTTTTTTCTGTGGCTTCACTGACAGACTTTGTGGTTTTGAGTCAAATGTTTTAACAGCTTTCAAATGAATTGCCATGAAATTTGAAAAAAAAACAACAGACAATGCAATGTCTCCCTCGGGATGGATTGTAATAACTCTGGTGATCACTTTAAGTGGAAATCTGCAGATTTCACACATCAAAGTCTGTTTACAGGTTGAAAGGCTCCAGAGGAACTGGTTGTTTAAGTTTGAAATAAAACTAAAACTGAGAATGTGGAATTAGACACCCTCTTATCAGACCTCTGTGCCTTGTTCCTCATCTCTGCTTGAGATCAGCAGCTTGAGGCTGCTTAAACTGTTGCTGGCACAACTCACCTCATGACAACATCTATGCTTTCGCTGCATCTATTTTTGATCATTTTTGTGCAGAATCAATGCGGTACCCACCAATAGTCAGGCAGTTTTAAACGAGTGCAAAGCAAAAATAAAGGAAGTAACTTTTCATTTGGAGACACAGTTGTGAATGTAAGCCATTTCAAGGCCCGTGGTCCTCTGCTGGGAAGTGGTGCATTTCACCCGTGTTGGGTGCCATTTACCATCATAAGTGAAAGAGCTTAAGCGTCCCAGTGTGATGTAGAGTAGTGAAGGTAACATGTAGAGTAGGAATCAATAGGCAGATTGGTGCGGTGTCTGCAGTAATGCAGGAATTCTGCCAGACTTGCTGTGGTAATCTGGAGAAAGATGAACCTGAAGGCAAAAGCTCCTGATTTATCAGTCAATCAAGACTCCAACCCTCATGATTGTCTGGATAGTGACAGCAGAATAAGAATAAGATTACTGATTCACGATTTGCCTTTTTCTGCAGGCCATGAAGCACGGACGTCTCCGAGGGGGCTTAAAGTAGGACAGATGCTCTTTTGTCTTAAAAGGATTTAGTTGCAGTGATGCGGGCATCTGAGTGTCTCTCTATTGATTTATACTGGTTGGCATGTCTGTTTTTTTTTTGGGAGAGGGGGTGGTTTGGTGCAGATCCAAGACACAGTGGAGGAATACCTGCCTCAAGAAAAAAACACCGAGGTCCAAATTCCTTTATCAGGTGCTAAGAAACAAAACAGCACAGATAATATTTAAAGGAAACAAGTTAGAATCGCAGGCTCAAAAATGCTGGAAATTCTGTTCAGGCTTTTCATAAAAATAATGTGTGTCTTTGTAGATAAATTACAACTTAATTTATTATTACTCTTGTTTACACAAAATGAGCATTAAATTGAAAAATAATCTTCAAGCAAAGTCTGGGAACATGGTTGTAAAATGAAAAGCATTTTAACAGACTGCACTCAGCGGATTATGTCAGGGAAAACAAATCACGGTTGTTCTAAAGAGGGTGACAACACTGTCGTTTAAAACTGCTCCTGTCTGACACCACTTTTACAAGTCCGACCTCCTCATGATGCTCAAAGCTCCACCTTTGCTCCACCTTTGCTCCACTGGTAGCAACTAAACAGGACAATAAGCATCTGTCTATCACAAAGACTGACTTTAGAAAATACTTTAGAGTTTTATGAAGCTTTTGCTAGAACGATTCATCTTTTTACTCATGTTCTTTACTACTTTATGGCTCCATCAGTCATTTTTCTTCCCATCTTTGTCTTGTATTTCCTTTCAGTTCTACCTCCTCTTACTCTCCTCCTCAGTGTTCTTCCTCCTCTGTCCTCATCTCCCTCTCCTCTCCTCTCCTGCAGCTCCATTAGGTAATGAGCCAATACAGTAAATCACAGCCATAGCTACTGTATGACCTAAGGCCTTACGTAAGAAAACACCCTGAGCTCGGCTAAATCAGCATTCGCCACAGCTATGCGGCATGATACAGGTCTTACGTAAGGCGATGCGAGGGTTACCTCCCGCGTTAAGTCCTTCACCACAGGACAGGACACTTGTTAGTGGATCTCATGTCTCTACAGCACGGAGAGATGAGTATGACCGGGTCGATATGAGGGATGATTAGCTGTATTGATGTGAGATAGTCAGTGGGAAGGCTTTTTTTTCTCCCCCTCCCTTCCTGCTGTCATAGCCAGAAATAGACAGAGAAAGAGAGGGATTCAGAGAATTGAAGAGTAAACTTGCTGCCTCAGTCCTGTCAAACTCTCAGTAGCTTTTACAAACTCCAGTCTTCTTTGTATCCAGAACAGCTGCGTGTGATTTCCAGGCAGCTCCACTTTCCAATCCACGACTGTTCTGCGTATTCTGCAGGGGAGCAGGTTGAAAGTATCACTTCTCGTCTTCAAACAAGACTCAGAAAATATTAACCAGCTGTTTTGGACCAACTATGTTTGGAATGCGTCTTAAAACTCAATTGCTTTGCAAGAGGTTATTATTACCTGCAGGGTGTGCCGAATATATAGACTTGAAGCCATTGAGTCTCCAGTTAAAAGAGACTAAAACGTGATATATGGGTTCGGTTGTTTTTGCACTTACATGGTCTTATTGAACGAACTTATAGAAGACTGACATATGTTTATGCTTCTCAAATCTTTAGCTTAAAGGATTTGGTCTAAATCAACTCTATAGGTCACAAAATACCCAATCCAAGCACTCAGACTGGTATTACAGCTTTGTGAATAAGCCACTTAGCCTCTCATGATAACTGTATATCTGAACTGTAAATACCCAAATAGCCTTTACCATACCCTATGAATACCCAAACTGATTCTGAAGGGATTACATGTCTAGGAATGAATGGTATGTCTGTTAGTGACAGACAGCTTAGTCCTACTCTCAAGAAATGGCCTCTAGGCGCTTTGAAAATGAAAATCATTATTCGAGACATATGCATGATACGGACGGTCTGCTTTAAAGGTCTAACAAGGACAGGAAACTTGTCTATTGAACGAAATGGCTTTTAATAAAAAACGGGCTTTCCAATCAATTAGTTTATGAGTGAGAAAAGACCTCTGAATGATGATTTAAAACCCACTGGATTTATTTTTAGCCTCAAGCTACAGTGGATAAAAATAATTTCCCATGCCTGCTTGTAAAATTGCATCGTTCTCAATTTCTTACTTAATCAACAGTTAGCTGATCCACAGCCTATTTTATTAAGGCTAATGCCATGACTTTACTTTCATAATTCCCCAAATGATTAAAAAAAGGAAATGTAAAAAGCTCTTTTAAGTGTGCCATGTTGATAAAAGTCTAAACAAGTCCAATTATCAGTAATATTCTAAAATGAGAGGGACAAAAATAGAGCTACTGAAGTTTGATGTGAGCTCATGTACTCTCAGTTTTTCAAAGAATTTTGCATAATTTAATCCTGATAATTAGTTACTCGCTGCTAAGGATACGTTTTTTTTTTGGGACCTGCTATGAGTCAGAGGGGCTCATGATAAAATCACTTTTAACTCTCTTTAAAGGAACCCTGCGGGCCTCAGTGGACACACGCGATTAGTCAAGCAGGTCTTTTCAATGCAAGTGAGGTGGAGAGAGAGAGAGAGAGAGAGAGAGTGAGAAGGGGGGGGGGGGGGTTTTGGGGGGGGGGGGGGGGGGGGTGGGTGACCGTGTGGGC
>JAPZDV010000025.1:8036836-8087004 GCA_029814665.1 Acanthurus lineatus
GGTCTTTTCAATGCAAGTGAGGTGGAGAGAGAGAGAGAGAGAGAGAGAGAGAGAGAGAGAGAGAGAGAGAGAGAGAAGGGGGTGTATTGGGAGGAGGAGGAGGGGGGTGGGTCACCTTTTGTGCAAATATATCAACCAAGAAAGACTACCACCAGCATCAGATTTCTGTGCGAGTGTGTGTGTGAGGGAGAGAGAGAGAGAGAGGCACTCCTTTCGCTGAGAGAAGGAGAGAGAGAGAAAGAGAGAGAGAGAGGTACCGAAAAAAGCTTTGTAGCATTGAAAGAAGAAAGAAGACCTGCTGCAGCCAGATTTCCACGCTCCACAACCAAAAAACAAAGTGAATACTTTACCTTAAAAAAAGAAAAAGAGAAAAAGTTAGCACGGCGGTCATGGACGGGATTTCATTCGGACGCGCGTCGCTCTTGTGCACCTTGCTGCTTTGGACATTTCAAGGTAAGTTTCTCTTTCTTTTTTTACGCTACAATGTTTAAATCAAACCGACTCTTAGTAACTTTATAACGCTTTTTTGCGACACGCTGCTGGTTAGTTTTTTTAGAGCTGCACTTTTTCTTTTTTTTTTTTTTACTTCGCTCCTTCGCGGTCCGCTGGCTGCGGGCAGGACGGACCTGTGTGCGGGACATGTCGCAGCCACGAGCAGCTCGTGAAGTTGTGCTGCTTTATGAAACACTTTGTAGTTTGGTTGAAAATGTTTTATTTTGTTAAGCGACAACTATGCATACACTCCAGAAGAAGCCTGCCGCAGGTGAGATAGCGGATTTGTACCGAACTCGACATGTATGAACAAGTCCGTTTGTCTCAGCGGTAACCTGGTGAAAAACACACACACACACACACACGCAGCCGTCACACGTAGACGCAACGTACACTGCGTGATATCTACACTGATGGGACGTATTAAGGGGTTAATAGTGACTCTTGGGTTCTGCGGCAAGTCTCAGTTTCGCACTTCAGTGCACTTCTTAGCGCTCTGGACTGCGGCACTCCGTTATAATCCGCTACACCCTGATATCAAACACCTCCACGGCCAGAGTGAAACACGGGGGAACTGGCTCAAGAAAACATAACATAATAAATCATAATATTTATTTGTAGATTCACTTTCATGTAAAATTTAAAAATAAACCTGCAAATAAAACTTCCACAGACATTTCCTTCCCAAACCAGACACGCAAAGCTTTTATTTTGAAGACCTTATTGCCCGTCTCATTCATGCTGCCATGTCTGTCTGCTGGGTGCAGTTTCCAGCGCTTTGATGTCTGATCTGCGGGATTTGCGTCTCCTTTGCTGGCAGTGTGCCTCACCCTCGGCACCCCTGGGTGCTGCCAGAGAGACTAAGCCAATTTAAATCCAACTTGATCTTCTCTAAAGAAAAGTTTTTGATTATTGCCCAAAACCAAGTAAATGATCATTTAAAAAAAAAAGTTGCTCTGGTGTTCCACAAATGTGTAATTGACCTCATGCAGATTTATCATCAATACTTTCCCTCTTATTTATCAGAGAGATTTACAGTCTTGCTAGTGAGATTAAGGTTCTAATGCACTTTATGGTGTTATAAAACCTCTTTTAGTGTACTGCAGTATTTTGGCTATTGTCCTAAAATACATAATTGATAACTTCTTTGTGTTTTTTTTTCCATGTGATTGGCTCATGTCCTATGTTATGCATTTGTGTGTAAAGGTAAAATTAGCTGGAATGCTTTGCGGCATTTTGTCAAAGTTATTTTTGATTCCTTGCCTGTGCAAGCAGCCTGTGGTGATTTGAAGCAGGATGAGCTAAAAGGGCGGGGCTGCTGGGCTGCAGGGCGACTCCCCTCTCCGCTCTCTCTGTATCTCTTCTCTTCCCCCTTCACTTTGCTGCGTTCAGTGCATCATTTTTTTTATTCTTCACATCGATTTTGCAGCCCTGCAGTGTGAAGCTATCTCTTTTCATTTTTATACAAACACGGCTTTTTATATACAAACGCCCACCTCTTGGTTTAGCTCTTCTATCAACTTTACACCACTTCATTCTCCATGATTTTGTTTTACGACTGCCCCCCCTACCTCCCTCCCTCGTCCCAGTCCTCGTCCTCAAAGACAATTGTTGCACTTTTGCTGTCTGTCTGCCCCTCTTAGCAGGTGCCAACTGCAAAAGTGTCCAGTAATTGATGGATGCAGCGTAGAGCTGTGGTGCATTGCCTTAAAGACTCAGTTCCAGATGATGAGTTACCCCCACCCCCACCCCTCTTCAACCATCTTTGCACCCTGAAGAATGAAAAAAAAAGGGAAAATCTTTATTTCAATCTGTTGCACCAATGTTACTGAAAGAAAAAGGCTGCCAAAATCACTTTGTTGCCGAACTCTCTCTCTCAGATTCTCCCTCTCTAGCATAGTTTTGTCTAATAATAGCAGCCCTTGTTGGGTCTCTTTGGGATTCTGTCACACAGACACACATTCTCACAATTGCTGGTCACACACTTGCAACTTTCAAGAATGTTGTTGCCGAGCGTGGAAGTGCGCTAAAGTACAACCAGGGGACAAGTAGAACCCACTGATGTGTTGTCTCCTGGAAGCATGATCATATAGTTCTTAGCGATGTATGCTTGCATTCATGCATGTAGCTGTGATACATGGATATGTGGAGTATGACAGCACAGGGCACCCTGAGGTTCCCAGCATGCCTGTGCTGGGACCGAGCTGACCCTTTGACCCTCTTACCCAGACGTGTTGGTAAATGACTCCTTCTGTGCGCTCCTGAGATGCCTTCGCCTCTTCTATCACAGCAGAGGCCTCAGCGGCGGAAAGATGTTGAAATATGACTTCATTTTGGTGTCTGGAGTTTGTGATAGCACTCCCTTTCTTCATTAGATGGGTAAAGAAAGTGTTTTTTAGGAGTTTTTATAGAAGCAATAACTTCAAACTCTCTCTTTTTTTCCCTTGAACTTGGGTTTTTGCAAGTTTTAGATGTAAAAAAAAAGAACAAAGTGACATCAAGGTAAAGCAGAGTCCAATGATGGGATGAGTTTGAGCCGAACTGTTGAAACTCCAAAGTGGTCAAAGGCAGGTGGAAAGAATCACAGTGACAAGCATCAGCTGAGTTCAAGGTGTTGAGCTCTAACACGCGGCGTCAGCCTCTTTGTCTATCGCCTCCCTAATTCCCGCAGTCATTTCCTCACTTTTTAATTTCTGCCCCCCCTGCTGCCTGCCAGCGCAGCATCAGAAGTACACCCCCTGCAGTCATGTGTAATTATTATGGTATTAGGCCAGAAAAAGAGCCATTTAGCCATGAGGAGATAAAAGCCAGGGGACCTCTTTTACAACCGTCCTAGGGGCACTTGATGTTAGTGTTCTGCAGGCATACACTTGTGTGCATTCTTGAAAAAGTGCTCGCAGGCATGCACAGTTGCACTCATTCGATGACACATAAGGGCACACTCCTACAACCGTACATTAACACGCAGGCACACATATTGTGTAATGTACACGGAGGCCTCAAACGTAAAGATTCCTGCGTTGCGCAACGCTGGAAACCTCAGCTCATGTAGCAGTGAGTGACAGATTGATGGTAGCTGCTTTGGGAGAACAAGCCCATGTTTGCCCCCTTGTCATTCAGACCTCTGGGGTAGTGGGCCTTGGAATGGGGTCGTAGTTACTGAGATGATACATTCCCCTCTGTGTGTGTGTGTGTGTGTGTGTGAGACAGTGGAGGAGTGCAGCTCTGGGATGGAATGAGCTGCATTCTTCTGGACACGCCGGAGCTTGCACTGTAGTGTGTATGTTTGTTTGTCACCACCTCACATTCTGTGGAAAAAAGACCCTCCTTTATTGCTTTTAAAACCTCCCTTCACCACAAGTCACAGGCAGTAATCCAAGTACAAACAAGCGGCCACAACGCTGCTTCCATGTCAGGGTGGAGAAGCAGTGCTGTAGGTGCAAAACTGGAGTTTATTCACAGTCAGTTCTTGGGGTTATACCAGGTGTATTTTCTGCTAAACAACCTGAGGGCACAAGTTAAAAATAAGTCAGTTAAGTCCATTAAGTAATCATGGAGCTCATCAGCCTTTTCACATACACACTAGTGTTTATTTGTCGCTTTATATGACGCATCAAAGCCAATTACAGCAGTTTGATAGCGCACTGATGTTGGCTGGGGATCTGGCAGGCAGCGCCGGCAGTTGGGCATCTGGAGATGGTAGGTTGCATGCGCGTGGTTAATCCCGGTTTGAAGTCAGTTGGCAAGGATGATATGGTTCACAGCGGAGACGGAAAAGTTGATCCCCTCCGCTTTTTCATCCTCGTAACCCCACAAGAGCTTCAAAAGAGCTGCAGCCAAAACTGTGATTACACACACACACACACACACATGCACACACGCACACACACACATGCACACACACAGGTTGTCATACATAAACAAAAGGTGCATTTCTCCAGATTAGCATCATCTCAGTTCCCATATATCTTCTTTCTTACCTTCCCTCTTTTTTTTGCTTTACATAGTGACACTTAATGAAGGGGGGTTTTTTTGTGTGTGTGTGTGTGTTAGTGTGTGCCTTTGTTTGCTGTCCTTTACGATGTCTTTGCCCGTGCTTTTTGTGTATGTGGTTCACAGTAAATAACCCTACATAGCATCAGCAAGATTGCCTGCTGTCTTTTTTTACTGGTTTGCTTTTTTCTGCACCCATCCCTGCAGCCATTCCTTGGCAGATTTATGACCACTATTGATGATTTTTCAGAAAGACCTTCCTCCCCCACTTGGCATGTTCACTGTATTTCACTTCCTAAAGAACACATTCCAGTGCAGTGTCCATCTCTGCTGAAATCTCAATTTCAAATGGTTTCATAGTTTTTAAAAAAAAATACACATTGTCATGAAGAAAACACAGACAGATGAGAAATAAGTTGTTTTGGGTTTGTCTGTTGCTTTGAGTGCGCTGTCTTGTCATTAGTGGGAGTTATAGGAAAGGAAGGAAGGAAACAGAGGGAGGGACGGACAGGGAAGCAGATCAAGGGATGGGATGAAAGATGATTACAGCTGGTTATTGTGCTGCCACTGTGCAGTCTTGTTGCTCTCGTCTCGGGGGAGGAAGATGATGGCGATGGGTAATTTCAAATGCAGCCTTGAAAAGAGGCCTCCATGTTTCTGTGTGTTCGTCCTTGTCTCCTCATCTGGATATGCGATGGTGGTGGTGGTGGTGAGGGTGGGGGGAGGCAATTCAGGGTTGGAGCAAAATTGAAAATTCATAAAGCTCTTTCAGGAGATGAGGTTAAGTGCTGCCAATCCATTTAGCAGAAGAGCTCTGCAGAAAGATGTGAATAAGGGCCTTTTGTTTCTCACTGTGTTCGGTGGAGAAATATACAAAGCAGCAGGATTAGCTTGAGTTTCCTCAGCTTCAAACGCTACAAATCTTTGTCTTACAACAGCAAGCAGAATATGACGGCCTACATGTTTAGTGCCTGCCACAGAAAATGGAATTTTATAAAACTCTGGCATCCAGCTGTTTTGATCCGTCAGCTAGCATTTGAGAGGCGTAAAAAAAAAAAAAAAACGAACAAAAGCGATAAAGACGGAGATAGCAGCAGTGCGGATCAGACAGGCGGAGTAAGTCAGGATTGAGGAATACCAATTAGGAATGGGGAATGTCGTGGAAAAGCCTGGATCTGTGGCCAAGGAGATCATTTTCCTGGCAGCAGAGAAGAAATCCTAACCCCTGCGCCCCTCCAACCTTAAACCCTCCATCTGACTGCTGGCTGGCAGCGTGTCCTCTGGGAGCCCTGCAAGCTGTTGCTTTTCAGACATCAACAGTTGCCTCAGCAGCAGTTGTTGAATGCCCCCCTCCCTCCAAAAGAGCCCTGTCACCCCCTCTTTCCTTCACACACACACACATACACACACCCATACACTCACGCACACACTCTTGGGTTCCATTACCACCTCATGTCTTTCCACACCACTGGCTCAGCCTGGCGCAGGGGGAGGGGGGAAGGAGAGACCAAAACTGTAACATAACTTGTTTGTTGCTCAGTTTTTTCGAGTGTTTATCTGACAAATCCAAAAAAAATCATCTCTAGCCTTACTGTACGCGATTATAAACACTTGAGACAGAATTTGAAGTGTGTTTACAGATGTTTTAATGCACCTCTGACCCAGTAATTCCTTCATCCTAAGGAGTGTTCTTAGAAATATGATGGTTGAACCTCAAGAGGTTCTTTCCTCTCTTATCTGTAACACATAATGATAACCATGAGATGAGGGTGACTAAAAGATCACTGGGCTGTAGGATGTTTTGTGTGTGTGTGTGTGTGTGGGTGTGTGAGAGCAAATTTGCTCAAACCACAGCCTGGAAAGGAGGCAGTAACCACAATGATTACTTTTCTCTCTTTTGAAACCACTTTTTCATGTCCAATCTCCACTCTCCATCTGTCAGAGAACATTCCTGCGCCCCCCCCCTCTCCTGACTTTAATCTAGTTAATGGTTAAGCAGCAGTGGTTAACCTCTCCGGTGAGGCTGGTCACTGTTTGACAATGTGATCTTATTGCTTTAACTAGGCCGGAGGGACCTGAGAGACCGGGGTGGGAATATTAATCCTCCATGCTGGGAATGGAGAGGGGGGAGGTAGGAGGGGGAAGAGGGGCTGTGGAGGTGTTTGTGTGTGAGATTCAAAGTTGGTATTTGTATTGAAACACAAGTATTTGGTTCCCTTGGACGTTCGCTATGACTTCATGTCTGCCGGTTGAGGAAAGGGGCTTCCCAACGTTCACCTGAGAGCCAGGCCGGATTGTCATGGCAGAACAGATCCAGTGTCAGTTTTCAGGGCTTCAGAGTCAGGCAGCTGGCCTTAGGACATGCCTCTTCTTTGTTTCCTTGAGGTTTCGCTTACCTAAGTCCCTCTGAAACAACAACCACAGCAGTAAAGTTCCCTTTTCTCCTCTTTGCATGTGTGAACTTGACTTTGAAAGAAAAGAGCAGAGGAGTAAAGTTACCGTGCTCCGGCTTTTAATATTCTCCTCAAGTCACATCCTGTTCTTCACTTCAGTGTGAATCTCTTCTTCTCTGTTAGTTACATCCCTCCCTGGAATTCTCTTGTCAGTCTCCTCACCACACCCTACTTTATGCCCAGCGCTGTGAAACATCACTTTTATCACAGTGTTTTCTCCTCTACATCTCTCACACTCATCATTCCCTCTCTTTCCTCTAACTTTGTCTCACCCTCCATCCATCGTCTGTCTCATATCCCGCCGGGAACTGACAGAAAAAACATGCGTCCTCCTGACCATGTGTCACATAATCATCACAATAGCCAGAACAGAAGGGGCCATTGGAAGCAGGGTGTCTGAAATCCCTGGTTGTTGCGAACAGTAGGGGAAGGTAATCTTTTTCATGACTGACAGTTCAGTTAATAACAATAATCAAGCCAGAAGACTTACAGTCACTTCCCGCTGGTGTAACACTACTTATAAAGTTGCATCAGTTTGGCGCAGCAGCGGTGGGGAAGCAGTTGGGTTTTATTTTTGCAGTTTTCACCGAGGCAGGAGTATTTTATCAGGCATGTTTTCCTTTGTAATTTCCAAACCGAATCTCTTGTGTTATTCATCGTTTGCGTCCATTTTCTGGTAATACAAGGAGAGTCAAGTTTCTTTTTGCTTCATTATGATTCAGCCTTGCGGGAAAAAAAAAAAGTTCATGCTGGCTCCGTTTCCATATGAATATTTAATCCAAAATCAATGGTGTTCAATTGGGTTATGACTCCATCAGTCCAAATGATTCCCAATTACACGTCTGTGCAATCTGCAAACAACAAATGTGATGGATAGTTATTGTGGGGATAATGTTAGTCTTACAGAGTGCCTAACTGATTTACCCTCTTGTTATTAAGGGCTAAAGTAATTATAACCCCACTGTTTTGCCTCGAAAGCTTCTTGCATTCTGCCCTGATGGGTATGTTTCAGAGACAGGACAAAATTTAGTTAACGATTATTCGTACTGAATGATTATCCAGCAGAGGTCAGCTGGACATCCTGTACGCCTTCTCCTGTTGCCTCGTGGAGTGGTGAGAGAGGCTGAGAGGTCTCAGACAGGCGGCTCGGAGGACCCCCCCTTTGATCCCTTTTCCTTTACGCACATCACCCACCCCCACACACACAAACACACAGACACATGCACACACACTTCAAGATGTGTCTCCATGGAGAATGATGAAAGATGTACAGACTCCCCATGTCAATTAGCAGTTTGAGAGTGTGCGCTGCTCCGTGTGTGTGTATGTGTGTGTGGGCTTGTGCATTGAAAGAAGTGTGTGTGTGTGTGAGGGTGGGGTTGGTTAATGGCAGGGGCAGAGAGGACACATGTTCAATAATAAGGCCTGACAAAGAGGGACAGGCGGAGGGAGGAGAGGAGGGTGCATTCAGCGTGTCCCTGCTTTTCATTACATTTCGCTTCTATTTATGGCTGGAAATAAGTATCATTACATTTATGGGAACATTTTCCAACATTGAAAGTCATATCACAGAACCTCCACTCACATAGAAAATGATATTTATGTTTGTTCATGTTTGATGCAACAACTAGCATGACAACATTCAATATTTTTTTGTCTGCAGTTTGCTTGGAATAATTACTTTGGACCAGCACTGCAACTAATGATTATTTTAATTTTCAAATTATAGTTATTTGGTCTGAAACATGTCAGAACACTGAAAAATAATTATCTCTAATTCATGCTTTCATACTCCATTTTATTTATTTATTTTTTGTTCTCTCTTCACTTCTCCAAAACCTCAAAATGTTAAATTTAAAGCACAAATGAAGCACAAATGACCATAACTGAGACACATAAGCTTTGATTTTTTTTTAAGGTGAAAAATGATTAATGGAATAATCGTTGCACCTATAATTTGGCCCACTTTGTAAAACAATAGTATTTAATCTATTCATAATATGATACCATTTGAAAGTCATTGAACTGTAGTGCTGAGTTCTTCCTCAGTGATAAAGCCGCATAGCTGTGAGATGATCTGCAGCGTGCGTCCTGGGCTTTTAGACCCAATATGTGAGAAGGACAGAGCTCATAAGTGGTATACTTGACTGATATGTATGTTTGACTATGAGCTTCTCCAATGCGTTGGCCTCAACTGTTCAGGCAGCTTTGGAGGCAAGTGTATTCCACTCAGCTGTGTTCAGCTCATGAAGTGCTGCAGCTCATACATAGTCGAAGCCGCAGGACTTCTCACTGCAGCACTTTCTAAATGTTTTTTTTTCCAGTAAGGTCTTTTTTGTATCTGCACCTGAACAAGGCTACATTGTTATGACATTCCTGTAGGCTGTTGGAATGCAGGTATTAATACTAGGCTGATTACACACACACACACACACACAAAGCCAAAAGAGAGAGTGAAGGCAAGGAAAAGCAGGAGAGGGGAATGGAGAGGAGGTGTCGAGTGAAGGGAGTGGAGGAGGGCAGCAAGTTGGGGCACAGTGAAAGGGTGAAGGCTGGAGGTGCTTGTCATTGTTTAAACTATGTGCGTTATGTTGCACACGCATGGATGAAGAAATGCATACATGCAGGTGCTTGAGTATAGCAAAATGTGTGCAAATACATACTTGTGAGAAGGGATGTTGGGGTATGTGTGTGTGTCTGGAATGCACACACCATTAACTGAACCAACACTGCAGTTTGTGTGTGTGTGTGCGTGAGAGAGAGAGAGACAAAAGCAGTATGTTAGCTGCAGTTGTGGGACAGAACAGGACCCCGCTGTGTGTGTGGGCACTTGTCACTTCTAGCAGTGAGGGCCGTTAGGAGCATGTGAACATTACTGCAGCCCCAACGTGAACTGGAATCCGGACTTAAGGGAGGTTATAAATAGGTGCATGCGTGTGTGTCCAATCCCACATAGATGGCAGTACCAGCTGGTGATGGGACAGTGGTGGGCTTGAAGGAGAGCCCACCACTACACTCAGGGGGGGGCCTCACATGGCTACAACCACATCTCATTCTCCTGTTTTTTTAATTAAATTTTCACAGTCTGTCCTCCATCCTTTGTGCTTGCCTATTAAAATTTGTGTGTTAAAATGATGTCTCCAAGTTAATAATTCATGCTAAAATCATATTCTTTATTTCTCTTTATTTTTTTCATTCCTCTATTTCTCTTTCTCTTCTCTGTTTTAAATCGGTTGTAGTTCCTCCTCTTGTTTGCAAGGTGTCATATGTCCCGCCATGGTTGTGGCCCCTGGTTCACCAGCTGGCGGTTTATCATCCAGGCTGTCAGAATTAAAGCCTGCTCGCCTTGGCGAGGAAGCTAGCGAGGTAAAGGCAGCCAAAAAAATCCACCATCTACTGCCTACACCCTTTTCTGTAGCCCCTCACCCACACACACTCCCCACCTCGCCCCATCTGTTAATGTGTGTGTGAGTGTATCCGTTTGGCACCGGTTTGGGGGGCAGTTGGCGTAACGGTTCATGAGAGCATCTAAGCCACGCTTACCATCGGCATGACAGGGCTAACGAAGTCAAAGCTCAGTATGCAACAGTAACCCCAAGCTAATGCTAACTACAGTGGTATATCAGTGAGAGATGCTACATGCTAGGAGCAGTTTGAGGAGATGTTGGACCTTATGGTTACATCGGTACCAGCCAAACAATGGCATACTTGTCTTCCTGCGGCTACCCACCTGTTCTCTCCTCCCTCCCTGTATCCAAGTATCTGAACAGGACCTTCAGTCCTTCACCAGACACTTTCGCTTTCCCCCACCCACACTGTGCTTCTTTCTTTTAATCTTTCTATGCCTTCTCCCATGGGCTGGGTTAGCATTTTTAGCAAGACAAAGGAAATGCCAGCAGTGACAGAGAAAGAGGACAGACAGCTGGACAGTCATGGACTCCAGATAGTGTTGCATTTGTTCTCTCATGGCTCCGTCTGCACATCTTTCGCTCTCTGCCCTCATTTCTGTCTTTCACTGTCTCCTCACCGTTTCCTGTCTTTTGACACTTTCACCTTCTTCAGCTTCCTCTTATACTCTTAGTTTTCTTTTCACTTCTGCTATCATTTCCACCTCTTTCTGCGAATTCAGTCTATCGCTAATTTGATTTCTCATCCCACATCTCACTGCTTCTGTCTCGTGCTCTCTCTCTTTCTCTCTCTGCCGTTTCTTTTTCATGTTTGTGTCCGCCTGTTCCCACTCCACTATGTGGTCGGAGCCCCTGCAGTGGATTATCAGTCAGTTGACTCACAGAGGGCAGCCAAAGCCTCCAGTACAAACATGAGACAATATCCAAATGATTGGCTGGTTGGCTCTGGACCGTGGAAACAAGCCTGCATATCAGCTTGAGCCAGGCTCGGTCCACAGGTTTGCCCATAAACCATATTAGCTGGTAGCACTGACACACTGCAGTGCTCGTGTTTGTTTGCAGCAGCAGCTGCTTTGCATGTAGTATGGTCCAAAATGGAATGAATTATCAGAAAAATACAGAAACTGCTATCGGTTGTTTTCACATATGGTTGTTATGCATGTGGGTGGGAAGAGGAGTTGGATTGCAGAAATCATGTCAAGCGATGCCAATTACTGTGTGTTTCGCAGACCTCCTGTTCAGATTTTGTTTGTAGTGGCCGATCAGGGCGTGCTCAGCCATCAGTGAGTTCATCAAGTTTGATTTTTACTCAAGTTTTGATACCTCACTTGCTGCATCTCTCTCCTACAGAAAAATAACTACAAGTTTGACAAATCTGGAGCTTAATGGAGACTCTTCCCTGCTGGAGCTCTGTTCATTAAAGATGGCTGCATGTTAATATATACATCTTTTATTGTTCACATGTGGCCGGTTATTTGCAAAATGTTATGAATGAAGCAAGCACTTGATGGGATTTATGACAACAGAGGGCGATGAGCATCTGGGTTCTGGTATGCTAAACGTGTATAATACCTCTATAATCTAAGGAGCACATTGTCTGCAATCTACTGGGTCTTTGCATCCCATCTGCCTTCACTTGTGCCTGGCTGAAACTTAAGCTGGCGTGTTACCTCCGAGTGTTTCCTCCATGTGTCTCCCTGCCTCGTCTGCCACCTCAGCCTGTGCCTTACAGCTCATTATTGAGATATAGTGTTGGCTTCTCTGCCCCCCAGCTACCTTTCTGCTAGAAGATGTTGAGTTGAAGTCATGGAAAATTCTGGAGCTCTGCTGATGATAGACAGCTCCCACCTCTCCTGTCCATCAACTTGGCTTACCTCTCTTCCACATTCCTCAGCTCACAGTTCTTTATTTAATTCTTCTCACCTCATCCAGGGTTTGACAGAGTGCCCCCCCCCCCCCCCACCTCCTCTCTGTCCCTCCCCGCTCTCCCCCTTACAACCACCCCTTCCTGCCTTATACCTGCATGGACAAGCTTTTGGCTGCTCCTTAAACATCCTTCCCCACCATAAATGTCAAAAATCGCCCAAGGGCCCCAAACCCAACCGCAGAATGTGTAATTCTAACCACAGCATCACAAAAAGCACACTGTTCTCCGATGACACCCGGTGACAAACGGATTCAGAGGACAACTCCCAGTCACCAAAAACTCACTTTGGTGACTCACATTATAACAAGGAAAAAAATCCTGAAAATGCAAATTAAAAAGCTTACTCACACTCCGCCTCTGGTGAAACAAAAACAAAACATCTTTTGTGAGAGAGCCTGCGGTTTTGAACACGGTGTTATGAATAATGAATGAATGAATGATGCTGATGGGAGGTCCAGCTACGCAGACAACGTCGCCTTTCAGTTCATCTAATTGAAACAAGTTCAATAGTATCATGTCTGCTTTTATCTTGATCCTATCTCCTTCATCCCTCTGTCCCCCACTCTTGTATTAAAAAAGCACAGGCTGACAGCCATGAATACACTCATATATATTTATATACAGATGTCCGGTAATATACGGGATGCGTTTCATTTCACCCCTCTCTTTTCATTTCCCCCCATTTAATTTCATTTTCCTGTCTAGCAGCTTTAATTAAATTAAAGGAGGATGTTTCTAATGATTTCTGGTTCTTATATTATGTTTAACAATGGCTGAAAATGTGAAGAACACTGCTAAACATTTTTTTTCAAGCTCAGATCAGTCTCCGATCCAGTCCCCCTCTATCTAACCCCACCCTTCTCTCCTCACCTCCCTCCCCCCATCCATGCTTCCTCACCTTACTCTGCCCCCTCAGATGCTTTCTACATTACTACCAAATGCTTGTAAGTGGAGGAGGTGAATGAGATGGTACCAGAGTCATCAGTCGTTAAGCTTCAACATCCTTGCAAACTTCCTCCTCACACACATGCACAAATATACACACATACACCCAATCATCTCGTTTGCCTCCCACCATATGATTTTTTTATTTTCTCCATTATTCTAAAAAAAAAAAAAAAGGCACTTTCAACGCCTACTTGCACCATCTGCTGCTTAAAACACCTACAGCAAGCCTCATCTACTTGGACAGAAACCAGAGAGTTCTTTCAGGCTAAAGCTTGGTGAACAATCCACAAATGTGTGTTTTATTGTTTTAATGCCTAGACTAACCCTGGCCATATGTTTAAAGGGCTGTGTGCATGGACATCACACAGTTTCATACATTCCAGCATGCAAGGCAGAGCTCGAGCTGACAGCTAAACTCATATTTTAAAAAATCTTGGACTGAATTTTCCTTTACATTATTGAGCAAGATGCTCCTCCAAGACACACTTTAGTAATTTAAAGGGAGGAAAATCACTCTCCATGCTGTCTGCCTCTGTGGTATGCAGTGTGCCACGATTAAAGTGATACAAGGCCCTCCTTTCTTATGCCTCATGTGTCCTTTGATCTTGGTATGTTGTCGATTAGCATAGCGTTCTCCATGCCAGTTTGCCACATTTGCTTTCTTCACCCTCTCTCCATGTCAGTGTCTGTCATCCCTCTAATCTCTGCCTGTCAGCATCCATCTACTTGTCATCACTTGTTTTCTTTTCAGATTCATCTGACATCATAAATCTATTGTTCCGTTCACAATGCGGTATCTTGACTGGACATGTGGCGTGTGTGTTTGCATAGGAATAGAGGTGTATTGTTGTTTCTTGGCTGTGAAATTGAAAGAGGTTGAATTTAGAATAATTTAAAGCCATTTCTCAAACAGATTACGTTTGACTTTTTTTTTGTAAAGGATTTAGATAATTATCAAAAACTGCTGCTAATTAATTGTTTTTCAAGTGACTAAACACTCCTTCCATCACAAATATAAATAATCACCGAAGCCTGATGCATCCTTTACTTAATGGTAAACTTGGCTTGCTAACCAGGCGTGCACTTATTTTTCGGTGGCCAGTAAAAGAAGTAGGTGTCAGTGACCTAAATGGAGGTACTACATTATTGGAGAAATGACCTCAAAGGAGTGTAAATTGCTTTATTTAAATTAGTGTGAATGATTGTGTGTCTGTATGAGTGGCACATCTGGTGCAAAATCTCATGGGTGGCCGACAGCATCACACTTTAGCGACATGACCTTGGGTTTGCACACTTAAAAGGAGAGGAAGTGTTGGTGGTATTTTTGTTCTGTGTTGTTTCCTGGAAAGTAGGACGTGGGAACTGTTTTGAGAAAGGAAGTTGTGGCACCAAATCGGTCAAACGTGAATCTACTGGGTTTAAAAGGAGAGGAAGCGAGAGAGTGAGACTGCAGGTGAGGGTTCAAAAACCTGGTAGGTGGAGGAGACATTTTGAGACTGAGACGTTTTGAGACCGAGACATATTTTTCTCCGTTGTACGACCGTGTCCAACCTTTACCCCTCTCACCCCCCACAGCTTGTCTTTGTCTCTCTCTCCATCCATGACGACGTCTTGCTGTTTTTGTCTGTTTGTTTTTGACTTTGCTGTCTCTTTCAGTACAAACCCCCCCCTCCAACCCCCACCCACCTTCCACACATCATCCTCAGCCCTTCACAACCTCTCTATCTTCCATCTCCTGGAGCTGCAGGTCCGTGCAGGTGGAGACACGCATTGTTTTGTCTCTCTCAGGTTTCACACATTCCAGATATTATCACCTGGCTCCAGTTAGCTTAGCTGATAGCAATCTAGACAGGGCGGTCAATCACTTAGCAGACAATGACGGATGTTGCCCTCTGTGTCGGGCCTGATGCCCACAGATGAAAGGCCTGCACCAGCGTGGCCTTAACAGGATAATAAGTATATCATGTTGGACAGTCATGAGGTTATCTTGTCAGTCGACTCTGTTCTCCTGTCAGTTATATTTTTCCATTTTGCTCTGGCGAGTCACCAGTCGAGTGTCCCTGGAATCAGTCAGAATAAGAATGAATGTTGAATATTTAAATTTGAGCTGCATTTCCTTAATTATTTCATCTGTTGTCTCCCATTTCTTTTCCAATCACATCACCATCCAAAGCTATGAATAATAATTTAATGAAGCATTAATGAATATGAAACTGTACTCTGTAGCAGATTGGAATTTTATGAGGGCTGGAATAATGCACCTTCTGAAAGTCTCTGGTGAGCCTTGATGTGTAAATGAGTTAGACATTTTTGGTGTCTTAGTCAAAAAAAAAAAAAGGTCCAATTTATGAGAAGTGGCCTCATAAAAAAAAAAGCTTGGAATCGAAATTATTCATGGCTGACATTTCCTGGAGTTTCTTTCTGTCATTTTTTTTAAGCTCCTTCATTTTATCAGGTTACTCGCGGACTATGTTCTCATTGTCTGTTTACGTCTGTGTCCGTGCGTTCGTGTATGTATCCACCTCTAATCCAGCCCTGGGCAGCTTCTGTCCCCTGCAGGCTCAATGTCAGCTGCCTGACTTTGATGTCAAGCCACAATTTATTCGTCTGTCTCTGTGGACTCCCGCTGTCCACATAATGTCAGGCAATCAATAATAATGTGACCTACCTATCTACCCCGCCTGCCCACTGCTTAAGTTATTCACCCCCTGGCCTGCACCGCTCCAATCTCTGACCTGCCCCTGCCCCTGAAGAAAAACCCCTCCCGTTCCCGTCCCTCACAGTTCTACCAATAATGCCTGTCTAGCTATGACAATAACCTCCATGTCTGTTACTGTGGTAACATACAGCCTCTCTAAAGCACAGACTAACTCTACTTGTTAAAAAAAAAAATAGACCGTTCCCCATGGAAATGAATCAAGAAAGGGAGGGTTGAAGATAGATGGGATGCATAAAGAAAGAGAAAATTGAAAGCGAGGAAGGATCAGCTGTTTGTTCATGAATATGTTTAGCGTGCCCCCCTCCTTTCTCTGCTCCCCCCTTAAACCACCACTGTATTTCTGTGGAGGTAATAGAGAATGGGAGAAGACAGGTGTGCCATTATGGTGCAGATTAGCGAGGAATGCTGGGAGGTTGACACAGAGGGGAGTTGGCTAACTTCACTGCATATTTGTGTGCACTTGCGAGCTCATATTCCCTTTGGGTTTACGTTAAAATATGTGTGCATAATATGTGATCTGCATGCCACTTATGATATGTGTGCTTGCTCTGTCCATATGCTGACTGATATTTGAAATATGCTAACCGGGTGTGTAAATATGTGTGTGTCTGTGTGTGTGTGCATACACAGCTTGCCTCCGTCTCCTTGCGTTAACCATGTATGGGCAGGAGTTAGCCCCCTCACTATCTCCTGGTCTCAAGCTTATCTGCTGGCCCGTCTTGAAGTGTTGGTGCAGAAAATAGAAAGCACTTTGTGAGAATGCATTCTATTTTTCCCTCCCTTGTGCAAAATATGCACCTTACATGCAACAAAATACCATATAAGAGGAGATAATGCAGTGTGACATGGGAAATGATGCTTTTTAGCTGTATACCTCAAGGGCGTTTTATCTTTTTGTGATGAGTTGTTTGCATAAGAACACTGTTGGGATCAGAGACAGAAGGATATTTGAGGAAGCGGTCTGCATACAAATGAGTGTGCAGCTACTGTATCTATATCTATAAATATATATTGCAGCTAGCAATGCTAGCCCACTTGTGCGCGTAGTCGTCTGTGGCTTCCCCTTACAGCCAGAACCGTACAGTGTGGTTGTTAATGGGGTCTCTCCAGTAACCAGCCTCTCAGTCTTCCTTACACCAGCCTCTCAACCAGCCATGTGGTCTCTCTCCACTCTAATTAAACTCTCTGTGGTTCCAAACTCCAACCAGAAAGACACAACCTCAATGCCAGACTCTTTGTCAGCTGCTGCCAAGACCTGTGCGTTGGTGTGTATGTGTGCGTCAGAGAGACAAAAACCGAGAGGGGGGAAGCGAGGGGCTCATAACCATATTTACTTCTCATTTTACTCTGTCAAGACATAGTGTGAAAGACTGTGCCATGGCACGAGAGGAGTTGCAGCGGGAAAAAAACAAATAAAAATGTGAAAGAGGAGACAAAGGAGGATCTGCAGCAGACAGTACATTCAAATGGGCTCCTGATGGAGAGAGAAGGAGTTTAGTGGATTTAGAAATCAAGAGGAAGAAAGAAAGGAATGCAGGAGAATAGTAATTAACTCTGAATTATTCTATCTCTGAGGGATCAGGGGGATTAATAGGGGCTTTGGTTTGGATTCTGCACCTTTCACTCAGTTGCAGCATGGGAGTCTGGTTCCTGTATGCAAACGTGTTTGTGTGTGTGTGTGTATATGCGTGTGTGTGTGTGCATGTATGTATGTATGCGCATGTGTCCGCATGTGTCTTGCAGGACTCCAGAAGGCTCCATGTGTCTGTGCCAGTGGGCTTGTGACCGTATCTGCCTGCCAGCCAGCCAGCCAGCCAGCCAGTGATTGTGTGTGTATTGATGTGTGACTTTGTACCCCCCACTTACTGAAGTTCATCCAAGCATTATAAGTTAATCCGCCATAATAGGCAAAAAGACAGAAAATGGGGGAGAGTGGTAGGTAGGGGGAGAGGGAACCGGGGTGGGCCATGGGGCATCAAAAGGTAGGGAGAGTGTGTTTCTATGTGTGTGTGTGTGTGTGTGTGTATGTGACAGTCTGCTGTGTGTGAGGTATGCCAGCCAGGAGTCTGCAGATTTAGGGCTAAACAGAACGTTCTAAATCTCCGGCTTATACGCTGTTTTGGGACAGCGAGTGTTGATAGCCCAGGCGGGCCGACAGCTCATGTCGTTCAGATGAAATCATGGCGGCTTTGACCGTCGCACTATCGCAACAATAAATCTACACAAATATGATTTTTTTGTAAAAAACCCCCACTGATTTAAGAGAAAGACAGTGTGCAAATGTTTTTCTTGTGAATGAATCATCGGTGGAATATGCGGAGGTGAGAGAGATAAGTCAGAATCTTGTGGTTAAGCTGACATATGGAGGTCAGGGTAATGAGTTAGCAGCGTTTGTGGAAAGAAGAAAAAACACTTGAGTGAGGCTTTCGGTGTTTGTCAGACTAAAAAGTCATCCATTCCACGGCACACAATGAATGAGTTCACCTTTTAACTGAGGCTTCCCGTATCTCTTAACTTCACACTGTTTCCACTGTCAACACTGTATAAGACTGTTTGTCCAAGACAAGGAGGGGGAGGGTGGGAAGGAGCACAAGAGGGCTGGAGGGCAGGTGCAGGGGTAATTTTGTGATGGTGGAGGAGTGGAGGTAGGCTTTATCCAGCCTGTCTGGAGGCAGTGACCCGTACTGTATACACCCTGTCTCTCCATCGGTGATAACTCCCCCGTCCTCTGTCTCTAAAGTATCTCTTTTTTTCACCGTGGCCTTGCTTCAATTCAAGATTTCCAAGCTCCTGTTAACATGCACTTGAATATGTGTTCATGGACACACACACACACACACACACACACAATCTCACATAAAGACGCACGTTCCTATTCAAGCTTTCATTTCCACACACTTGTGCCCTTTTCTTTCTCCTTGGCCCTATCTCCCTGCCAATGTGTTTACCCCTTCCTCTCTATCCCTCTATCTGTCCCTTACACACAGGCTTTACCAGCCTGCTGAGCGTGATGGCCTGTTTTTTAAAAAATGGAGAAATGGATGGATAAGAAAACGGCAAAGGGATAAGGGATGTAGAGAAAGGAGGAACAAATCAAAGCGTACTCCAGTGGCCTGTTATCTCATTACAGCGGTACCGGCTTGTCACGCCCGGCTGACTGGCCCCCTAAGGAGTGCCCTCTCCCCCCTTATAAGACCCCCTTTATTTTGTGAGCGCTCTCGTATTTCAGTTTGGGCACAAAGAAGGGCAATTCTCTCTGGTTTCTGAGCTGTCTGCACCCGATTTGTGTATCCTAGCTCAGCCTAGCCACACATTTGAACAAAAAGTAGAGGCAAGGGCACACACACACACACACACACACACACCGAAGCCTTGTTAACCACTAGTTATGAAATGATGCTTGCGGATAATGGAGCCTAATAGGGAGAGTGGATATCCATTTGTTCCACTATTTTCTCCCCATTCCAGCCTCTTGTATAGTCCCATGTGGGTATTAGAAGAGGGCTTCAAGAGGGAACTGCTGTCAGCTAAAGTAGTGGAAATGGTGTTCCTCTCTCTTGCTTTTCTCCCTCTCCTGCCAAAATGAAGGTTCATTAGAGGTGAAGGGAGGGCTGTTTTTTTAAATGCGATGGACAGAGTGCCACTCAGCACTCCTGCAGAGAGAGAAATGAGAGACAAGAGAGAGCAGGAGACAGAGAAAATGTCAGAGAGAGTGAATGTAGACAGATGATTTGGCTTAAGTGGCGGGATATGGAAATACAAGCAAGAGCAGAATAACCATTTCAATTAAGGAATTAGAGGAAGCCAAAGGTGGAAAAGTCAGTCAGTTTTCACATTTGGCAGGATAGCAATGAAAATGCCAATGTCCTGTGAAATTGAGTATCCATGCAAACATGTTCCATGTTTTTTAAAGTAAAAGTCCCAATTATTTAAAAAAATTATAACGTCCTTTTAAAAAAAAAACTGCCGTCTTGCAAAAATCTGTAAATGAGTGAGACAGTTAGTCTGAAGGTATGTCTCCTTCCTGTCCTCAGGTAAAGGTGCTCATTTTGTGCTCACAGTTTAGTCATTCTCCTGTTGCTGTCAGACTACTTAGCATGCACCAATAGTGGTTTTATGATTACTTACTGATAACAAGGTATACAGTTATTTCTGTGCTGCTGCGCTGAGATACCCATCAAGTCACCTTTTTGTAATCACAAAGTCACGCGATTGATGTGATGCATCACGGAAAGACACAGTGTGACTGATAAGACTCAATCAGGAAGCAAATGTTGTTGTTGTTGTCTTTGGCATTGTTTCCAAAGTCTCCATCTTTGTCCATCCCAAACATGACACACCCAAACTCTCAGAGTTTTTAGTCTAAAAAGGAGTCTGCAATATTTCTAAGAGTCCTAATTTTCAGCTTTCTAAAACATGAGAATAATGTGGAGGCTTTGTGTCAGAAAAGCTAAAGCTGTGTCTTTTTTTTCCAAACATGTTGGTGTTGATTTAGCTGAATCCTCATAAGACACAACACCAGGAAGCGAGCTACTGTAGCAACTTGGTGATATTTGCTCACAGTCTCTCTGTTCCGCCTCTTTGTTTACCTCAGCTTGTGCAGTGTGTGTATAACCCGTTCACCCAGGAACAGGACCCATTGTCAGGCCAACAAAACACCTGGGTGCCACAATCCAGCGTGAGATGACTGCTGCAGGACAAAAGGGTGGCAGACGGGAGACGCATTTGAGGAATTGAGCTGTTGAGGTGTGATGTGGAAGGCGGACAGGTGTGTTTGTGCGTGTGTTTCGCTCCATTTGTGAATGCAACAGTAATCATACTGTAAATAGACTACTGTAAATAGAACATGAGACATTCACCCTTTGACTCATCCGTATTAAAATACACACGGGTTGGCAGGACAGCCTGTTTACCCTCCTGTGTGTGTTTGTGTGTGTGTGTGTGTGTGTGTGTTTTTGTGTCCAAAGCAGAAATTTGAGACCCTCAGAGAGACACACTGGCCTGCTTTTGCTGTTTCTTCAACTTGCAACTTATCTCAAATCTTATTTCCTCTCTGGCACAAAAAGTTTCTGTTGTTTTATCTTATTCAAACACACAGAGAGCCATTGTATTGTTAAAGACACACACACACACACAATCACTGAACTGGATTTACTATAACGGGTTGTTTATTTCAGAAAATGGGCGTATGAGCTACCTTACACTAAGTATTTATCTGTACAGTATGCTAGGAAATGACTTGCACAATGAATTGATTTAAAGATAGAGGAAGAGGGGGAAGCGAGAGAGACGAAAGAGGCGGCAGCACTTTGTCCTAACCCTTTTAGCGAGATTAGCTGTAGTCTTAATGTCTCTCCCCGTATTTATACTCTGAGTCAGCTTTTCTCTTCGCCTCGCCTCCTCTCCCCCCTTCTCCCCTCCCTCTGACAGTCCGTCCTGACTGCAGGAGACAGAGTGTCAATACGTTTTCAATTTGAAAATAGAAAACTATTACAGTAACAAATTGAAAGAAAAAAACATTCAGCATCCTGCAACATCTTCAAGTCTCAGGATCTGAAGATGTTTGGCACATAAGTTGCAAGTGTTTTCTTATTTTCTCAAGTTTAAAGAACTCGAGTCCGCGTCATAAGTGACCTCTGTCGAAAGATATCCACTGACATAACAGCAGTGACCCTGTTCTGTGCTGCTTTGTTGCCACTAAACAACCTTGAGCCACGTGAGTTTGGTAAAAACAGAGGCTAAAGACGACCAGAAACCACAGAGCGACATACTGTCAATAAATCCTCAGCACTCTATATGGAGATTTTTTAATTGTAAATCATAATGTTATTTCATGACACATGCAATTTAATCAATTAATCACTGGCACATTTCCATAACAGCAGATGATGCCACCCTCCATCAGCACATGAGATATGTAAATATAAATTTCATGTTAGAGCCTATGTTAATGTTAAAGTCATTTTAATCCAGTGTTTTTTGGAGCTGGAGCCACTGGGACTCAAAATTTCAACATATTTCAGACTCTGCTGCTTCAAATTTGACCATTCTTTTCCAAATCATTCCCTTGAGAGCCATCCAGGTTTATTAAATCTCCAGAAGTGCTGCTGAAGTGCAGCAGAGAGGCACAGTCCATCAATGAACAGAGAACCACATACGTGAACACAGCCTTTAGAGTACTCCAGTTACCTTAACTCAGCCGTCAATATGTTTCTATCCATCCATTCATCCAATCCTCCGTCCATCCATTCATCCATCCATCATCTTTCTACAGCTGCCCCTGCCCTTACGCGGTCCTCAGAGGAATTTATAATGCCTCTCTCTCATCACTGAATGCACCTCATTACGATAGCCCATTACGGACGTCAGCGACAACATATGCACGCAGATTGCCTCTGCCAAACATTGCATATCATTCTGACCCATTAAAGCAAGCCATTTACGTTAATAAATGGAGGCTGTGGGGAATCGAAAATGACACACAGGGGGACCCTCTCCTTCCTTCTCTCCATCTTTCTCCTCCTGCACCAATTTTTTTTTTTTAACTCCTGCATCTGCAGTGCCAGAGTTTCTGTGCACATTCTCCTCTCTCTCCGGTTTGATGCTCATGCCTGCATTTGCATCAGTGTCCTCCCGCGTCGGCTCGCTCCCTCCTCTGAGACCCTCCAGCCTTCTCAACTTGTTCTCATCCAAAACTTTGCGCAGCGCTGCTTAACACGTTCCAAGTCAAACTCTCCTCGCCTGCCTCCATCCCTCCATCCCCTTCCTCCCCTCTCCTCCTGTTTCTAAATTTTATTTTTCGCCAGGGGCTGTGTTTCAAGGAAGGAGGGAACAGCAAGAACGAAAAGGGAGAGAGGGGGAAGAAAAGGACAGGGTGTGTTAATTGGAGTGCCTGAGGGGGAGAAGGGTGGAAGGAAAAGGGGAGAGAAGGGAAAAGGAGGCCCAGATTCAGGGGGCCCCCGAAACATTAAATATTAACACATTTTCTCATCTCTGCCCCTTAAGTGACATCTACTGATTGGGTTCTCTCTTGGTCGACCAGGACACACACACACACACACACACACACACTCTCCCTCCCTCCCCTCTTTCACCAAATTGAGTTCCCTCTAAAAAATGAAAGGCAGCCAGGAGAAGACAGAGAGGAGTAATTGGCAGACCTTCTCTGTTTTGCACCCTTTGATTCGAAAAGCAATGAAATTCCTTCTGATATTTTTATCCGATCTTGCATGTCACCCACCACGGCCTCTCGTTCTTTCTTTTTTTTTTTGGCTTTGTTTTTTTTACCTTTACTGCATTAAGACCCAAATGTTAGCTCTAATAGGAGCAAGACACCGACTTCTGTCGTGCTAACTCGCTGTAAATGGAGTCACATAAAATGGCACCAGACTGTGCCAGCTAAAAGATATTAGCTCAATAAATGGTCCAGATATTCTGCGTGAGAGATGATTTCAATTTTACTCAGTTAGCTCTAATGGGGAAGGACACTTGGTTTATCAGTGACACAATATATCAAAGCTCCTTCTGCAGAAGCACTTACACAGCACTAAAACTCACAAGACTCATGTATTCATAGCTCTATTTATAATCTCTGTACGAGACTTTTGGCTTTGTCTCATTTTTCCGACTGTTTCTGCGGAACGAGGCGAAAGACTGCAATGTCAGCTCCTCGAATTCATATTCCGCTCATGCCTCCCGTCTCCCATTTTCCCCTCTTGTTTTTCTTCTCCTCGCTCCGACCATCTATCCTTGTCGTCATTTTCTTCTCCTGACTCACTGGCTCATGTTCGAGGAGAACAAACACGCCCCCTCCCAACCCCAGCACCCCCACACACACACACACACACTGACCACACAGCTCTAAACTCTCCTCTGTTTGAATGGGGTTGACTTCTCACCCCCGTTACCCGGACGACAGGACCAGCGAGGGGGAATGTCCCGATAGACAAAAGAGTGTGTGAGGGGCCGACCTTGTAGCCCACTTCACACTGTTTGTCTTGAGCCCCCTAAACTGCCGTGTGATGACACAACACACACACCGGTAAAGCTGTGATTTATCTGTCGCAACTGCGCACACTGTGATGTTACCTCTCTGCCCTCCGCTCTCAATACAGCAGACACTCTCACACACAAAGGAACACACACACACACACCCGCTGTTTTTGCTCACAGACTTCATTTACAGAGTCATTGAACTTTGCAATAACTTTAGGCTCCGCATTTTATTGCATTGAGTAGAATGCGCAGATGCTAATATGGTCGGGTTTATGGCAGTGGAGAAGACAGATGCGAACCCAGGCTAACTGCTAATAGCCTTGTGTTTTACTCAGCTGCATTACGTCAACGTTAAGTCCCCGGGAACATCAGACCTCTTCCAAAACTTCTGTCCTTGTTTCCGTCCTCTGTCTCTCCTAAAGAGTTCAACCTGTGAATACAAATGATTTTGGAAGCGTTTTAAGCATCAATCACGTCATTCAAAGCATTCAGACGCAAGTTGCAACAGAATTTCACCCAAGAAGGCTGATTCAAGATTTATTAAACTGCAACCTGAGGGAGGAGACAAATGGCACTAATACAAAAACTCAGAGAACGGAACTATAAAAGGTTACAAGATTCTTGTCTAACAAATAAGAAAATCTATTTTCCACTTACGGCCTCTCCTTTGCCCGTCCAGAGCGGACACACACACAGCCAGTGGTTTTATTGCCAATAAATAAACAAAGTGATAAAAGACAGTCTTCTCTGTTGACCTCCACAAACAGCTGCAACCTGAATGAGTGTGTGTGTGTGTTGCCGCAGGGTCCCAGGTGTGAATTTAACTTCTACTCAGGTGGTACATCGGCACAAGCCCAGACAGGAAGACAGACAGTTCCCTCCATATCCTGTAATTGCGGTGCAAGGGCTTAGCATGTGGCACCCGAGCATCCGGGATCAGACTATCTCACCTTTAATCAAAACACCCCAGCAAATACACACACACACACACACACACACACTCTCACGCCCCCACCCCTGCGTACAGATATCACACATAACCCTCATAAAACGCACAGGCTATCTATATAAAACAAGGGTGCCCCATTACACTGAGCAATGAAACTGAAGCATCAAAGATATCACTGTTTTTGATTCCAGTTAAAGGCTCGCATATCATCTTTGAAGCACAACAGACCTACATTATTGAATCACAGAGTTATGACTGCAGAAGCTCCAAACTGGCTTAGAAACAATCAGATGAGACTGAGGCTGATTTTCCGATTGATATAATTGGTATTTTATGACACTGATAACCATGTAGTGTTTGACAAAAAAGGAAAGAATCCTTGTAAAAAAGTTTTGCAGGTTGATTCTTGTGAAGAACATGTTTTTTCTAAATAACTTGTTTAAACACTCTCCTTTTACTTAGAAATTGAGTTCACTCCTCAATGAACTTGCAATAACACCCCGATCATTCTGCAGAATTAAAGTCGCTCTATTAGACAAATAAAACAAATATCCAGGTTTTTTTTTATTTTTTGTCGAGAACAGCTCACCAGGGACTCTTATGACTCTAATAATGCTCTTGAAGTACTTTATGAGTCCCATTTGGGAAAATTTCCTTTTTCATGGAACATAATAAGCAAATTAAGAGAGCAGCAAACCCAGAAGGAGAATAAAAAGAGAGCAAACAGCAAACTGCTGAGCATGTACAACCCCCCGTGTCTGTAGAAAGGTCAACCAGAAATCTATTACCATTATTCCTGCTGGTTTGAACATTATATGAAAAATAAACTCATCACGAAATCGTTTTCTGTGTTGAGTCAGTGCCTGGTGCTTGGCACTATTTGCATTGTTAAGGATATTTTGAATTTTCAGAGTTAATGTATTAATAGCTGCGTACACGAATGCCACACATACTGTACAGGATCAGACTTTCAGAGTAAACAGGATGTTACATAGCTTGCTGGACTGCAGTCAACGCTTGCATTGACAGATAATGTGGCACGAATGAGGCTTTTTATATGGCATGTAAATAACACATCATTAAAATATGTGTGAAATCAATTTCAAGTCTTAATATGTTTGTTTTGGTAGAAGATATCATTCTGTCCTTGCACTAGTTCTCTGTATCTTTTCTGTTTTTCGTGTTCCTTCTCCTTTAAATTTGCATTAGTTGCATGTCAGTTCCTCCCCTGCAAAGGTTCATACACCAACAGATAAACACTTACACACTCGTCATTACAAGTATGTACATTAAGTGCCTATAGTTCAAGTTTTAACAGTGTGTATGCTTTTATTTTTTCAAATAAAACCAGTTTTACTTCCACAAACTGGCCTGTATTTTCCTGCCAGTTGGGAAACTTCCTCTCTCTCCCTGTCTGTCATCTTGTGAGTGTCTGTAAGTGTCCTGTCTGTCTGTCTGTCTGTCTGTCTCACTCTCTCCTTTGCCCTCTGCATGTGGCATTCATTGTTGGAGAGTGAGTGAGTGCTTGTGTGTGTGTGTGTGTGTGTGTGTGTGTGTGTGTTTTGCTGCAGCTGCTGCCTCTGCGCTGCACCTGTTCTTGTCTCATCAGCGAAGCGTTGACGGACTCCAGACCTTACATGGACCCACCCTGACACATGCAGCCTGACTGGGCCCGCCCCCTGCCCCCTCCCCACACACAAAAATCATTCTATGTATATACTGTATATATACTAATTATATACATGTATGATGACATGATGAAGTGTCTCCCTTCCTCTTCCTTCATCAGCATTACAAAGGCATAACTTCTCCTCTTATTCAGTTCCTGCAGTGTTCAATCACAGTTTGTTATTCCAAATAGGAAAAAGATAAAGTAGTTTCAAACACATTCACAAACACCATCTCCTCTTAAGTGAGGCACCCGAAGAGTTTCTCTCTGTTTATGTTTCCACCTTACAGCCAACCCTGTTGGGAAAATTTCTAAGATGGATCAAGTTAGTCCTCTAAAATGAAACTCACCGAGCAAACTGAATTTCCTGAGGAGTGCAAAATGTTCCCATCGAGCAGGGCAGGCAGACTAATGCGAGCACTCATCCAATGTGAAGGGAAACATATGAGATTTGAGCTGGAGCCTGCAGCCTGCAGCATTTACAGGTCGTTATCTTTGTGAGAGAACTGAGGGCGACCTGCCACACCCACTGCCACACCTCATATCACACACACACGCACACATACACACAAACTCAGGCTCATGATATGAAGACTATGTGAGTGTGTCACACATCTTGACTTGTAGGAGTGAGACAACATCACACTGTGGGTCACTGCGGGTGCTTTTATGTCCATATAAAGAAACTGTATTTACATTCTTTCATTCAGTTCGTGGCAGAGATCAAGAATTCAGCAGAGCACTTAAAAATAAAAAAATGTGCCAGCTGTTATTGAAAAATGTGAAGATTATTGAGCTGCACTTTAATTTGGCTGAGCTTGTTTTCACTGTGAACTATTTCACAAAGTCTTCACAAGCTTCTGGAACTTGAAGGGAGAAAAAAAAACATGTAGAGCTGAAATAAACTGATGATCAAAAGAAAAATACTGACCAAAAGAAAATAACATAGATCGAGTTTCTAACATCGGAGGAATCTCTGCTTTTCTTTGTCTTTTATTATTAAATCTTGAAGTTTTGGAGGGTCAGTCTGATAAAACAGGGACTTTTCAAACCTTTTTAAATCTTTATGGGCTAAATAATGAATTGATTTACTGGGGAAATAACAGATTAAGCTGCATTGAAATAAATCAGAGGTCACTGTTCACAAACAGCCCCTGCTACAGTTCTTACTGTCTCCATGTTATCATCATAGATCTTGAAACCCCCGCTGAGGAGGTTAGCAATGTAAGCTATGGTCCAGTTCTGTAGCTATGACATAAATGTGATATCAGCAATGTTTAAAAGACGGAAGTCAACCATACAGAGATTGAGAAATAATTTTAAACATGTTGAAAAGGTGCTGATCAGGGGAAAGTGATTGAATGAAAATGTGGAAGCTGTTGCTTCGTGTTGTTGTTCAGCGGCCACATGCTGTAGGTGACTCAGCTCTTGTGACATTGAGGCTGTGTCTTCTGCAGCAGGACGCTGTTTGCTTTGCCAACAGTCAAACACTAATCCTGTTAGAGGCCAAGGATGTTTCAGACCACACACACACACACGCATTCACACACAATCGCGTGCGCACAGGTGCGCACACACACAATAATACTCCTTGTCTATCAGGTACCGCGTTGCACTCGTCCTTTTCAGCGTCACGCTCACCTCATAGATCAAATCTTCCGTACGCTCTTTGCCACAGTGTTTGCACTGGTGCAGATCTTTATGAGACAATCACTGAGACAAATGCTCAGTGTAATCTGACACACTTCTCTGACACCCCTAGCACCATCATCCAGGTGTATTCAGTCGACTTAAAACAAAGCGCAGTTACCTAAAACATCCCTCCGTCAGTGAGGTTGTGTTTGGGTTAGCAGGGAGACAAGCAGGTACCATCAGAGACAGAAGGTTCATGGGGGGCTTCAATAAAGAGGTTCTAGTTGGGTGACACTCATGTAGGAGAAGCTGGGTTTTCACACACACACACTCCGTCTTTTGTTCCTTTTCATTCTCTCGCTCTCCCTTTCTCCAGCCTTTTCTCATTTTCTTTGTGCCCTTTCTTTTGCCATCTTACAGTCTCTTTTCCTTCTCCACTCGCACATGCGCAGACGAGAAACACGAGCGAGTTTGTGCTCTGGGTATTAAAGAATGCTCTTTGAGAATGAGGGATGAAAAGAGGAGAGTCGGAGAGAGAAAGAGGCTCCTGGTTTGATGTCCAGAACACAACAGTAGGTAAGGGGGAGAACAGGAGAGAGAAAAAAGAGGACAGGAAAGAGAGGATCCAGCTGCTTTCTTTCATAATGAGGGGCACCTGCTTGTGTGAGTTGGTGGGTGTATGAAAGGGAAAAGAGGGTGAAAGAGGAAGAGATTCAGGCAGAAAGAAAAGGGGAAGAAAAAGGCAGAGAGAGAGAGAGAGACAGAGTGAGTATTAAAGATGAATCCGCATTAAGTTTTCAGTAGATGTGGGGCTGATTCTCCGGGTCTCCTCCACCCTGCCACAAGGCTTCGACTGCTGACTTGAATCCCTTTTTTCTACACACACTGGACTTAGCTCGAGCTTTTTGGGTTTGGTTGCTCATAAATATCACATGCATTATAGATATACTGTAAGTGTGTGTGTGTGTGTTAGTGGGTGGGTGTGTGCGTATGTGTGTACACAGGTCACAGTTTGACCGTCTCGTTCCCATCTGTCTTTCTACCCGGTCACGCACCCCATCACACACCACCTCACACACTTTCCCTCTCTTTGGCTAAATCCGATTAGCTGGCCTGCGTCAGCTAACGAGACCCCCATGAAGCAAGCTGGCCCCCCACCCCCTACCCCTCACCCCTCACCCACAACAGCCCCAACCACTCTCTTTCTCCTTCACTTTCTCTTACAAACACACACATAGTGACAGCCAACAGCCTGTGCCTCTAAATACACACACACACACACACACACACGTTGCTCTAGGCTCAGATTGGACAGAAGACTCTCTAATTATGCTTTAATTGTCTGGCTCTGTCTGTCCAGCTGCCTCGTGTGTAAAACACAGAGCAGCGGCCTGACTGATTGCTGCCGACCAAAACATATTGTGAATGACGCAAAAAGATGTGTGTGAAAGGGGGGGGAGGGAAGAGGTAGGACAGACACAGACATTAAAATCAAGTTAGTGTTGGGGAGGGAGGAGAGGAAATGGTAGGCAAAGAGAAAAAAGATGTGGTACAGATGGCACACATCAATGCTTTAACTGCCTCAATAGCTCAATTTAAATGCATGTTACCCGGCTACGAAGCAATAAAACAAGAGTTTGTCAGACTCCAAGTGATAAATGGACACAAAAAACATCCAGATATCCGCAGTTGATTGTTCATTCTGTGTGACTTTTACACAGAAGGTCCTCACAAATAATGCACAACTTTCATTTTTCCACGGTATGAAAAACAAGGCTTTTAGCTGCAGGAAAAGTGAGGATTTAGCTGCTTTAATATATTCCATTATGTCTGGCAATTTTTTTGTCGCAGACAGAGAAAAAAGTGCCCAAACACAAGAATAACACACAGCTATTGCTACATTTCCACAGGAAGTGGATGTCACCAGCATTGTGTGACTTGCATAGCGACAGCAGATGAATACATGATTGCTGTCCTGAAAAAGTGGCTTTATCAGCTACACTGAGTCAAATAAAAATATCACAAGAGTCTACAGGCATGCAAGTAGGACAATGAGGCTGAACTTTGGTTGTTGTAGAGCAAAAAATTAAACATCAGCATATTCACAATGCAAGTTCAGTGTAACATATTAATGTTTAGGAAATGATTAACATTGAGCACAAATTAGAGCTGAGGCTCATGGGAATGTCTTAATTTTTGTGGGGTCATTAACCAAAATATATGAGTTAGGGTACACTGTTTTTAAGTGATGATGGCAAAAGATAAAGAGCAAAGGATCATCAAAGTTTTGAAATTTATTCTTTGAGGAACATAAATATGTGAACCAGATTGAAAGGCGGTCCATTGCACGGCCTTAGAGTTATTTTACTGAAAACTAGTAGCTATCCACTTCATGGTAACACTCACAAAATCCACAGGGGATGATGGCTGTCTGTAAAAAAAATTAATGGGAAAAATTCCAGTAATAGATGCTGAGATATTTTCAGTCAAACGCAGGGGAAAAACTAAAGCAGCCCCTCTCTAGCCACAAGTTGACCAGCTGCCATTCTGCCTATAAACAAGGTGTGATCCCCATCATTGTAATGAAGGCAAGAACCAGAATAACCCTCTAATGTTGTAGATGGAGTGATTTATTTAAAGGAATTATAAAAAGTAGCAGTACCAGCTTAGTCCTCCAATTTTTGATTAAATGATAACAAAACTTGATCTAATAATCTCAGTCCTCTCATACAGGTTTGCTCAGATTAGAACACGGCCTTATTAAACAGTAATATTCAAGAAAATCTCCACAGGATTTCCCACAAGCGGCCAACTAAAGATTCATGTTTGCAAGTGTTTTCAAAAACCAAGTTATTTGGGTAACTGGGTTAAGATTTAGGATTTCTGTGCATGTGCCAGTAAGTCACTTGATTTAATGTGGAATGCGTGCGACTGTGTATTTTTCCCATGCACCACTTAACGGGACACTTAAACCCTGAGTGGCGACTAAAAGCACAGCTCTTCGTTTACCAACACATTCTTGTACGTTTGCTCGTCTGGCTTCGCTGTTTGCATTGGCACAGAAACAGAGGAGGATTTTTCTTATGCTACATCCGCCTTACAAACTGGAAACATGAGACTCGGTTACTAAAACTAATGTTGTTATTCTCGAGAGTCCCCGAGCTAATGGAAGAAAATAAGGAAACGTTGGGAAAAAGGAGAGGCAGGATAAAAATAGGGGCAAAGGGAAGTGAAAAAAGTAAGTCAAGAGGAAGTGAAAGAATACTGGAGAGAGACATGAGATCATGTCAACACTTGACCGACCCTTGACCTTCGTGGGTCTTGGTGAATCACAACATCTGACCCTGGAGGAATGTGTGTCACTGACACACACTGAGCAAAAAGTGTGTATTTGACAGCTCTCCCTATTATCTCCTCTACTTGTACCCTCTGCCTCTCCTTTTTTTTATCCTCCCATCCTTTGCTCTTTTTCCTGCTCACAGTAGAGTGATAACAAGGCGCTCGTCCCTCAGCTCCTCTCATCTCTCTTTGGACATTTTTGAGCAAAACACTCTTTCATCTTCCCTGTCTGCATTTTTCTTCCCTGTTATTAAAACTAGCCTGTCAAAAAACTATGATTCCCAGAAGTCCATCCTCCCCACTCTTGGCAGTTTCTCACAACACATAAATTATTTAAACGTAGATTTTGTAGTCAAGAAATTGATGACATGATTAATTTATGTTACCATACAGAGTACGGGGCTGGGGTGGGTTTTTTTGGGCTATATAAATGTCCAGAATGTGGATATAAATTTAAGAGTAGATCTCTGGATTTTAATGCTTTTAATGACTTGCTGTTTGGAGTGTTTGCAGTACGCATTTTTTGAAATGTTGTTGAGGTGTTTGTTGTTGATTCCCCATAGCATTTATTATGTCATCTCTTATCTTTAAATGGATTTTATTTTCAATCCAACAAGGCATAGCTGATAAGTTAATTTACAAACATAAAAGGAGTTAATTTTAGAAAACCTAGAACATTAATTTTCCAACATTGTCCCCCCACTATATTTACATGCTTAGTCCAGCACTTTTGGAGCATACAGATCCCTTATTTGTGGAATTTATTCCTTGAACCTTCAGAAAAAGGTTTCTGATTATGCAATGACATCTTCATAATTGTCAAATTAACAACCACTGAGCTCCTGCTTCATCTTCATGGGGAGGAGCTGATAGTTAGAGGGTGCCGAATCGGGTGAATAAGGCAGGTGTTGTATGAGTTCAAATGTGCCTTCCAGGATGACTGCAAAAAGGCTGTTCTTGTCCTTTCTCTCAGGCAATGCTGACATGCAATTTTCAAATGCCCAAAAACAGAAATACCACAGAAGTTATTAACTTTAAACTTGCTGCATAATCATTTGAAGAGCTGAACTACAGTAGCATATAATGAGATTTGCATAACTCATCTTCTATTACAGGCCACAAACACATCAATCACCTCTCATTTGTTCCTCTGAAGTATGGCGTTGTTATCATAATTGTATTACCAGTAGCAGTATTGTTGTTGTAAGCATCTTTCCCCACGTAGTCTATATTTCTGTCCATTATGTTGTGTTTGCTAAGCACTGCATTTCATATGAGCCTACCATAGTTGATGAAATATTCCCTCCATATGTCTGTCCTTGCAGTTCTTCCTCTATGTTACTGCAACATACTTGTAGGATTTATGACCGTTCGTGCTGCAGTGACTTCATTAGCACAAATGGAGCTCTTTCCTTTCCCTCCATCTCTCCATCCTACTCCCTTCCTATTTTCTCTGCCCTTTCTCTCTGTAATCCAATGTCTCTGTCAAACCTTACATTTCTCCACAGCTACATGTATTTAGAGTTCGAGAGCTGTACTCTTCCCTGTTCCCCACCGGAACTATTTTAGGTCCATCCTGTGCCCTAGCTTCAACTCTCCCGTTGATATCTGGGACACCATGTGCATCTTAATGTCTCTGTTGAATGGAGAACACTGACAGTGACAAGGGCCTTCAGCTTTCCTTAGAGTCCTTTTAACAGTTTTTACTGCTGTTCATACACCTCTACGGAGTACTGATACTTGTAGCTTCTGGTTGGATACACAGCAGTTACATTAGTTTCCAATGGAGACCCGAAGTCATGGCAAAAATATGTCAAAACAGCCAAGAAAACTTCTCCTGCAATACAGTCCTCTTCTTTGCCATTGATTCAGATTGATTTAGTTTGTTCATTTCCTTCTCTACTTCTTCTAGATCTGTGTACGGTGCCCAATTTGTTTGTCTACTGTTTTGTGTTTAAAGATCCCCAAAACTATTGTTTCTGGAACTGTCTATAAGAATAATATATTTTGTACAATTTTGAGTTTTACCTTTAGCAACTTTTCATCATGACACAGAGTGTAATCAATCCAATATGGTCAAATAAAATTCTCGTATTGAAAATCTGTGTTGGTAGCACATTATTACCAATCTTTTCAGCTACCCATGTATCAATATGTAATCATGTTCTCTCTCTCTGTCTATGTGTGGTTTTCTTTGCAGTAAGCAGTGGCTCTGTGACTGTGAAGGTGGATCCCAAAGTGGAGGTTTTGCACGGAGAAACTGCCAAACTGCCCTGCACATACACTGTCTCTACTTCATCAAGCAACATTTTCATTGAATGGTTCTACAATGTAAGTCATTTTTTTAGATTCTTTGTTTTTTGTTCAAGTATTTTGAGAAGGGACAAAATGGTTGTTAATGGTTATTATCACCAAAAAAAAACTTTTTTGTTTTTAAATGTAGTTTAGGTCTCAGGTCCCCAGTTTTTTTCTCATTATTTCAGTTTATTTTCTTTTTTCTTCCTTAAATTATTCTCTTTTTTCTCCCACCCCTCTTTCTGTATTGTTATCTGTCCATCCATTCAGGAGGTGGGTGGAACCAGGAGGCGCGTGGCTTTCCGCTCCCAGGATGGCGAGGCAAAAAGTGATGACGGCACCTCTCTGACCGGACGGGTATCCATGGGGGAGGACAACACCTTGACCATCACCTCAGTTCAGCCCTATGACGAGCTCTCCTTCAACTGCCAGGTCACCGCCGGCCCAGCTGGGGTCGGAGATGCTGTCACCGCACTCAAAGTCTTCTGTGAGTCAGCCAGTGTCAATTTGGTTTTTATTTATAACCAATATGACCTTATCAAAGGCAACCCCCCTCTCTCTCCACACACACACAGACACTCTCTCATCGGTTGGTGATGTGAGGAATTTATGACTTATTTTGTTGCTGTCAGTGCCTCTAAAAGTTTACGGCTTTAATCAGATCTGTGTGTGTCTATGCATGCTTCCATTTAGAATTGCCCTAATTGTACCTAATGCATGTAATTCATTTGGCTTATTACATTTCACACATTATCTAAGGAGTTCCATGCAAAACTTCTTAATAGATATGCATGTGGTAGTGTCTCAATTTATCACAACTGTCTAAATCTGCAAAAACAGAGCAAACTTCTGCTAAAATTTTTTTTTTTATATTGTGTGTGGATCTTTTTCCAATGTCTGGGGTCACCAGTTTTACTTTGATAAGTTCCCCAGAGGTCAATTAACCACAATCTAATCACTCTTGACACAATTGATGAATAGTTCAATCACACCTGTCATGTCTCATATATCTCACCTCAATAACAGTCCAGATTTATCACCAAGGCGCTGGAGGCGGACCCTTAATGCTGGCTGCTGTGTCCTTGTCCCTCCCACAGTGACCCCTGAGCAGCCATCAATCATACTTTTAACATTCAGTGGCTTAACTAAAATGAATACCATTTATTTGCATTTTGGATTGGCCTGATAAATCATTCTCAAGAAGAAAAATGTGCAAAGCAACTATTTTCTTTAGCCAGGCAGCTTAAAAAAAGAGCTAAAAAGTTATCCATTAACATTTATGCACTCGGAGGCACAATGGTTTGAAGCAGTCTCATAAAATAAGCTTTTAATTGTAAATAGGCCAGTCAGTGCAGAACAATACCTCACTGCAGTGCTATTTAACAGTGGCCTTTTAAGATGCACTTAATGCCCAAAGTTGTAAGAAAACAGCCGTGTCGCAAACCAGCAATTATTCTTTGTCCACATTTGACCACTTGGGGGGATGAAATATAGCGTGTCAGTCCAGCTTTAACTTAATAGGGCTGAGTTATGAGGTCTCTTAAGGGCTGAGCTGCAGCAGTGATGGCCTGGTTTGTCTCTTTCAGAAGACCTACAGTAAAGAGTAAACAGTATGTTTGCTAAGAGAAAACACGCTAAAAAGGATTGAAAAAATAATTCTGCCTGTACATCTCTGAGTGATTTATGCTGTCTAAACTCTCTTAACATTTAAATTACTCATTTAAGACTAAAAACCCCTTTAATTCATCCCAATTTTGTTGAGTTTTCAGGACCAAGAAACCAGATTTTGAATGATAACAAGTCCGTATCAAACATCTTGATGACTGCCTGCATTGCACAGTGTGTGGAAAAAGGGAAACGGCTTTTAAAAAAAAGTGCCTCGGCTTCAGTTTTGGAAGCAACAAAGCATTTGGCGAGTGAGACAGAGCGAGGAATACCCATCTAATGTTTATTTTTATAAGCAGTCGACAGCTGCAGGCAGTGATAAGATGACCTTGCATGTGAACAAGAGAGCTGGGGAATAAAGCAGAGAAACAAGAGGGAACACTCACACCTGTGCTTATGTGCGCATGTGTGAGCCAGAGAGAGAGAGAGAGTGTGTGTGTGTGTGTTTTTTTTTTTGGTTGTTATTTGACCCTTATCAGCTCATGTGAACCAGGTCACTGTGGAATAATGTGAGGCAGGATATTCACTGCTCGGCTTAATTAAGAAGGTCAGCAGGCATGTGGTTCAGACTGCTTATGAGGAAGTTGAGTCTGTGTGTGCTTTCCTATATGTTAAAGGTTTTCCTTGCAGTAAAACATAACAGTATAATAATGATTTGCCCCCCTCCCCTCCCTTTTCCTGTCTTCAGTCGCTCCCGAGAAGCCAGAACTCACAAAACCCTCAAGTCAAGCCATTTCTGCAGGAGAGACTACCAGCTCTGAGGTTTGTGTGCAGTTTCAGTAACTGTGTGTGTGTATTTTTTTATTTTCATATGAAAACTGAAGACATGTATTTTTAAACAATTTTCCTTTGTCTCTCCTGCATTAATATGTATTAGATTGGCACCTGTGTGTCAATGAATGGACATCCCCTGCCAAGGATTATCTGGTTCAAGGATGACCAGCCCCTCCCTGAGGTCAAGGACAGGAAAGAGAGTACGAGATTTCTGGCTGTTTGTTCAAAAATTATAGGAACAAAATTATAGTTTAATATAATATATAAAACTATATTTCAATAGCAGATGAGTGCTTTACTGTTTTTGCTTCTCACATCCCTCCTCTCTGTCAGAGACCTACATGATCCCCTCGGTGGTGAAGGAGGCCTCCGGTCTCTTTACCGTCAAGAGCACCCTGTACATGCAGCCCACCAAGGCAGACAAGGACTCTGTGTTCCACTGCATGGTGGAGTACAGCATGCCAGAGGACAAGATCAAACAGAAGAAGTCTGAAGACATTTCCATCAATCTCTACTGTGAGTGGAGAGGAAGGAGTTTTAAGTGGTTAGAGAGTTTAATTGTCAGTTTTGAAAGAACCAGACTAGCTGTTTCCACTTGTTTCCAGTCTTTATGATAAGCTAAGCTACTAGCTTCAGACACCCAAGATTTGCATTGACCCCTGCATCTTACTCTCGGCAAGAGACTGATTATGCATTTTTTCAAAAAAGTAAACTAATTGTGTAAAATAACAGCATAATGCATAATCCCTTGTGTTGTAATGAAGGGGCCATTTTAATCAGACCTGTTTGCGTTAACCCCTGTTGCTGTTGCTGTTGCTGTTGCAGAGAGGATCAGGGCCAGAGAGATGTGGGGTTGAAGAGGAAAGTGGAGCAGATTACAAAAAATAATTAACTAACAACCGGCTTTGCATTTGTGGCACATTAATATTGATGTTAAGTGTCAAATTAGCACCTCTGTGAAACAGTATTTAGGCACAGCAGAGCCGAATGGACCTTAGCATGCAAATATTATCAAAACGATGATACTAACATGCTGATTTTATTAGTATAATGTTCTCCTCAGGGGACCTTAAAAGTTTGTACAAAATTCCTTGACAGTCTATCACACAGTTGTGCAAATATTTTGGTTTGGACCAAAATAATTGAAACTAACTGTCATAGAGCTCGCAGTGATGTGAAAAAATGCTTTATTTTTCCTTGAAACTAAATCTCCCTCATTAAAGTGTCTGTTTGCCTCATCCAGATTCCCATCCTCATGCTACTTTTCATTTAGAGGAAGAAAAATACAGTATATGCCCTCTAAGGATTAGCATAATTCACAAAAAATTATCAGTGTTAACTTCCAGGACTCATTTCATTGGTTGCATATCTTTTCTCCCGCTAAATGCAATAGTTTAATGCAGCCACGGTGGAATTTAATCAATTAAATCAGCTTAATCAGCTGCAGGAGAATGATGAGGCAAGGCAAGAGGAGGCACTAGGAGAGTAAAACATCCCTCCTGGAATGCAGTGCACATTCCTGATTGATGATATCCAGCATAACAGTGTAAATGTATCCAAAGGAGGAATTTTCACCTGTTCAATGTCTGTTCTTGTCCATCCAGATCCCTCTGAGAAAGCGACCTTTTCCCTACTCAACACTGATCCGGTCAAAGAGGGCGACACTGTCACGATGAAGTGCGAGACTGATGGAAACCCTCAGCCTGAGTTTGACTTCACCAAAGATGTACGTGGGCCTTTTCATGCACATACACATTCGTTTGACACACACACAAAAAAAGATAGAAATGTTGTGGCTTTTCTGCCTTTGCTCCATGCATCTCACAATGTACATGTTCCTCCGCCCTCAGGACAAAGCCGTCAGCGGTGAGCGTGGTCATCTTACACTGAAATCTGTCAAGCGCACAGACAGTGGTACCTACAAGTGCACGGCCATAGATTTCGAAAACCTGGATGCCGACCTGAGTGGAACAATCGCTCTCGCTGTCAACTGTGAGTGAGCCAAAGACACACACACACACACAAACAGAAACACACTCGACTGCAGAATGTAGCAAACACACACATAAGGAAGAACTTACCTCTTGTTTGTGCAGTGTTGATTTTGCAGTGAGTTGTTCTTTTCATCCGTAGAGTTTAAAGGGTTAGAATGCAAAGAGCTTTAATGGAATCCTTTGAAGAGGCCGATATCCAATTAAGGTTTTCACAGTTCATCTCTTACTTTAATGTTATCCCAAATTCACCCCTTAATTTGATCTTATCATGCACATTAAGCAAAGATAGCCAAGAAATAGCAAGAAATAGACTTCTCTTGGACTTCCAGATGGACTTGACTTCAGAGTAAGTGCAATTAGCTTTGTACCTACAAAGAAAATGTAATATTCTGCTCAGTTTGGCCTTTTAAAAATCCTTATTACATGGTTTCTTAAGCGATTAAAAACTTAAATTTGAGGTGCCACTTTTTTAACTCCCTTAGAATGTGTCGAAGGCCTCAGGTTTTTGTCATGTGTTTTCCTCTCTGTTTCTTAAATGCTTTCCATTTTCTCTCTGTCAGACATTGACCCAATGAACGTGACCCCTGTCCAACCTCAAGTCGTCATGCTTGGAGACAAGGTGGAGTGGCAGTGCAAGACCAAGGCCTCTGGTGCCCATACTGTTCACTGGAAAAAGGTGGGCCCCATTACTTTCTCCATCTTCCTCTAAATAAGAAACTGGTTTATTTCTAAGGACACAGAGCAGCTTTTTCCTTCATCTGCCCACAGAATTCCTCATGAGCTTTCCTAGAAAACAGTTTTTTAAATGCAAACCAAATAATCCTACATATTAGCAGCACTAATTTGTGATTCTTGTTTATCTTCAGTGCCTCTTTTTAACAACACTGCCTTTCTTAATTAGACTAGACTAAAAAAAGCCATAATGTGACCTGACAGTAACTTTCATGGTGTGCAGCTGTTATCCAGTGCTGCAGCCTGTGGATCTGAGGCAATGCTCCGTATAAAGACAGTTGTGGTACCACCACACAAGCTGCATTGTATTGCATCCAATTGCAGCAGCTGGAGAACAGGCACTAGTGTTTGTTCCATTTCAAAGAATTTAAATAAAGTTACACTAATACTTGTTTAACACTGTAAATACTCTATCGTATACTAATCATATAGATCAGAATTTATCATCAATCCAAATACTATTTAGTTAGCCTGTGTAGGAGATCTACAAGTTTAGTGGCCCATATTTTCTTTATAATTTCAGTTTTACAGTAGCAGGTTAACTTCTTCTTATGCAACTTAAAACCTTTAAACTATGAGTCAATGCAGACATACTAGAACTGCAAAACAGATGTTTAAGATAAGAGTTTATTAAAACAGACTGTGTGTGTGTGTGTCGAGCTAAACATAAAAGTAAATGACAAGGAAAAGCAAACAGAATATAAGCTCTTCATTTGTTTTCTACAGTAAATTCAAACAAAAAAACATTTGTGAACTATCACAGTTCTATTTAAAAGGGCTTAGTACATTCTCACACTGGTGTGGCAGCAGTAGTATCTTTGGTATTCATCTCTTTTCCTCCACTTGCGATGTACAGAGTGTTCCTCCAGTGTCAAGCCTGTTGTTGTAGCCTGTGTATCTATTGTTGTGTCTCCTGGGTGTGATAGAAACTCACCTACTGCTGGTTTGCTGAGCAGAGAGCGTGTTTGTTCTGTGTAAGAAAGATTCCTATGAGAAGAGGTTGAGAGGAATTGCAAGAGACAGGTTCATCATGGTGGACTGACTTTGATCTGTTATCACTGCAGTGTGGAGCGAGTGTGTGAAGATTCTTCCTCTGCTTTCCCAGCATAGCAGCGTGCCTTCAAACTAGATAATCACAATGCTGCTCTACTCTCATATTTGCACAGAGAGAGAATAAAAAGAAGAACTTAGAGCTGATAGCTTGAGCTCTGTTGGGTTTATTTATGTGTTAGAGCTGATAGCATGAGCTCTGTTGGATTTATTTATGTGTTTGTGTGTGTGTGTGTTCCTCCAGGGATCTGAGGTGCTCTCTCAGGACGGCACGCTGTCAATACAAGATGTTTCCTATGATAAGGCTGGAGAGTACATGTGTGTTGGAGCCGTGCCTTCTGTGCCGGGACTGACGGCCCAGGCTAGTGTCAACCTCACCGTCAAAGGTAACACACTCACACACACCGGTCACACACACATTTACAGATCTGCATGCACAGCCCACCTGAGCCCACCCAAAGATGATAGTTTAAGATGGACTTATCTATCCCATCAGCACGAGTAAATTAGCCTTAGTTCCACGCTTATATACACAGAGTTATGTGTTTGCACTGCTAAACTTAGACGGCCTCATCTGCTGGCAGTGACTTTCAGAAGTGTGACGCCAACTGCTTAAGAGCTGCAGCAAACAGAATAATAAACAATGGTCGGGTTAAGGTGTGTGCCAGGCATTGTTTTAGTCAGAGGAAAGAGGCTCTAATGCTTCTGGATGCAACTGAAAGGAGGTGCAACTTCCTACTCTGCTGATAATTTAGTTTCAGTATGGGATAAAACAATCAGCGCTCTGTAAAACATCATATGCTAGTTTAGTGGGATCAACCTCTCTTTTACAGTAAAGTAAATGTATGTATTGTGGGCACATTTGTGTTATTAATTTCAAATTGTATTCAACTCGAAAAAGTTATGTCAAAAATATGTAAACATCAATAAAGGTTAGGATTAATTTAGTCTCTATATTATATCTTATGATGTAACGATGTCTTTGAATTCTCATTTTTACTCTTTACCGAATCCAAAAAAGTAAAATATGTCACTATAAAGCAAATCTTAAACATATCAGCACATCATATTAAACTTAATCCAGTGTTTTATGGTTTTATTGCTTAATGACTATTTAATCAGCTTGAGTTCAGGTAAATCACATTCTAGGACAGTAGGGGAACTAATATTTTTACAGTGTGTGTTTGTATGTGTTTTAGCATTCATGTGTTGTTTATAACAAAGCTCCCCCCTGTACTCTGGCTTTTGTACTCTCTTTCCAGGAAAACCGATGATTGTGACGGCAGATTCTGGAGAAGTAGGGAAGGAAGGAGACATGGCTACTTTTAAGTGCTCGTCCTATGGTTTACCCGCTCCTCAGTTCACCTGGAAGCCCTCAGGAAAAGAGGTAGGAATGGGAGGCAGAGATAAAAACACAATATCCCATTGCCAGATAGATTTTCTGTTCCAGTATACAACTTACAGGATTCAAGATGTTAACAGATGAAATTGCAACATTCCTGGAAGGCATTGCCTAAGTAAAAGTAGAATAATATATGTAGATACTGTATATATGTAATGTAATGTAGATGTATATATGTAATGTAGATGTATTTGTTTTATTCATTTCAAATATATATATAAATTTAACTCAGAAAAAGTAAAAAAACAAACATTTGCATTTTCACTTGGGTCAATATGTGAAGTTTTACACTTGATTTTTTTATAACATCTTCATATATTCTTCTTGGTCAGCTGTTAAACTTCAAAAGCAATAGAAAAGGGAGGGAGAGAAAAAGCTGGAGGGACTATGGAAAGAAATATTTTCTTTGGTTTCTTTTATATTGATCTGATATAGTTGAAACAAAAATCCCATACCAAGCAGTTTTAAAGAAACTTTGTGGGGGGAAAAAGATTCAAAATTGAATTATTATACAAAATGAAGTGAAAAAATTAGATAAAAATTTAATGAACCATCTGAAAAACTTTAGAAGGAAATGGTGATGCATGTAAGATCAAGGGTGGGAGATGTTCAAACTTGCACAACACACCATTTTAACAGCAGATCTTGATGTATTATTTAGAATTATAGAAAAATGCAAAATAAAGCCTCACTAGAGGCTGCAAAATTATAAGAGCAAGACTTATTAATACAAAATAATAAATTAGTGCACTTTATTAAACAGAAAATATGCCACAATATAAACTTAAAATTCAAGCTAGACACGAGGAGGGAACAGATAAACTCATGTCTCTTTTTCATCTTTCCTCTACTGTTCCTTCCAGTCAGTATCAGTGCAAGGTAACAAGGTGGTGAGCACTGTGACCCTACAAGCCACAGATGAGGTCAAGAAGAACGGCGTAACCTGCGAGGTCTCCAACGAGCATGGAACTGATACTCAGACCTTTGCCCTGGCAACTATTAATAGAGGTCAGTGTCTGGCGATGATGGCGACCATGGCTCTTCTTTATCTCCCTTTCGCCTCTCACTTATATTTTCTTCACAGCAAGCTTTGGCAATTAAGTTTTGATACAGAAAAATGTTTTTATAATGAGCCTAATAAAATACTAGAAACAGGTGAAACATTTTTTGTGGAAAATTATATTTTTCACCTATAAATAAATAAATATATTTATATATATAGCACCAGCTGAATCAGATCTGACATGAGCTTGTTAATATGAGTACCAAGTACAAAACATATAGTGTTGAAAATAGTCAACAAATCTTACCTAACACTGTAAAACACTATTTTATAATGAATACCAAATTAGCTAGGTTAGCATAAACATTTATTTCTGAATTTGTAATACTTGATAATTGGCAGTTGAATGTAATTTTGCTTACTTAGCTAACAAAAAAATAGTAGCTTGTAAATATACCATGTAAAAATCAAATGCTGTCAAAAAAGGTCAACACATCTGACATATCACTTCAAAAATTCTGTTTGGAAATGAATACCAGATAACATCAGCTACGTTAGCTTAAATGGAATTTCTGTATTTGTTTAAAACTGCATGAATATTGTCGACTCTGAAACACATATTTTTCTTCCAAGCATAGCAGATACAAATTAAACTAATCCATGATACCAGTAAAGTTTGATACATAAGTCATTTTTAAGTTGTGCTAAAGCTTTTGTTGCTAATGTCACCGGTTAACACAGATGTTGCTATAGACTGGATGCTCCAGTTGATGTTCCTTAGCAACAAATTACTGCTGCTAAAATATTTGTTAACTAAGATGTCTCTCAAGCTTTAATAGTATAATAAAATAAAGAAAGTCACAAAGGTGAAATGGAACGTGAAATTAGGGACTTTCTCCACAAACTCATTAATGAATTTCAAAAAGCTGATTTAACTAAATCCAAGCTTTTTTCTGCTCTTTTAGCAGCACAACAACCTGTAAACTAACCCCTCTCTCACTTTTATTGTCCTCTCTCACAGCTACTGACAACTCGGCCGACAGAGGTAGAGCCTTCTCCCTTCTCCTCCTCCTCTCCTCCCTCCTTCTCTCAGGACTCTTTGTTGTACAGACCCTGTAATTTAGAAATTCCCCCCCTCCAACCCATCTCTTCTTGCCCCGGCCCCTCCATCATACAAACACATAGACACACACTTACACACACACACTGACACTCACATACATTACTCCCTCTGCTGTACTGTAATCTTGTATATTTGCCCTCTTGCTACCGAACACTGTGGATATTGTATATTGTTATTCTTCTTCTCTTGTCACCTTTGTATGATGTCTGTCCTATATTTTGTGGATGCTACTACAACTTTTTTGTGGCCCCTTGGGGACAATAAAAGATTCTATTCTATTCTATTCCTTCATTTCCTCTCTTCGTTTCTTAACTCGTGTCTCCTTTTTGGTCAACTCTTCTTTCCAACTGCCTTCTTTTCCTTTTAACCGTTAATCCTTGCCGTGGTGCTGTGAGTGTGTGTGGGCTCTTGTAACCTTAGCTTTTATGTGCTCTCAGTGATGTTTGTTTTGTGGTTGTTGCTTTGCTGTTCTATGGGACTGAGAAACTCTTTTTCTCTCAAAGTGCTGCTCTCTGGAAACCCTGTGCTTAAGTCAGGTCTGTATCGCTAACCCTCTTGACATGTGTATGGCGTTCGTCTACAACTGTAAGTCACTGTGTGTGTATTGATGTCTGTGTGCACACACAGGTAAATGTATATGTGTTTCAAGAAAGCTAATGTGTTTTGTGTATCCGGACTTGTATTACTGCATTTGAGAGGACAGACTTTAAACTGAGACTTTTGGGTAATAGGAAGGTCTTTAATGTATATTGATTTTTAGGATATTTTAAAAATGTGTGGGTTTTTTTTTAATTCAACTCATGTCACAGTCGGCATGGCCCCCAAAAGAAGTACAAACACTGTAAGGTGATGGTCAGCTAAACACACATTGTGAATTGATAAAGAAATACAAACGACATCTCATAATGATACCTCGGAAAGAATCACACATCCCTTGTAAAACCAATAAACAAACAAGAAACAACATGTTAATTATTGAGTTTGCAGCATCAGTACACTGTTTCCCGAGTCTCCAGACTTTCAAGCTCTACTGGCCCTGGCTATATATATTTAACAGATGGTAATAAGAGTGATATTGATCTTTCCATCTCACTCTTGGCAAAAAGTCAAACAAATGTACTTCCCAAAATATTGAGCTGTTCTTTTAATGCACACCAGTCAGCCAATCAGAAACAAATATTCTTAATGTCCACTGTATAAGCTGCTGTCGATACAGAAACTTGCTTAATTTATAATAATCATGTAGTTTATGTAGAGCAGCATCAAATCTGACAAGATCCCTGTGGCGTTGTGTCCTCACAAGTACAGTAATACAAGTGTAGGTGGATGGGTGAGTATGTTTCCTGTTGTTTTCTGGCTCTGGTCAGCTGTCTGTTATTACCTGTGAGTATACAGGCCCCGTTTTTTCTGGGTCCCGTCATTTTTCAGTCATTGCATTCAATGTTAGGCTAACCCCACATCCCACTCCCTGCTCCTTCTCCTCTCCACCCATCTACCCATCCACCCATCCATTGTCTTCATCTGGACCCTTCCCCTGAACCCGTCCTCTCCTTCTGTCCGTCCTCCCCTCTCCATCCCGTCACCTCTCCCTCCTGTGGTACCCCAAATGAAATTATTTTCATACCCCTTCCTCCCTCTCTTCTCCCCCACGAATCAAACACCTCCACCCCACTACACTCCCCAATGATGCCCCCCTTCCCTACCACTGCGCCCTTCAAATCAAAAATTCCTAATTTCCTCCACCTTCCCCCCACCTCAATCCCACCAACCCTCCTTCCACCCGTCCCTCCATCCCTCCCTCCGTGTGTCACTCCAATCGGCGTTGTAGCCGACAAGCAGCAGGGAGGCTCCAGCGGGGTGGTGATAGCCGTGGTGGTGTGTGTTCTGCTGCTCCTGCTGCTGGTGGCCCTTATCTACTTCCTGAACAAGAAAAGCAAGCTGCCCTGCAGCAAGAAGGACAAGAAGGAAGTGTGAGTACACGGGAGAAGAGAGAGAAGTTGGGAGGGAGGGAAGAAATATAGCAGACAGATGGGATTACTGTTGTTAGTGATTACCTCATGGGCCTTAATAACACCAAAAGTTGAACTACACAATAGTGCTTTGATTGATTTATTAAAAAGCTTTTCTAAAAACACAGTGATGATAAACCTAGAAAATATTTTTTAACCAAAACATACAAATGTAATAAAAGAGAAAAATGTTACACATAAAAAGAAAGCATCAATAATTCAGCAAATAACTGGATAAATAAACTCAACAGAAATAAAAGAGCTTAATACTTTCCAAGAAATTTAAAAAAACACTTGGATAAGAATGTTATTCCACAAGCATTTGAGTAAAATTACAACAGAGCTGCTTTCTTAAACTTCCACTTGTTATGAGTAGTTTCGATTTTTCCACTTTTCCACTTCTGAAGGGTTTTTCCCATCAATCATAAAAGCCATATTTTGTTTCAACAGTCAGCTGTGCTAATTTAATTGTACTAGTACTTCTGGCATACATTTTGACTTATTTTGTGTAAAAATATATAAAATAATGCTTTATTGTTGATTTTAGGAAATAAGCAATCAGCCAAGTCTCTACGAGTACCTAATGCATAAAAAAACAACATTGAATTGTAAAAGCTGATCAGTTTGTTTTTGATCTCTACCTCTTAAGGAGCAAATATTCTAAATATTCCTCTAAAGTCCACTATTCTTTCATTGGTTGCTCCCATTTTTCCCATTTCTTACATGTTTTCCTTCTCTCCCGACCTCTCTGCAGGGCCAGCGGAGAAGTGAACAACGACATTGTGGTTGAAATGAAGACAGACAAGGCCAACGAAGAGGCCGGTCTCCTCAACAAGAGACCGTCCACAGAGCAGGTGAGACGCAATGGACGCAGGCAGTGAGGCGTTCAGAGTCAAGGACCTGAACAGCAATGAAGTTATACTGAGTTTTCTGAGAGTGACAGAAAGTGTCACTCTCAGCAAACTCAGTAATGAAAACTACTGTAAGCTCAATAGTTTAGGATGCTTTACTCACTTCAGTATTCATGAATATGTCTCATGATGCTACAGATTAATGATATGCAAGGAGACGTAAAAGACACATCATCTAGTGACAGTGGATGGAAAAACAACCTTGTCTTCATTAAATGACTTTTTATTCAGTCATTTTTTATGGTCGGGCATGTAATATGCAAAATGTTAACATAGAAGACAAAAAACGTCAGGATTTTTCAAAGACTGCAGTCACGTTTGGATCAAATCCTGTAGAGAAATCTGTTTAATCTGGCTTGTAAATGAAGTTAAGGAAAAGTACATTAAGATTATTTGGACACAAGCAAGCAACAGTAACTTCAAAATCAAGGCTGAGAATGGTCACGTAGACATAAACTTGCCTGTAAAGATCCATTATAATGAATGCCATCAGTTTGACATAGACGCAGGCTTTACTGGAACATGTTCAGACACACCAGTCATGCTGATTGAGCGTCTAAAGTCAGTTTTAGTTCAAAGGGAGCAGATTTGAGAAAACTGTCCCTGCAGCCCAAACGACGGAGTGTGACAGCCGCACAGAGTCATCTAAAAATGTCATCACAAATATGGAACATTTCATCATGAAACTCGTGCTAGTGGCACATTTGACGTGAACGTAAAAGCCACTTTCAGCGTGCCTTGTTTTATGTGATTTCTGAAACTACTGACAGCAGACTGTGTGACATTTCAGAATTGCAGGGAGATTGCAGACACGTGTTTTGCTTTGGCTTTTGAAATGGATATAACGAGAAGGTGTAAAAGTCCGTCTTTCCATATGCCATCAAGAGGTGTTTCTTCCCCGAGACGTCATTAAAAAAATATCACCCTGCAAGCTGTCTTCTGAAAGGCTGCATCCCCTCTGCTGACGTTTAATTTTATTCAGAAATTAAATCTTGACTTTTGCATTTTACAACAGAATTATGTGGAACAATGCTTTACCATCCCAAGAAAACAAAATAACTAGCGTAAATTTATAATGCTTACAGATTAAAATGCCAGATGCAGGACACATGACAGTGATATTGTGTTGTGAAAAAATGCTTCTAATTCAGATTTCACAACGAAGCTAAAACATTGAATTTCATACCCAAAGTACTGCATGTTTTATAGGAGGATGCTTTGAATACAAGAAGCAATCCTGAACATATCGTGCAGTATTATCCAGCATGTGAAAATTGTTTATTTTATAATGCTAATGTGACCTCTGTACTCTGCTGCACATGATAAGTTGTTGGATAAACTGTGAGTGAACATGTAGGGAGGATATTTATTAATAAAATCAAATAATATGCTTCATAAATTTAAATTTAGGTCACATTAAAACAATAAATATCTACCACAATGATGGCACATATGTCATATTTATGTTGTTCTTTGTGTGTGTTTTGCTCTCTTTCTCTGTGGCAGTGATGAAACGAGACGATGAAAGTAACCAACAGAGGGATGAAGGGAGGAGGATTACACTCATGAAGACAACAGGGCTAATTTTTATTTACTACACAAGACTGAAGGGTGACAACAAAAGGGGGAACATGGAAAACTTGTGTGTTTTTTGGGACCTAGGGGAGGCTCACCATGTTTGGCATTGGCCACGCTTGTTTTATTACCTGAAGTGGAACCTTCTTGGATGGAGTTTTTCCTTTTTAATCAAAGAAAACGTTGCCTTTTTAAAGCCTAAACTCCATCCTTGTGCTACCTCAGGTTTAAAAACACACATGTTCAAATTTGCAATGTGACATCACTGGATGACTTTATTATCACGGCTTCTTTTGATTCTAACTCCTTATTCGCTGATCACATCTTTATTTGACTCCTCTGCAGAACAGATCAGTACAGTGAAGCATGGCAGACACACTCCAAACACAGTGGCAGAATTTCTCTTATCTACCCCAAATAAAACGCAAAATGCCATTAAGCCACTGTGTTTTTCTTGAAGTGTGTCTGCATGTGAACAAACACTGAACTGTTTATTCTGTCTTGGTGTTTTTGCACTTAAATTCTGTGCTCTCTGCTGGGATTATTGGGAAAAACAATCACAGGCTGCCGTTCTGTTTTGTTCACCTCAGTAACAAGTGATGATTTACACTCACAACATTTAATCGCTAAGCACACTGTTTGGCACACATTGCTGTAATATTTCTGCTCAAAGAAGATCTGTTTTTGTGCTGTTTCTATAATTGCATTTTTTGCCACCTGTGAGTGTTTATGTATTTTTCTTCCCTAATATCCCTAATTTGCTTTCCATGGAAACAGCCCAGGCATTTAATAGCACCAGCTCTTCCTTCTAAAATTGCTTGCCATTTCAAATTCAGCTACAAAGCAACCAAAAAAGCAAGCTATTAGGATGTACAATTCTTTTTTTTCCATTTTCAGCGTGTATATTATGTTAGTACATCACTTGTTCACTTGTTTTCCTTTGTTATTCTGTTTTTTGTCTGTAAATTCAGATACTGATTACCTTGTCTATCAAGCAGGAGGTGTTCTGTGCATGAGTCTGTCGTTACCATCCACACTGATATGATTTTGTTTTAAAAACACAGAAATTTTTGCTGTGTTTGTGCCTAAAATCCACACTACACTGGCATTTTGTGACCCCCCTAAAAGGGAAACTTCAAAAAGTGCTGCTGACCTCTAATTGAGTTTGAGTTTTAGTGAAGACGGACAGAAACAGAGACTTTAGAAAACGATGACGCAGACTCGCCCCATTACATGATGACTCAGAGCCCATGTTTTCAGCCTTATGACAGTCTCAGACTTATGTTCCTTTCACTAACAGCTCCATTTAGTCTGCGTTTTAAGCTAGGAACTCTGTGGTCTTACTTTCCGTCACTGCTGTCAATTGTGTTTTCTGCACTTAGGCAGCAAACTGCAGAGTAGACAATCTGCTTCCTGTTTACACCGCCACGAGCATGCCCAGTGTAGGTGAATAATCATGGGATGTGTCGATTAGTATGCACAAAAATTAACCCTGATAAGTGCTTAAATGCATGAATGGAGATCCTTTAGTTTTTGAAAGGCTGTTTTAAAATGAAAACATATTAGTGTGGACGTAGCCTGAGCTGCTCGCCTCAGACCATAGCTGCCAGCATTTCTTACTGAGTCTTTTACAGCCTTTTAGTCCTCTACTCCTGAATGAACCCACTCTCACAAGAACAGCACGCAGCCGTTACACTCTGAAAGCCCAATTATCATCAGGTTTCGCTGTAAAAATTGGTCGATTTCGGTGTAATGGCCCACAGTCTAAAACTGAGGCCTGCTGTGTTGCTCTTTTTTTTCACATGACAACAAAATGGGACTTTGAGGAGCTGCGTCGTGTTAGTCACACATTCACTTGTTAGGAGAAATCACTGGCACAGGTTCACTCGAGTTTGATGGGAAGGGAATGGGAGTTGCGGGAGGGGTTGGGGTCATTGCCGGAGTATGTGATGTACCTTTTTTGTTTTTGTTTTTTTTTAACCAAATGAAAGAGTTTTGAGTGTCACAGCAAGAATGTTTCTCTGTTTAGGTACGCAGTGCTGGCATTTCCGTTTTCCTCCCCCCACACAAGCCAGAGAGGTTTGATAGCGGGTTGACGTGCCCTTTTTATTT
>JAPZDV010000025.1:8107085-8147320 GCA_029814665.1 Acanthurus lineatus
ATTATATAACATTTACACAATAAAATGTACTAAAAATTTTTTTTGCTTAATTATATATTTTTAAGTTGTGCACAAAAATAAACAAAAATACTACATTTTTTCCGTTTTTTAAAGAAAAACAAGCTTGATACTTGATGAACTGGAGGTTAGATAAAAAGACTGCAGCAATTTAAGATACAAACAATGTTAGATTATGTGTTTGAATTCTTGCATAACCAGATATATCAAGCACTTGAACTATTTTCATCAGAGCCCACATGTGATTTTACTGCTGATACTTTGAGGAAACTGGATGTAGATAAGAGCTATTAGGATCATAAAGTGCTCCTAAACAAAACAAAGCAAGTGCAATATTTTTACATTAATTCTCTTCAGCAATAATTTTTCATTTGGCACAACAGTCACTTACGAGGGGGCACATTGAAAAGAGGTTACTATCCACCATTCGTTGATGAGAACTCCACTGCAGGACAGTCCTCCACCATGCAGATGGACCTGCCAGGGTCTGGAGTGAGGTGCGCATACCCTGTAGTCGTAAAGGGGAGACGCTCCTGTAACACAACATTAACACCAAATGCAAGTTAAGTGTCTGTTCTTGAAGTAGTTTATGTAATCTTTGATACAACAGAATAAATTGCTACCTGCAAGCCCCAAGGCAACCACCAAAAGAAGAAGATTCATGTTTGTCTCTGCTGTTTTTCCAGTGTTCTTCAGAAGCTCTGATGACTGCGATGACTGATGTGAAATCTGGCTTCTGGCTTTATACCTGCAGGCTTCTTATAAGACCATGGGAGGAACAGATTGCTTTATTACTGCCCAGCATCATTTCCAGTAGAGCAGTAGCTGTCGTAATAAACTTATCGGAGCCTTATCATCATCATTATTTGAATTTCTCTTGGAGAACAATAAAGTATTAGAGATATTTGCAACATCCATATTTATGATACACTCACTGGAAGTGACACGCCTTATTTACCGTAACTTGTCGTTCCTTTCCTGAGAACAACAAAGACCCTGAGACATCCAAAAGATATTTTTCATAATATATTCTATTTACAGATTTTGTGTTTTGGTCAAGTTTATGTCTTTTTCATAGATGGATGATCTGTAAAAATATGCTGTGCAGGGACTATTTTAGGCCATTTTAAAACCTTTCTTTATAGTTTATCTGTGCTAAGTGTCCTCTATAATGAACAATGGTGTCATTGATAAATGAACATAGTACTACAAGAAGTAAAGGAGATAAGATTAGAATGGATATATAATGCCTACTGTAGTAAATGTCAAGTTAATTTATTACCATGACACAACTTTAAAAGTCTTGTCAAGGGCACAGATCACATAACTCTGACCGCCCTTTTTGGGAAATCCAAACATTTGCAAATAACATTCTCTTCCCCTTTTCATTCTCTAAAAAGTCAACTGAAATATATGTTATTTTCAATTAATAATTAATTACTTTCTCAATACAGGTGGAGGTATCCTTATGAGGCTGAAAAAACATTTATTTCACCTCAATTTTTGTAACAAGATTTGTTGATTTAAGTACACGTGCTGTGTCTCAGGCTAAGAAACAACTAGTGAATAAATTAAGTGATTAAATTCTTCTTACCACATGTTTTTGTGGAAACTTTGAGAAGAAATTAAAAGGCCCATGTGATCCCTAATAACTGTAACATTCTAGGAATTATTCACATTTAAATGATTTGTCCTTCCTCAGTTGTTTTGTTTTGTTTTTAATATGAAAAGGAGCACAGATGGTTTGTTTATTTTGTTTATTTTATTGGATCTCCATTAGCTGGGACCAATAAAAGTTGTTCAAAAAACATAAAAGCAGTTTTTAAAAGAAGACAAAACATAAGGAAACAAAAATTTAGTTTCCAAAAAAGCATCTTATGGAAATACAATGCAGGAAAATCAATAAAGACGACAAACAATTATCATTCATATAAATAGATTGTTCAAATTACCACATAGGACGCTAACTGTACAAACAAAGTTAAGATGAAACTGATTATTACTATGTTATAGTATTAAATCATCCATACCAATCATGAAATGCAAGACTACAACAGAAAAATAATAAAATTTAATACATATATATATTTTACAGTCACATCTACATAATTTGTTTCTGGAAAACACTTTTGGATTCTGTTATTCTGTTTGATAACACATTTCCCAGAAGCTCTGTATGCAAAATCAAGTTCAGATGAACACAAGTGTATGTTTTGAAGGGTTACTGTCAGGTTGAGAGATAACAAATTATTGTTTATTATACTGCCAGGTGAAATACAGTATGAATTCTTTTGACCAGACTTCTCCAATAGAGCTCAAAAAACTCAGGTGTACCAAAAAATAATTAAAAAAATTGTCAAGGCAAGCAGACAATGTGTAATTTGGTTTCAGCTAAGACTTTTATGCTTATCAGTGACACGGTGTGATAGGAAAAAGGGAGACGTCTAACAGCATTTTTTTGAGCCAGTGAAGTTTTATCAGGGTCCATTTTATTAGCCGCGGACACATATAACTGGACAATACTCAAGATACACAACAACATTAATTAATCATTCTGATTACACTTTAATACTGACTTGACAAAGAGGAACGTGTCCTTCTAACAGCAATCCATTTTCTTAACAGAGTAGTCAATATGCAATGACTAGGGCAGATATTGAACAAGTCTAACTCCTAATTATTTGATCTAATTAACTTGGTGCAGCTTGAAGACATGAATTAAAATCAGAGCTGGGAACAGTTAGAAACTGTGTCCAATTATCACTCATTTGAATTTAAAATTTTAGATTTTTTGTTCAATCACACAGCCTACACAGCTTGTAATTCAACTCCTAATGACAATGGACGTGGATAATTTAGATCAATATATAGAATATATATAGATAATAGATGGATAGATAATATAGATGTAGTAATAAAACAAGTGGTAAACCATAAGGATAAAAAACAACCAGGCAAAAGAGAAATATTTTAAAAATCAGAAATGAGGTCTTTACTTTTCTATTTATTTCTGCCAGATTGATAGCCTAACTTGTTATCAGTGAGACAATTAAACATATAAATTCATAATATTTAAGACATTATCACAAGCGTCGTTCTAATTAGAGGTGATTGTCAAGCTAAGAGGAGCACCTGCTGTCCTTAAAAATGCATCATCTTTAAGTTGTTTTTCTATTTGATAAACAATATCATTAACAACATTATCATTTTTTTTAACTTAAAAATTCAAAAATTGGATGTATATCATCATTAAAACATGAATGTTAAAATGATTGGATAATATAGATTCTGATGTAAATTTTGGTAACCTGTTCATCAAAATGAACAATGACAACAAGGTCTGATGTAGTATCTGCACAGTACTCCTTAAAATACACACATATTTTTTATCTTTTATCCGTCTAGTAGAATATGAATATTTTGTAATGACTAAACAAGATGATACTCGAAGGCAGTTTATCTCTTTTGTTTGTGTTGTAGCTTCAGAAGAGGCCACATGCTGCGGATGTATGCATGAATTAAAAATCACAACATTTTTACTTCACTGGTTGTCAACATTCACCAAACAAACATCACAGCCTGCGTTGTTTATTCATCTCTGTTGGTTTCTCTGTGATCACATTTCACATGTTGTTTCTTCTGATCTATTATTAATTGCAACAGAAGCCTCTGTCGTGGTTCTGAATCAGATGATAAAAAGGGTGGTGTCCTATTATATATTTACCCAGAACTGAACATGTGATCCTTTGCATCTGTGAAGTCACTGAAAAGACAGGTCTTGCACTGAGAGACAGGGGAAATATGCGTGTTTTTCTTTATCAAACAGTAAACTAAACTCTCATTAATTAACCACAGACACATTTTTTTATCTTTTAATTTATTACATTTAATTTTTATTTTGTATAAATATTTTATTTTAAGATATGAAACAGATATTTTATTCAGTAATTGGATGACTATAAAGAAATAAAAAAACACCAGTAGGTGGCGCAAGATCACTTGGATTCTCTGGTTCTGAGATTCAAAGGGAGATTCCTTGACACATGAAATTTGATATCAATTTGTTCTGTCCAGTTCTTCTGTACAAGCTGTTGGTTCGTTGTTGTTGGTTGTTGTTCAATGAAGTACAGTGTCCATGTTGGGTGATTATTTACATTTACAGCCAGTGTTGTAGTCTTCAAAATCACCACAAAGAGCACAGGGTCATTTTGAAGATGCTTTCTTTTTGTAACGTGAAATGAAACCAAGTTAAAACCAAGTCCAGTATGTGGAGCATGAGAGCTCATATTCTGTCAGAAAGGTAGCTGAGGTAAATGGAAATCATGTTTTTCTTTTCGTTTTGTTTGTTTGTTTTTTAAACCATTAGTGGTAAATAATGTGATAAAGCTGATCATTAAAAATGCCAGCATAGGTGCTCGCAATTGTTGTAGCATCATTGTAGTAATTCCTGTGGGCAACATATAGAGAAGATTTATGAGAAAAATCCACAGGTATTTTATGGCATGAATGGATATGCATAAAAAATCTCTTACACTGCCTTCTCCTCCAGCTTTAGGCCCCTGACGCTTTCCACGTAGCCGCAGGCTGTATCGACAACGCTGTCATAGTAGGACTTTATGGTATTTGAGATCTTAGCTATTGTCCCCTGTTCCTCCTGTTCCTCCTCAGCTTGCCTTGGCACACGGAAGCTTTCAGCGTCTGCACAGAACGGGTCAAAGGTTGTTGCATTTTTAACAAGAAAATAAGAAAGTTTTTATTTTCCCATCTATGATTCATCCTTTTCTAAATTTAAAGTGCTTACTGAGCGCGAGGAGAGTGACCAGCACAGTGATGACCAGCAGCTTATTCATGATGTCACTTTTCTGTATGAAAAGAAAATTAATAGGCATCAAAAGCTTACCCCACTTTATCCACTAGGGTGGGACATTGTCAAGCATATGTCCACTCCTGTGCTTCTGACAGACTTATATTGATACAAACAATTTGTAAATAGGCTGTTTGTTGGTTTGTTTGTTTTTTACTGTCTTAGCTTTATCAGTTTCCTTGCCCCCATGTTCTGTTGAACTTATAAGTTTCCTCTAAAAAATATTAATTTCTCATATCTTACACGTTCCTCATGCTTTTTAAAGAATGTTACACTTAATTCCAGTCAGTTAATTAAAAGTTGTCGGTACTTACTATATTCCTCTCCAGAAAGGATATGATGAAGAAAACAGAGTTGAAGGCACCACTGAACCAGCCTGTTTATATAGGAGCGTTATGTTGACTTGTCGCTCCTAGAGCCAAAGTGCAATCAGCAGTAGATAAAATTGCGCTGCTTCCCTTTAGTGTTTGTGGGAGTATGTGTGATATTGTGTCTTGATAAAACATTATGGCTATCTATGCAAACAGGACGGTGTGAATAATGCATGTAATGTAATTAAATGAAATCATTATACTCGTAAGATATCAGTGTAATTGGATTTTAAAAGCACAAGTACTGATGACCCACCTTCAGCCCCTGTGCTTTAAAATGCAAAAATGCTTCATGATGGTACGTTCTCCACCAGCTCTGTGTGTGTGTGTGTGTGTGTGTGTGTGTGTGTGTGCGTGTGTGCGTGTGTGACTCAAACTTTGACTACACCACAATCAATAATTTGCCATTGATTAGGTTAGTAGTTCATTAATGCAACACACTTTTACACCTTGCCCTCTTCACAATCTCTATAAGGAGGCCCTTGTATCTTGTAACTTGCATAATGGTGGTGATGCATTCATGTCACATCACAATAGTCCTAAGTCCTATTAAGATGGTCATAAGTCGAGAGTGTGTTGAACACGTCATCTGGCTAATTCAGGTTATGAAATATTTTGGCCCCATTGAGCCATAGCGGAATGACACCCTCCAGCTTTATTTAATGGAGTTTTATTTATCTGTTTATGTTTTTGAGAAGAAATAGTTTTGACTGTTTGTAATACTGGAATAATGGAAATTAACCCCCTAACCACAGAAAATGAGGGTTAGAGGAAAAACTGATAAACATAGTAAGGTACAGGATGTCAAAAAAAAGTTAAAATCTTTATTAGCATTGCTTAACTGCTTTGAAATAGCCAAAGTAGGTCATCAGTTATCTGGTAGACGTAAACAGTTGTCAGAAACAAAGAGACAAAAAGTGCAGACAACATAAAATCTTTTAAAAAATGTTTTTTCCTTTTCGTGTGATGTCTTATTTGGATTTATTTCCTGATGTTTGTCAATAATATCACCTTTATTTATTTGGTGTTTGATATCCTATTTAAAATGATACATTATAATTTTATTTATTTATTTAGTTTGACTTTTTCATCGATTTGTTTTTTTCCTCTGATTGTTTTTATCCTTGAGGTTTTTGTTTTTTACAGATGGTAAATATTGGTGCTTTGGTGGTAAGGGCAAAGGCTTGTTTGCTTGTCATGGCAGATTATTTGTACACAGCTTTGCTAACAGCAACCATGTGATTGTTTTTGAACTGAACTACTGAACTGAACTAAAATTGCAAACAAACAATTTCATACAGAATTAAGGCTTTTACAGGGGTTTGTGTGAGCTTAATATTTCTTTTTTTAGGGCTTAAAAACAAAATTTTAATTTGTTTGTCACTAAACTCTGGCACAAGAAGTTAACTTTCCAGTTTCCCATGTGTAGTGACATTATAGTTTTTGACATATAAAAAAAAAAAGTTTTCTAGGTTTAAGAAATAATTTCCCTCGATCTCTGTAATGTGTCTGCATGTGGATCGAGTCCTTGGTAAACTTGCCCGCCAGTCATGTGATCCAGCCTCACATGTCATGTTGCTTCTGACCCAAGAGCTCAGGTCAGTTTGCACATAACTAACTTTGTGCGTCAGTAGGATCCAAACTCTCACAAGGTTTGTTGTTTGGATTAAACTCGGCTCATTCAGTGCTATGATGTCTCGGCTTTGCTGTAGACAACATTCGGCCGTGTAATGGCACTGTGGATGCTTACAGGGAGACACAATACTATGTCAGTAACGTGTTAAACATTGCAATTACACTGCAGGGATGTTCGTATATCAACCATATTACTAATAAGCTTTGAAAAGTCTGAAATAAGCCTTCAATTAGCACATTCTGCTACTCTTGCACAACATGCCACCAAAATTACAGTGATAGTTCAAAATTAACCTCAGGCTTGGCCCACTGGGAGCACTAATTAACGGTGAATAAAAGAATGCCTCAGTGAGTTGTGATTTATTGAGACCACTCCAACAACAATAACAAGTTGTCTTTCACACCATTTATTTCAGGTAAATAATACTTTTGGAGGGACAATACATGTGGTTCTACTTTGATCAGAGAGACACTTTAATAATTAAAGTATAAAAAAGTGTACTTGCCTAACCTTTCACCATGTTTTGAACTAAGTTGGATTAAACTGAGCCCGAGTTCAACGGGCTCTGTTTTAGAGTGAAGATGATAAATTGTTTCTGTTAAAAAACATGAAACAACTTAAAAGCTCGTCTGAAATGAGTCAGTCCTTTGAAGAATCAGTTGCCGCTGATCGCCGCTGAATGCATGCTGGTTAGATTTGTGTCTTTTGGCAGATGCAGTGGCTGCTCCACACCAACTACAAGATCCTTGACATTGTGAGAAAGTTCAGGTCCTCATCCGGTCTTACAGATGACTGAATGATTGAACACTAAACATTTGATGGAAACTCTTGATTTTTGCAAAGATTGAAGATTTTGAGAGGGTTTTTTTTTTTTTTTGCCTGATTTTGAGATTTATTCTGTTCTCTATTTAGAATTCATGCTGAGTGGCTAATGTTGAAAAAAAGTAGTTAGAGAAAATACCATGCCATCACAAACAGCATAAATAAGCCTATCATATATCTTAGCTGTAGTCCTGTATAATATTACTGGAGTGATTACATCATTGAAGTATTAATCATCAAAGAAACCTTCAGGTAAGTGTGATGTAAGAATTTGTATAATGTTATCAGTTGGCCTAAAGATGTAAAGTTCTGACAATCTCTGACAGACACAAAAGAAAACTATTGTATCCTTTTCTGTGCTTGACTGTTAGAGTTTTAGGATGGACAGGTTAGCTCTTCCTATTTAAATAGGCTACATCAGCAAACTCATGTACTGATACTTTAAATGAGAATTCAATATAAAGTTCGAACCATGAGCAGAAATCACAGATTGCCGGAATAGCATTTATATAGACTACTTTGTCATAATTAAAGCAGTTGGAGACACACACAAACTGATATGTGGGTATGATAACACTGTATTCAGTCATTATTTGATCGAATGGGATGTGTGTTTCTGTGATTTGTGCAGACTGAAGGCTGCTTAAAAAAAAATGCTCAACTCAATGGTAACTTTTTGTCTATGCTGCTCAGTCTGCTCTGAGGCACAGTTCATCTCTAACAAGCCTATCATCTTGACTTGAGCAGCTGGTTTTATAAACCATACAGTTCTGTAATATTGGATATCAAGATATTTATGTATTTAATTTGTTTTTTTAGTCTACTAAAAAAATGTTGAATTATTATTAATTAAGACATTGATTAATTGATTCTGTAACAGCTGTTGTAACTGATTATAAAATAATATCATAGAGTAACTTACCCCGAAAACAAAGCTTTTTGATTTTTACTCTGAAAGTACATCTGCAGTCTTTTAGTGAAAAAGAAGCACATCTCAGATAATTTCAAGTTCATTTTATTGAACACATTCACATGTATACATTTACAATCACACTTTGGTTAGTGTATCATATGAAATATTGTATATGCACAATAGGTGTTGACATATTTGCCCTGGTTTTAAGTCTGCATGATTTGGCAAGGATGTTGATTTGAAAAGAGGCAAAGGATTGTATTTGCATTGTGCATTGCTCCTTCTCAGCCTAAACTGGTGTATTTTCTATGAGCTATCATCTATCAAAGGCTACTGATATGTGTTTTGCTTTAGTTGGTCTCAATGGGCGCGACTTGGTCCAGGAACTCGGATGCTTGTCCGATGGCAGCGTCCACCCGCTCGCGAGCTTGTTGGCGTATATGGGTATCGTAGAAACCCAGCAATGAATGTTCGATGCTGGCTGTCAGGGGCTGAAGCTCCCTACGTATGGCCCTGCACAAATCCAAGGAGAGACATTAATTGAAGATGTATAAAGAGATTTATTAGCTGGCCTTTTTTCTCTGTCTTTTATGTTTTCAGTAGAAATTACTTGTCAATAATATTTCACAGCATTTATTTTAGTTTACATGGAAACATACTGACAGTAAATAGTAAAAAAATATGCATTCACTCACTGTAAAACCTGTCTTGTGGCCTTGACCCTGGGGTCATCAGGCAGACTCTCAAGATGTCCTTTTACCGCTTGTGCTTGTTCAAATGTACCAATATGTTGAAGTAAGCGTGCAATCGTGCCTTCCGCCCTTCTATACAACCTGTCTTTAATCGCTTCAACCTTATCGATAAGCTCTTGTGGTGGGTCATGCGCCTCGCAGAAGCTCATGGTGACTGAAAGATATCAGGATGAGTGTGACTTAAAAACAAGTGTTAAAAGAATGAAAATGGATGGGAATAAGACAAAAGATCATCAAGAGATGGTAATTTTAAAGAAATGCAGTATTTTTCAAAGCAACTATGTCTGTGTTTGTGTGTAAATGTTCCTCTAACAGCAAGGAAATGTTGCATTGCATGTCTTATTTTCTCACTTTTTTTGTGGTATTTGAATCCAAAATCAGATTTCTGTAAGTAGTAGTAAAATTACTTAGTTTTTTTATTTCTTAACAAAGTATGGTGATATTCTTGCAAATTTAAGGCATTTGCATTTAAAGTGAGCTGCTTCAGATAGCTGTCTTTCACAAGTCACATAGTATTCAAGTTTTAGCTTAAAATCTAATCCACACTGAGGTTTTTTTTAGACAGCATTGGTTTGTTGACCTACCCTGCAGAGTGAGGATCAGTGCCAGGGCGAATTTTGCATTCATCTCTGGAACAAAATCAAAAAGAGAAAATTGTTTGTGTGTCAAAATTCTTTCCCATATGCAACATTGTAACATTAGCAGATGATAAGTAAGTTGAGAAAAAAATACAGAAATCATATGCAAAAATCAAATACCTAAATGTTTCGAGTGCAAAACAGATTTATTCAGAAGTAGTTTAGGAAGAGAAGTTGCTGCATTAGGAAGAGTGATTACCTGCTGTTTAGCTGGACGTTCAGATCCCAGAAGTGACAGTCTCCTCTGAACACAAGTTGTCTGTAGCCCGGACCTCACATCTGGCCAGGATGATATAGGGGGGGACTGCAAACAAACGTCATCTGATGAGCATACACACACCTACACACATAAGTTTGCATTGCACATGCACACTCACACACATTTGTTCACATAAACAAAGTCCAGTGTACATGATATTCACTTAAATACTGTATGTTGAAATATAGCTAATGGTTATGCAATGCTCCTCGAACTGAAGTTTATCTGTATTCATATGGCAATGTACTTGGAGCCCTCCCATACTGCATTAGTGGTGTGTAAAATACCCTAGTGCACGTACTTTGTGCTATACTCGAGACATGGCTGAAAAACGTTTAAAACAGCTAATGTGTTGCTACCATTAAAGATGCAGTAAACAGAACAGATCTTCCTCATTAGCATTTCTTTGACAACTATTCAGAATCATTTATGATGTCTGCTCAGATCAGAGTCAAATGGTCAGCAGGTCAATCAACCAGGAGTGATTCAGACAAACTGTGCTGAATCCAGCCCACGCCCGGATATCTGCCATCACCTTTTACCTTGATACCTTGTGACAGACAGCATGCAGGGTTACTGCCTCCTTTTTTTATTTTGTCTTAATATCAAGATATTTTCAAGTAGTGGGACTTAATTAGCACAGCAGCAGCCACAGTAATGTTCAGGTCACAAAAAAATAGCAAAATTTATTCATTTAATACCAGAAAAGAATGTAACTCATTAATATCTTTCAAGGAAAATGTTAATGCACTTAGGCAAAAGTGCATATTATTACAACAAACTGCTATTTATGCTTGTAATTCTTATGATAATGATGATAAATTAGCCTCAATTAAATTGTTATTTTTTTATGCCTCTGAATGTTTTATCCTGTGACCTTTAACTCTCTGCATTTCTTGCAGAATAAGTTGGAACCACACAACAACATTTTCTACACAGAGAACTGAAGCTTTTTATTGTGAGACTGGATTTTTTATTACAAACCAGGTCAATTCTTTATTCATTTGACATGAGCAGAAAGGCCTCGTTAAACCTTGAGATATGATTTGTTCAGAAATGAGTAGACATGTCTTATGGTAAGAATTTTCAATTGTTGTAAGCTTTGCTTAAGTTTTGAGGAGGTTGATCGGCTTAGTTTTCTTTGGATGGCATGTAGTTATCAATAGCTGTCTGGAGCCTCTCCACCACAGAGCTTTTGACACTAGAGGCCCATTCAGAGTAGCTGTCAGCCACTGGCTGGATGTGGTCATCATAGTAAGCACCAAAGAAGCCCAGCACTGATCCCCCGAAATCCTGAACCTTTTCTTTGGTCTCCCTATGAGATGCAAAAGTACGCAAATGAATAGAAACATACATGCAGCAAGTACACAAAAAAACGCTCATGTTCACTCTAACAAAACATTTTAAGAATTATGATAACTGGCCATCATTTACAGATAAATCCAGCTTTCTTGCATTAATAAATAACAAGCAGATGAGGAGCAGAGTGCTTGGGAAAATACCTGGCTTTCTCCACCAGCCTTTGCAGTATTCCTGGAGCATCAGAATCTGGCGACTGTGTCTGGGCCAAAAGTGGGCCACATGCTACAGAGAAGGATGTTTGTTAGACAAGAGGAGCGCAGACAATAGTGGAAACAGGCTAAGAACTAAAGGAACTGAGACCTAAGATGTGAAACAGTTATTTTAAAGCCATACCTTGCATTAACAGGATGAGACAGAACAGCTCTTTCGTGTGCATCTGCCACCACCATAGAGGAGAAACACAATCATCAGCACTTCATTTGTGTTCATATTGTGTTTTTAATGTTAAAAATTGTCTTTCAACATAATCCAAACGCTTCAACTGCAACCCAATGTATTATCAGCACAGCATGTTACTAAAAAAACTGTTTTTCTTGCATCTCTGTCCCTAAAATTCCTGAAAAAAACACTATAACATCAAATAACCTCTGAAAATGACCAAAAAAATTATTAAATTTAAGACAAAATTTGATCCCCAGTTTATTAAATCACTACAAAGATATGCAAATGAATGACAAAGGGTAATTTTACCTTCCCCTCAAGATCTGATCAACAGAAGTTGAATGAAACAAGTGTTATCAGACCATTTTATTTGTGTTAGCTGACAGCGTGTACATTGGTATAGATCAGATGATCTTTCATCATGATTTTTTTAATGACATGTCACTGACAGCAAAACAACAGGTCGCTGACTAAAATGTTACCAACAAACACAAAGTATGGGTCTGCTGTTTCCTTTACTCTCTCTTAAACTTCTTTTACATTGTCCAAAATCAGACAACACCAATCCATAGAAATGTGCACAAAGAAAAAACACAGTCAAATATGCTAAAAAAAAATGCATTTAGAGCTTAGGTTTAGACTTTGTTTTAACTCTCTAAGGACCAAAAATTCTCCTGGCTTAAAGAAATATTTAATTATCAAATAAGGTTGTAGGAGTGCTCCTGGTCAATGGATTCATTCTTCAGTGATACTTGTGTGATTTGTATTTCTTTAAATGTGCTTGATTAAATTGCTAATGTTGGTATCAGCTGTTTTTAGATCTGAAAGTCCTGAACATTTGATATCTTTTCAAGATCAACATTTAGCTGAGTTCACTTACTGTCCAAACGCCCTTTGGATCGGATACCTTAACCTCATCCGGCGGGGGCTGATATGTATACAAGCTCATCAATATCTCTGTCCTGGCTGGAGAGATATGAGTTTTAGTGAAGACAGTTTATGGGTTTGAAGAGAGATCAATATTTTCAGTTAAGCAAAGCTTTTCTGTGGGCAGAGTCCACCACAAAATCAATTCAGTCATGATGGTACTTAGGTTTTGCTGAATGTTCTAAATGGGACAAACTCGACACTAATGTTAAAATTTGAGCTCATAAGTGCAATACACTCACAAACCTGATCTCACAGCAGTCTGAACACATGGGATCAAGATTTATCCTTGTTTCTAACTTGTGTGTTAAGTTGTAAAAGTCTCTACTGTGCTACAGAGTTATATATGTGTGTGTGTGTGTCTGACATGACTTGAGCAAAGAGAAAATTTTATATTTATTCTAAAATATTTTCACATTTGATAAATGCAGTATAATATTTACACTTAAATACTTCAGTACAAAATAAATGTTGGCATTGCAGTTTTTTTCTAACCAGTGACATGTTGTGGTTAGTTTTATGTTGTAACATGGATTCCTCTTTGTTAGGGTCAGAAAAAGATCCCACTTTGGCCTTAAACACCTGATTCGGTGCAACCAATGAAAAACATCCAGATATCGTATTATCGATAGTAGATTTTTTTTTGGCCACAGACAGATATTCAAAATGTCTCCAAAGTCACTAAAATTACCTGGTTGGGCAAATTTTGGTCTCTACATGGTCTCAAACATTGGTCTGCTGCCTAGCTGTCACACCACCACGATCTTCATCCAGTTTTGTTAAGTTCATCACAGGGCTGACACACAGATAGACCCTAACCCCACACCTATGGCAATTTAGAGTCACCAATAAACCCAAACTGTCTGTCTTTTGACTGCAGGAAGGAACTTGTGCAGACACGGGGAGAACATGCTTCGTACTGAAAGGCCAGGATCAATCCCAGTGCGTCCTTGCTATAAGTCAGCAGCGTCAATCACTCCACCACCATGTCACCCCACATTAATCTGATTGGTACTGTTGAGATGTTGGTAGGTATGAAAGGTATGAAACAACGAAATGTAAAATATCTGTAGTTTGCAAAAAGTAAATGATAACTTTTAGTTTTAATTTTTACTCAAATAATAGTACTCAAATAGTATTTTTACTCTCAATAGTACTCAAATTAATGTATTTCAGTAGGAAGACATTTAGGTAGTTTTTTGCTTAAAATAATTTTACTAAAAGTTTAATTAAAGTGTACTTGGTGTGTTTTCTTTTTGCCTACTACAAAAAAATCCCCTTTTCTCCCCTTTTTTTGTTTTTTATTTAAAAGTTTTATGAGGATTTTTAGTCGCTGCCAACTTAAAAAAACTTAATGTTTTAGACTCAAGTTGCTTTTATTTTAGCCATGTTGGAAAGGAGGTTTTTCCCCAGATTCAACAGTTGAAGCGTAAGCTTTTCTTCACAGATTCAGTTCATTCTCTAACCAGTGAAAATGTGGAAGAAGATGTGCTCAGTGGAAAAAGTAGCAGTTCATTTAGAAACTCTTAAACTAATCAGAGTGATTAGTTTAAGAGTTGCAGTCTGTGACCTCTTTGCACCAGCGGCTGACCTCTGTGCCTCTGTTCTCTTCACAGAAATGGATCTCAACGAACTGAGACAGCTGGTGGATTATTAACCCAGCTTAAACAGTGACTTTAGCCCATGAGTTGTGAAATGCCAGAAAATAAGCCATGTTGGCACTTGCCCTTTGTACCAGCTATTAACACAAATAAAACTATTGCCTATTTAACCCTGCAGACTTTTCTTTGATGAAGTGATCAGCTTTAGTGACAATTCATTTAATTTTGACTCTATTTTTTATCATCATTATTTGTTTGTAGTTTTATCAAGTATGAAAAATTATTTTGTTTAAGGATTTGAAATTAGTTTAAATACTTTATGATCATTCAGTGGTTGGTTTCTTATGAACACTGATGGCAAACTTGTCTCTATATTCAAGCATTCATTGTGTGTTGTTGTTGTTAATCTGTTTTTTTTTTGTTTTACATTTACTAAGTCTTTTGATGTTACAATAAAATACAACAGAAAAAAAAATTATAACAAAAAGTTATAATTTACCAAAAAACAAAATCCTCAACAGACTTGATTATTAAAAAACTGTTTATTAGTGCCATGAAACACATTTTAGTTTAATAAATCATCAGATTGTCATCTGATTTTATCGGGGGCATATATTTTATTTTACATTAGTACTTTTGTTTTAATTTTATTGATATATTTATACTTCCTACTTCTTTTAAGACTTTTGAATGGGCATTGTAACGAATGAAGCATTGTAACAAAAGGCAATTTCCCCTCAGGGATCAACAAAGTGTTTCTGATTCTGATTCTGATATTTTAATGATGAGGTGCAGGACTATTCATTTGAGAAAAATAAAGGACATCATATAACGTAAAACTCCAACAGTTTTATCTTATCTTGTGAAGAGCTCATTGTATTGATGAAAAATGGTCTCAGTAATGCAAAATTCAAGTCTCTTTCAAAAACAATCCCAAAACAATTCAACAATTCAAAAACAAGTGGAGGAGTTGTGCAAAATTAAAATACCTTTATTTTTTTAACATGGCAAAATGTTAAAAAACAAAAGGTCTTTGTCAGGTTCAGTGCCAGCAGCACTGCTACAAAGACAATGCACCCGTTTACCTCAGCAGATCCACTGTATGTGTAAATTTACTTGGAGATAAATTTAATCTGATTCTAACTGATTGACCTTTATCTTGTAAATATTTTAAATGAAATGGGTGTTTTGTATAAGAAAATGCTCAGCAAAAAAAAAAAAATCCTTGAATTTACCATACTTAAGGATTTTTGTTTATATTTTGTCATAAAAGAGGAATAAATATCTAACTGATAACCAATATGTTTTTCATACTTATTAAAAAAAGTTTTTGTAGCTTGTCAATAGATTTAGAAGCTCCTTGAAATAAAAATGAAATGCAGTGATAACGCTGTCATAGACCAGAGTTGTTCTTTTATTGATATCAAACATCTTTATCAGAAACTTAAATTCAACACACTAAGACACTCTTTTTTAACATTGAGAAATGATTTATTTTTTAAAATCATTTTCATGTTTTCAGATTACACTTTAATAATAAAAAAAATCTCTTTATAGGGAGACAATGGAACCATTTAGTCTGGTCAGCAGAGAAATGTTTCAAGTGACACATCAGCGTAACAACAGCAGAACATGAAGAGGTTGGAGGTCAAAGGCGCAGAGGGAAACTCGTCTGCTTGTCTACTGGGTGAGCTTTTCCCGTAGTGTTTGAAACCCCTCACTGAGCCAGTTGCTGAGGAGGACATCACAAAAAACACATGTTACACAGATTCATAGCTGTTATGTGAAAATCTGTGAATAGATGCTGTGTGCATAAGCGTGCGCGCCTACCGTGACTTGGCCACGGGCTCACTGTCCCATACATTCCTGGCGTGGTCACCCACTTGTCTGCCTATCTCACCCAGCTTATCAGTGAACCGCGATAACTTCTCCTGGAAGGTGTCTTCCTGAGCCTCTGCAGAGAAAACGATTGATACAGAGTGTTTCACAACATGGACAGACTTTGAAAACCAAAAAATTTTAAAAAACGTAGGTAGGATAGGAGGAATCCTGGCCGTCGATCACGCGAGACTCACCTGTGTATGCGACAAACGCCAGCATCAGCACGGCAACTGCAAGGAACAGTCTCATCTTGGCTCTCACTCTCTGTTGAAGAAGGCCATAAACAAATCACTGTTTATTTGACAAGTGTAGAGAGCGATAATTGTTGTTATTGTCTTTCAAAATAGCGCCCCCGTGCGTCAGCACTACAGCGCCTGGACAGCTCCCCTTAACGGCTAGTTCATTACTCACAAATGAATAGACAAGTTAAAATTTTATTACCAATTGTCTTGGCTATAATTTCTCCCCATTTTTTTTCCTTTTTGTGTTACATATTTAATACTTTAAAAACGCAGAAAGCCTATTCAGAATTAAGTTGCCTCCACTAAGAGCAAAAGTTCTGGATAAAGACGCCATTTGAGGAAGATTATTGTGTTTTTTGGTTAATAAGCTTAAAGTTTCGGCGTTGTTGCAACATGATCATAAAAAAAATAATTACATCTTTCCAGTCGAATGATGCAAATGAAATGTGAAACATACCTGTTTTCCGTCTTAAATGAAGAAAAAAAAATCGAGTGTGTTAAGCGCTGTTGTGTGTTCCTCTTATAAGCCCGCTCTGTTGTTGCAGTGTGACGCACACACCGGACTTAAAATCAACATGTGCACGTGGTGGCCTTGAGCCACCACTGCCACTCTATTGACCATTATCATGTGACTGTATCAAAGAGATATTTATGATAAATACATCACTGACAACACCTGGAGAAATGCTTTAGGGTGCGTGTTGCGTTTTGCTACAACATGTGTGACAAAGCAACACACTGATGAGGTGAATGGAGGTTAAGTCATCGTCCATTACAGTGTGTAGCATCTGTTATCACATATTTATTAAAAGGGATGAAGACTCTACACAAAAACTTATATTTATGTATATCTAACAAAGATTTTTACAAAACATTTATAAAGCTTGTAAAGAGTTAAAATGAAAGCATAAATAAACACAGCTTAAACCATTTATTGATTGTTTGGATAAAGTTATTTTTAAGTATTTTAAAGTTATTTTACAGCAAAACTTTAAATTATTTCAGGCCTTCTAACATGTGCTTTGGCTTTTAATTAATTCAATTTATTTTTAATTATTTTTTTAATATAAAACAGGCATTGTGAAGGAATCCTAAGTACATAATAGTCAGTCACAGGGACTGTTTTGAGGACTGGAGTTTACACCCCAGCAACAATGGTGTCAACAGATAAGGGGAGATGTGATGTAGGAGGAACATAGTTCAGCACCGATGGCATTATTACTATTAGACCTGTGCTACTTGGAAGCTCCTTTGGACCTGATGTGTTGTCTATATTGGTAATGGGTTATCAAGATTTTATTGGTCAAGTAACTGAGCTGCTGCAGAATCTGATCTTCATTGTTCCCGACCTGACTGTTTGAGAGCATGAAGCAAAGTCTTCATGTTGATTTTCCATAAAATTACATTTCATTTTTCTTTTCGTTTCCATGATTCTACTTGTTTTTTATTGATAGATATAATCTATTTTTAAAGTGTTTTGATTTATCGCAGCTGTCATATCTTTGCAGTGTTGTGACAAACATTCAAATCCCTTCCATTAACGTTATATAATGCAACCAAAAAAAAGGCCTTTGAATTCAAAACATAACTTAAAAAGTCCTTAAAAAGTGAAGTGCAAGAAGTCCTTTCGGAGAATGGAGAACAGTGTGATGTTAATTTATTGTGTATTTTGTTAACGTGGCAGATGTCAGCGATAGCTTGCATTCTGAAGCAGACTGTTTTTTTTGCAATGTCCTGTTCTGTTTTTGGTGTATTTTTCCATTTTATTGCCTCATTCAATGTCTCTGTTATCCAGACCTTCCTTTTCTTAAAGGGGAAGTGAGTCAGACAAAGCCTTTCGTGGTCCATCTTGTAGGTTAGCATACAAAAAAGACATTGCACAGTCTGTTGAACTACAGTAACCCCACATCCCAACTGTAACCCAAGTTAGAGCCAGGAAGTCTGTGTCTGGCTGTTTAAAGGCTTCATCTCTGCTTAGCGTTATCTGTTTTCACACCAAGCAGTCTGCTAAAAAGAGCCAAAAGACCATTTGCTGCTGATGACTTGGTCTATAAGGTGCTATTGCCATGATGAATAGCCTACAATTGAGTGAAATGAGCCTTCAACTGCCTCAGTACTCACATATAACCTCGAAAAGACTGAATCTCCAACTCTTTTGTCATGAAGTGGCCAGTTGAGTTTATGTATGAGCTTGTGCTTGCGTGCATGTAAGCTCCTCTTGAATAATTGTAGGAGGCATAGGGCGTGAAAGTGCATGCCTTACGTGCTCCCAATTTGCAATAACAAGCTTATAAAAAAGCTGTTTTTGTGTTTGGCCGAGGGCCCCTGTGGTGACTGATGTTGTGTGCCAACTCTGGAGGGGAGGAAAGAAGGATGGAGAGAGGAGGGGGGGGTGTATTAGGAGGTAAAATCTCTGCAGGGGTGTATTTGGAGAGGTAACTAGCAGTCACAGGCTAGCTAGCACCTGCTAGTTTCCTGGGAGCTTTTTTTTTTTTTGTTGCTGGGCAGTGTTCAGCGTGCAGACACCCTATAAGAGCAGACGGAGCAGAAGTGCTGAACTGGCAGGATGCTTGTGGTTTTCCTGTTTTTTTACCATCCATGACTGATCCTGAAAACAATGGGCTGTATAATGTAATGGAGTTTCACTTGTCTGTGAAATGGGAGGTTTCTAAATAAACACTTCTTCCTGAGCAGAGTGATATCAGAGGAGACAAACACCTAGTCATGTTCTTAGTCACTCTTTGACTTTACATGCAATGCCCTTTGACACAGATAAAAAGGATAAACATGTTGTGTTGTAGCACCATTGTTTTTAAGGAAAAGAGGCAGCTTAAACTTTAAATCACTGAGACAAACAGTTCTGGATATATTACTTAACATATTTGTACAATAACAATCTATATTTTAAGGATGTTATCTGCTTTCCTCTAATAGTGGAGAGTTATTCAGGAAATATGGGGACAAAAAAAGGAGTTGACATGCAACAAAAGTCTCACAATTCAAATCACCATAAAAGTATTTTACAAGCATCAGACATATTACATAATTACTTTCATTTTCAGCTTATTTTACTTTTTCTCTTAATTACACACACAAACTGGCAAGTCATTCCTAAACAGCCATCATCTTCCCAATTAAAATGAATCTCAGGAGATCTGAGTTCTGTCCTTGAAACACTCAGAGTTTGTGTTTCTTTTAGAGCCAAATGTAGTTTACTTTATCTTCCATAAAAGAAAACACAGCTGCATCTTCGTACAGCATGGATTCAAGTGGAGGGGTCAGGGGAGAGGAGAGGACAAATGGTGTCCTCTACTGGCCCCCACTCTGCACTTCAAAGGGAGAATCCTGCTGAGTTCATAAGCATAACAATTCAAACTTTAAACTTTTCATTGGAGGAGGGAAGGATCTGAGTTTAGGACACTCATGACAGACTTATCCTCCTTTGACTTACTGTAAATCCTTTTCATCTGGAGCACTGAATCTGCTATAAAGTAATAAGGAGAAAATGTGTTTCCTCTTGATTTGCATGCAGCACAGTGCTTGCATACATCTGTGCATATTTGAATGCCTCATATAAGCGCATCAGAGCAAACACGTGCACATAGATGCATGCCTTTTAACACGAGCTGAGGTTGAGATAAAAGTAGAAACAACAATGTCCCCATGAAAGACACTTTAATCAGGGTCACAGCATGTTCCCAAATGCCTGCTGGGATAAAAAGATAGGAATTTGAGAACAGATCTGAGCAAGTTAGGACTAGAATAATGTGAGGCCAAGGAGAGGATCGGGGTGGGGTAAAGTGAGATCAAAAAAATAAACCTTAAAGAACAACTTCTTCTATGGGAACAGTACATTTAAGACACAAACAAAGTAGAAGATATGGCCCCCTGTGTTGATGTATCAGAAGAAGAATGGTGGAAAAATTGCTCAAAGAGGCCAGTAGGTTTAATAAGTTCTCTTATGTAATTTTCCCCAATTAGACTTATGCAACATATCCTAAATGTGAAAGGGTGAAAGGTGAAGTTTCAGGTTTCGTATTCGGGGGTTAATGAAAAGTTACCCAGGATGTTAATTTTCATCTGTTTAGACAGGCACTATAAAGAGTGTTTCAGATATGGTTGCATTATATTCAGACTCATATAGAGACTACAAAGTACAGTAGGGAAACAGTAATAATCTTAGAGCTTCTGCTTGCTGAAACAAACTCCTCTGGCATTTGTATTAAAATAAATGGAGGACACTTGAAATGTTTTCTAGGTTCCTTTATTCACTCAGCACTTATCGCCACACTGAAGCCAAACGCAGTGTGATTACAGTGAGCAGCACAGTGTGCATATGAAATGTGAAGAACAGGCGACACTTTTGAGTCAGACAGAAAAAATAACACTCACTGATTGTCACATTTTCATTAAGTCATTTAATACTCCAATTCTGTGTGAACATGAAATGCAGACAATACAGAAGGGCACTTAAGTTGTTCGGTATAACCTCTAGAAAAATTCAGTGCATTTATTTGAAATGAAAGACACTTGTGTTTGGTGCATTCAGGGATGATACAGGCTCAAGTCCAGGCCTCTGCAGTTATATTTACAACCAAACAAAATGTAGGACACTCAAGACAAAAATTTGTGGGGATAGGCAGCTAGAACAGTTAATTCGAAGTAGAAAAGCAAAGCATATCACAAATAATTGTCTCCAGTTTTTGTATTAAAGGCTGTTATTGACTGGGGTGCTTGTGTTCAGTGAAGGGAGTTGATGAGAGAAGAAAGGGCGACTGTGCAGGACAAAGAACCCAGACAGATGATTGTCTCTGACTGGTCTGTTAAAGGCACATTTCATACTCCCTCCTTCATCACATCCACTCCCTCACCCTGAACAGTGAAGCCCCGAAATGAAGATATCATCTGTAACTCTCAACTCCCCCCCGTTCCCCTCTTGGCCAGGATATCAAGAAATCAGTGGTTACACACCCTCCTGCTACAACCAGTGGACCACCAACCATCTTTAACCCTTATTGACCCTCAGAGTCTTTCTGTTTATGCAGTGGTGGTCTCCTTGACCTTGTCCATGAAGCCCTCAACCTGCTCACGAAGCTGGGCGACATAGGGGGAGAGCAGCTCTGTCAGCTCATCAATCTTGCCCCCCAGGGAGGTGCGTAGCTCCTCGGCGGTGGCCTCCAGCTGGGTCCTGATGCCCTGAGCCTGGGTGTCCAGCTGCTGGCCCAAGACCTCGGCCTGGCTCTGCAGCACGGAGGTGAGGTCTGTCATTTTCCTGGAGGCGGTCTCGCTGGCCTGCTGGACGAATGGCTCGACATGGCCCCTCACAGTCTCCAGGTTCTGGCTGGTGCGGGACTGAAGCTCACCCAGGTAAGTGGCCACAGTACTTTGGTTTAAAAGAGAAAGGCATGATTAGGTTCAGCATTAACCAAATGTGAAAAGGGTGAAACTGTGTAAGACTTGACCAAAACTTACTTGCGGATCTCATCAGTGTCCTTGTTCAGGCGCTTCCTCAGCTTGTGGGCGTAGGCGCCGATGCGGCCGCGGACGTCATCACCGTTCTGCTCCACCATGGTCTTGAGCTCACCCAGATACTCAGTGCTGCGTTCCTTGGCATCCTCCATGTCTTTCTGGAGTCTAGTGGCCAGAAGCTGCAGGTCCTGACTCAGCTGGCCGGTGGACATGTCGGCGTAGGGGCTCAGCTTCTCCTGGATGTCATCTCTGTATTTTGTCAGCTCAGCCATGGTGTCAGAGATCAGAGTTCTGGAAGCAGAAAATATTAGGATTGTAAGCTAGTGCAAGGATGAGAGATTTGAGAGAAGTCAGGATTGAAAATGAGAGAAGTAAATTAAAAAAAGTATACAGTCTCAAAAAAAAGAGATGCATGTTGAATCACTGGAACAAGTATGATTTGACTGATGAATGCCTGTTAAAAAAAAATCACTCACTCTAGCTCTCTGGAGAGCTGAGAAGTCTTGAGGTTCTCCACAACTCCATCGGCTTTCTGGTTCAGGTCAGAGATGTGCTGCCAGAAACGGTTCACACTTTCTTCCCAGTTGACTTGGGTGGCATCAGCCTGGCGCACAGCACGGGCATTGCAGCCTGTTGTGGGCAAATGTTGACACTGAGTAAGTATACAAACTGGCAAATTCAGTGGAAAGTTCTGACACTGAAATAACAACATGCACTTACCAGTGATGACTGCCAAAGCAAGGATCAGAGCTACAGCCTGCATGATTGGTAGACAGACAGATTCACCTGTGGAAGAGAAGAAAAAAAGGTGAACAATTAACAATGAAATGATCTGTAAAACTGAGGCGGCAGAATCCTAAATGAGGTTTAAACAAAAATTATATAGGTAAATATAAAAATACAATTGCAGCTAACTAAAAAATCTTCGGTTGTACGCAGTTTCTGCACGCAAACAATTATTCAGAAGTCATGAAGTCTCTGCGCCGACGGTCCATGCACTCACCTGAGAGGTTGAGCTTCCTCCGTGCTCCCTGGACGGTGACTGCGGGCTTTTATAGCGTCCTCTGAGGCTGAGCGGCGCGGGGGTGCGCATGCACGCGTTCACGTGGTGATGATGATTGTTGTCTGCAGTCTGCATGTCACCAACGTCGCGTCCGAAGTTCTCACAGGTTTGCATTGTTGATTGAGCAATCTGGCTGTTACGTGAGTAACGATGAGAGAAAGTCAGCGTTCATTGTCACGAAAAATCTGTTTTTATATTTTTAAAGAGATGATGAAGGTTTAACAGCCAGAGGTGGATTGCAGCCTTTTTATCCTGACCAAGTTTATGAAACCCTTCAGCCTTTTTGTGTGCTACTTTATTCTTGTGCTTATTGTTGAAAAAGTAGCATTTCAAATCTTTAACTCAAGGAAAAGTGGCTCTTTATAAGCTGTATAATACTTAGTTGAAAGTTAGAGCCAGTAAAACAAAGCTCATTCTAGCTAGACCTACATGATACAGTGTGAGAGGTGTTCATTGTAATAATCTTTTTTAAGGAACTGATTGCATGTTTTTTTGTAAAACATATAATGTAACTAGTTGCTCTTCATAAATGATAAAGAAAATTCAGCAGAAAAGCTAATCTATATTATGTAATCTGAAGCGAAACAAACAAACACTTAAATAAGTATAACTGCCATTAACGACATTAAGTTGAATGCTTGAATAAAAATACTTGGTTTGTTTACTTAGTTTCATTCAGGTAAGTCAAATGCATTTTTTCAGTAGGTATATTATTTCTCAGATTGTGAGTTTGTATTAAAAACATGGAAAACTGAGAGAGATGACGTGTTTTGCAATAATAAGAGAGTGAACACAGATACAGAGAGCAGCCTTTTTGCGATGTGTGCTAATAATTGCAAGTGAGCAAGAAGAACTTTTAACTGAAGATTAGTCAAATTGTATCTTGGTGGTTGTTATTTCTTTCTGTATTCACCTTCACTTTTTACATGGTTGTATTGTTGCTTTTTGTATGCTTTCAACATTGACTATTGTAGATTTGATGTTAATTGCTGGAACTTTGCAGGCTTTTCTCTGCTTTTCAGCCACAAGTGCTCTGATGTGCATGTAAATCCTCCTGGCGTTGGGATGTAAATCAGCCTTTCACACATGCATTCGGATCCAAATGGTCTGTGATCTGTGACAGTCGACTCCTCACCTATCTGCCCCCCACAGAAAATGCAACCCCTCCCCAACACATATGGCACCTTTGCATCACAACGCTACTCTTATATTTAAGTGTGAAACATATGCAGATCATGTGCACCAAATCGTATATATCATCTGCAGTATTTTCTGTGCTGTATTGTTGCATGAGGTAGGGCTAGAAATTACCAGTAAAAGCTTTCAGTACAAATAAGTTGTTAGCACTTCATGATAGGCATGTTCAGGCTTGTGGACACTGTGGTACAGGGAGCCCACTGTACAAAAGAAGGTTTAAAAAAATCCAGAGAACATGAACCTGCTAGCAACCTGAACCTGAAAACTGTGCACACTGAACAAAAGCAGAAAGTAATACAGGAACCACAGCAGGGAAAAAAAGCTAAAATCTGTTTTTTTTAGGGTGTAGACTTTCATGGAGGATGGTTATTTCCAAGAAATTCCCAGTGTTTTGAAACCTTGGCACAGGAAAGGGGATGTCTGATGCAAAAAGAAAGTGTTGACCCCACCTGATTGAGCAACACATATTTGTTTAGTGGAAGAACATAACTATCATGAGCCAAGATGCATATTTGCCCCAGCTGTTTAATAGAGCTGTTGTTTTCTTATTATGATCAAGAGTTTAAAAAAGTGTTGTTGCCTTGGCGGGTGATGAAAAACAAACTGTCTTCTTCTCAATGAAAGCTTGATCACTGAACCACAAATGATTTTAAAATCCAAAACCTGTGAATTGAATCTCAAACAAAATGGTGCACAAAACTGCAAGTAAGTTTGGTGTTGTGCTGTCTTGGTGTTAGTGCAAAACAGTAGCGTACACTTAAGTTACTCAATTGAAATCTGTGTTCAATAAGTTTGTAGGCATCATGTTGTAAATGTTGAAGCAGCAAAGGTCCCTTTGTTGTTGTTTGCACACTGAGGACTCCACATGCTGTTACATTCAGCTGTTGCTCTATTTTACTGGCATTGTACAAGAGTGGCCCATATTTGGGGAAATAATTGTACTTTGTACTTTGTCATGCCAGTTAGTTTTGAAGTTTCAATTCATAGGAGATCATGAGTGTAACTTTTTATATCAAGATTATCTGTGATACGTCACTGCCCATGTGGAATGACCTTTGCCTTTTAGGACTTAGCCTCTTTGTTGTCAACCCAACATACATCTCCATTTTGCCCTTTTTCAAAGAAAATTCCAACTTTACACAGGATCAAAGTTTAAATTGGTTGGCTTGTTCAGGTAATTAGTGTCAGAACATGATAACATTAGTGTGTGATAACCTAAAGGGGTCAAATGTCTGTTAAGTGATTGTGGGAGATCCACCAAACAGATTTTTTTTTTGGATCTTTCACTGAATGAAAATATTTTTTCCTCTGTTTAAAAGGTAATCAATCATGAAAGAAATAAGACAGTAAGTTTAAGTGTCACTTCTCTGTTAATGAGAAAAGACCTTTGACCTTTGTTTCCCACAACAGTCGTGTGTCACCTCATTGGGTGTGTCACAAACAGAACAACACTGTACAACGGCTAGATAGCGAGTCCAGTCCAGTTCAACATGCAAACAAATCAAGGTCAGCAATTAGATTTTGCATAATCTTATGTATTATCTTTTTAAGTGTGCTTCATTGGTGACACTTCTCTTCTTTAAAATATGAGAAACACTTTTAATCTCTAATATAAAACATTCATATTGCCATAAAGATGTATTTCCAGTAAAAAGTTGAAAGATTTAACCTCAACATTTTGTCTTTTGTGTTAGGCAGAGATGATGACCCAACTGCACACATGTAACAACAAAGGTCCCGCACCAAAACACACAAACCTACAGAGCTGTGTCCTTCTTTGTTGAAGCTCAAGGATAAAGAGAAAGACAAGGGAAGTGAAACAGAGCGAATCAAGAAGAACCATGAGGTAATACAGTAAAACTATCTGACACAGTGATCCTGAACTCCAGCTGCTTCTTCTTTTGCTCCACAATAACAGAGGCAGTGTGCAGTGTCTGTCAGGCTGCAGTGTGTGAGAGGGCATCTTCAGACGGTTTGAACGACAGTAACCCCTAGCCTGATGATGTTGTTTTCTGGAAGCTAGATGTGAAGAATTTGATTTTTTTTTTTTTTTTAATCAAGTTTGGATGATCTCACCCACGCAACAGAGAAACATCTGTTTTCGAAGAGTCAGCAAGGTTATTATAGTTAAACTCTGTGGGTTAAAAGTTGTTGAACTGGATGTTCAAGTTCAGAAATGAGTGTTTGTCCTGCAGTAAATCCCTCACCGTCTGGTTTTGAGTCAGAGATTTATCAGCTGATGGGGATGTGTGCCAACAGAGCAGAGCCCCTGAGCGGGGGCTGCTGATTTAATGAAGGGGTCACAGGTTTGATTCACTCAGCAGCTAATGCGTGTCTATCAACAAAAATAACCTTGAGTCAGACTGCAGCTTGCAGTCATTAGTTGATGCTGAAGGGTGAACGGTTAAGCTGATGGTGTAGTTATCTGTTTAGGTTAAAGAACAACAACCTCCTGTAAGGAGTTCAGGCATTTTTGCCTCAGGTCATCAGTGAAGGCATCACATTCAGTTTGAGGAGTAGCTTGACTTTTTTTTGGGGGGGGGGATGCTTGACCTCTTGCTTAGAATGAGATAATACAGTTGTAACCATTCTCATGTCAGTGTGCTGAGATGAAGCTTCAGTCTGGAGTCAGTTAGCTTAGCTTTGCACACAGACTAAAAAGCAGGGCCAAACAACTAGCCTGAATTTGTCCAAAAGTTTTTTAAAAATACCCCTAAAAGCATCTCTAAAGCTCATTAAATAAATAGTCCTGCAAATGAAACTCCAGAAAAAATAACAATTAATGTCTTTAAACCTTATTAAAAATACATATATAGTCATTTATTTTGGTTGTTTTTAACTTTCAGATCTAACAATAATGTTGCAATAAGAGGCTGGTTTACCTTTGCAGAGAATCAGGCCAGCTGTTTCCTCATGTTTTCAGTGTTCTTTTTATTGTTCTGAGGGGGGAGTGATAGCTTCATTTAAACTCTTTTATCAGAAAGGCCTAGTAATTTCCCCCAAGTGTTGAACAATTCCTCTAATTTCTTTCTTTTTTTTCTGTTATAAAAACAATCAGGAGGACACATTTAACTGATTCACACAAGAATGCAAAGTTGGGAGAATGAGGAGTGTCTCAGTTATCAAACTAGAAAAAAACATGTAAAAGTTTTTGAAAAGCCACAACTCCCACAATTTCATATTTTGGCAAGGTGGAGCTGAGTGGACACTTTGCTGTACATCAGAATTTGAACTTGTTGCACAACTCTTACACTGTGCACCAAACATTTTTCCTTGACTTACCTTCAGAAGTAAATGCTAAGATTTCAGTGAAGCTTTATTTGTCCATCTTAATATATCCTGTCTGATTGTACCCAGCACTTAAAAAATCCACAGTTTTTCTGACTTTCAAGATCAAATTTTTAATTAAAAGTAGTCATTAATTTACTTTTATTATAATTATGTAATAAATGAGTAGACAACCCTTCAATCATATGTGTTTAACAACTCTAGATCACAAAGTGCAAACTCTTATCGTAAAGACAAAATAATTGTAATGGTGTCGGACAATAAAAGTAAAAGAAAAGGTCGATTGATCAAGTGAAACATTTATGTCAAAACATCAGGAAAGGTAATGCAACTTTGACATTTAAAATATGTAGATTGAGATAATAACTAAAAAACTTTACATAATCAGTCATGATAAGAAATCATAGGTGTGTCTGTGTGTTTCTGTGTGTGTCTGCAAGTGTGTGTGTGTGTGTGTGTCTGTACTTGGAGGGTTAATGTTGAGGTAAGTCTGTGACAGCTGGGGGCAGAAAAGAGGAATGTTGTTTGCCACTGGGTAAGGCAGCGTGGGAGTGATCCTGCTGCACGAATGGAGGCACAAAAGGAAAAACAAGGTGGAAGCTGGATTTGTTTATGAACTTCCAAGCTTGCAGAGACAAACCTGAACATGCCCCATCCAAGACCCACAACTGAATGGCACAGGGGCGTGGTGAAGGGGCAAGATTTTGCAACCAGACACTGAACCGACAACAAAGGCTTCATTCCCCACTGACTTTTGGTTGGAGTTATTAGTTACCGCTTTACATATAACTTCTAAAATTTATGTAGGTATCAAAAATGGCTGGAAACTATGTGCTAACATGTGCACAGTGAATTGACTCTATTTGTTAACCAGATGGCGCCATTTCTTCTCAAAGACTCTTGTTGCATGAAGTCAGGTCTAGTTAAATGTTTTCATGTATGGGGACACAGAATGAGGGCTTATATTGGTGTTTTGAACTATATTTGCTTGATTTAAAGCTTCTTCAGGTGATAAAACCATTTAATTATACAAGAGATGGTGACCTCATCTGAGACACTGTTTCTAGTTCTCTTTTCCACAATTAGGTAATGATGTGTATAATTTTTGTTTTTCATTTCCCCATTTTTTTCCTAATTTTTTTATTCTCTTTTTTATTCTTCTTCTTATTTTCTTATTTGTATTTGTAGAATAGATTGTTGATACTTGCTTAAGTTTAAAGAATAACATTTTGCATTGTCAAACTTTACCAATATTCACTGAAATTCACCAGGTAGTAAAGAACACAACAGACTCACAAGTTTATGTTTTGCTTTCACTTTATTTCCATAATATAGGAAAAGAATAAAATGTGTGATCACAGACCGACACTAAGAAATTATTTATCATCTATTTTTTAATGCTTTAAATATATCCAAAGACACTTTAAAGGTTTTTAACTGGTTAGCTTTGGTTGTAATATTGTAGGCAACATTGGTGTTTTCATTGAATAAGAGGACACTGCTTTTGAATGCAATTTCCTTCTTTTTAACATGAGATGTGGAGGTTGACTTAGTTGGTTTTGGCAAAGGACTCATAGAGGGCGTTGAGTTGAGCCCGGAGGTTCTGGGCGTGGGGCTGCAGTGCTTCCCTCAGTTCTTCAACATAGGGGGTCATCATTATTTTTGCCTCCTGGATTTTTCTAACAACTTCTTCCTGGATGGTGCTGGTCTCGGGAACCATGCTCTCCTTGAAGACCTGCAGGTGCTGCTCCACCTTTAGCTTCAGGTCATCAGTGTAAGGCCCCGCCTGAATCTGCAGTTCCCTCATTCTCTGCGACAGGCTCGTCTTGAGCTCCTCGCCCTTCTGCAGCAGGGTGGCTCTCAGGGTCTCGGAGTCTGGGGAGGCTGCCAGTTGGGCCAGCTCCTGTTTGAGCTGCTCAACTCCTCGCTGGATCTCGGCCTTCATTTCCTCAGCGTAAGGCTCCAGACTGCCCCTGAGAGTGGTCAGCTCCTGGGTTACACGCTCTCTCAGCACATCAGCCTCTGTGGTGACTTTGGTGATCAGTTCCTGGGTTGTAGGAGAAAGCTGCTCCCGCAGGCTGACTGCATACCTGCTGGCCAGGCCGGCACTCTCGGTCAGACGGGCACTAGATAAGAGAGCGAACAATGAAATGATGTTTTTGTTCATATTCTATTGAGGAGGAAATTTCTTTTCGGATACCAGCATCCAGTTTCTATCATTAGCATGTCACCAGTGGTGACAATGATCTTGCTGACTTACTTCACTTCCTGACCAAGCTGAGACTCCCTGATCATCTGAACGGTGTCGTCAGCCGTCTTGGTGGCCTGACTTACATAGGTCCAGAAAGCATCAGTCAGCACTTCCAGCTGTGGCTTGGGTGCATCAGCATAGAAGAGATTGGCGTGACAGCCTTTTGAACAGAAGCAAGAACAGTTTTAAAAAGCCATTTGATATTCGTAAACCATGCATGACAGTCTGATTTTAGAACCACATGTTTACCCCTTTAACAAGGCTTGCATTTCTTTATCATGAGCGGAACAGAATTGTTAATGCTCCAAGAAGAATAGTCTTATTTTGCCATGGTACTCACCGCTGAATACGGCTACGACGAGCACAGCAAGGACCTTCATGGTTCCCAGACCTTATAAAGAGAAGACACAATGCAGGTTAGCACGAGTTTTCACCAAAAAAATATTTCTTAAACGAAAATCTTACTGACTGAGGTGAGCCAGGTCTTACCTTAGCTTCTGCGAGTGTATCTGCAAGTCCACTTGGCAGCACTTGTGTTCAGCTTGTGAGGTTCTGCTGCTTATATAGCAAGTCAGATGGTAATGATCCCAAAGTCCAGGTGACAAGTGCCCTGCTGTCACTTTGCCTCACCCAGCTATCCTCTCTGACAATTTGTGCCACGCAGGAAGCCCCTACTGTTCCCTGAATGCACGTCCACACAACATACATTTTCTGCAGTGATCAAACCTTCATTTTTTCTGTTCTCATTTATGATCTTATTCAGTATAACAGATTAAATGTAAGTGTGGTTTATCATTGGTAGAGTGTGACAAAATCTAGAAGTTTAACCCTAAATGAACCTTGTCCTCCCAAGCCTGTGAGTAATCACTTAGCTGTAAGCTTAGCGATGGATAACTCACTGCCAAGTCAGCCTCTCTCTTTACTATCTTTGATGTCTGGATTTGATTAGATGTGCAGTGGGAGTTTTATTGTCACTATTACTTATGTTTCTAGTTTCTGTGTCATGCCAGTGTCCAACAATCCGCAGCCCGATCAAAGGTTAAGAAGACTCACCCTCCATCACTTGCTAAAGGTCAAAGTAGCTGCTGTTCCACACCCCACAAATCATAGTCCACTTTACCTAAACCACTTTTGAATGGTGGCAGTTTAAGTTCATTTGTGCGGAATCATGACCCAAATTTTCTTAGACAAGAAACAATCGAACAAGTGAAAGAGGTTGAGCATTGAATTGAGCGACATTTTTAATGAAAATTTTTAGGCCCTTTCATTAAGAGAGTAATTCAACACTTTTCATACAAGTGTGCTTACAGACACTGTGATGTGTATTCATGTCCCCATTCTTATGCCATTTAAAAAAAGTGGAATGAAGAAGTTGTTCGGTAAATGGTTTGCAACTTATTCCAAGTTTTCCTCTCAGTGATCACTTATGTTTGAATGTTAACATCATTTTCAAAGAACAATTAGCTGATTTAATGCTGTTATAAAACACCTTAAATGCTAAACCAATGATTATTGATATCACCGTGACTTCAGTTTCCTCTTAGTCACTCCTGACGTGTTATATTAGCTTTGTATTTTTAAACCAAGTGAACGTAATGTCTAATTATCTGAGGCTTTTTTTCTGTGAAAAAACAACATTCTGGTGTCTTGTGCTATTTTATGCACATTGCTTGACCTCGATACAAAGTCCACTCATGTAAGCATACCAAGGTTATCTGAAGTTATCTGCATGCTGTGAGCACTGGGCTAAGTGGAGGGTTAATTACTTTTTCCTAAAAGCTGTCTAGAGATCAGTCAGATGAGATCTATTGCAATATTTCTTGTCAAGTATGATTGGCTTTATGGTTTGAAAAATCTTCAGAGGCCACATAACCTAAGTCTTCTTGTAAGGTTGTGTCTGTGCGTCTGCGTTGCAGCCTCAACAGTCTGTGATAAGAGCCTAGGGAAGCAGCAGAAACAGGAAGAGAGCTATTATGACAACACGGCAGGGACTCCTGGACTTTGGGCTGTTGACTACAACTGTAATCTGTCTTTAGTATATATATGTGTGGACACACCAGTCTGAGACATTTACAAACACACTGTGACACTCAGAGAGACACAAGCGACAAGCAGGTGAGAATTACACTTCATTTCAAAACAAAACTTAAAGAGGCAAAAATATATGTTTTGAAGTTTTGAATACAGCTTTAAAGTTAAATAGATCGTAATTGTTTTTCCAGCAAGACGTAATCATGAAGGTGTTCGTGGTACTAGCCGTTGCATTGCTGTCAGGTGAGCAGCCATTTTTGTATCTTAGTGAATATTACAGCTTGCAGCATTTACTTTGCGACTAATTGCCATCAAAATTAAATGGATGGCTGGTAATCTGCACTGCTCTAAAGCTGTTTTTGTGTCCATTCAACAGGCTGTCACGCCAATCTCTTCTATGCTGATGCTCCCAAGCCACAGCTGGAAGTACTGACTGATGCTTTCTGGGACTACATTGCCAAGGCCACCCAAACAGCTGATGACACCCTTCAGATGATCAGGAAGTCTCAGTTTGGACAGGAAGTGAAGTGAGTTGTGTGACACACAAGAACCATCTGGGCCAATGAACATCATTGAGCATCAAGTGCCTTTCAGATATGTTTGACATGACACAAACCTCTGATGGGCTAACCTACTTTGTATGTCTTATAGCGCTCGTCTGACAGAGAGTGCCGACCTGGCCAGCAGGTATGCAGTCAGCCTGCAGGAGCAGCTTCCCTTTGCAGCCCAGGACCTGATCACCAAAGTCACCTCAGAGGCTGACGTGCTGAGAGAGCGTTTGACCCAGGAGCTGACCGCTGTCAGGGGCAAACTGGAGCCTTACACTGAGGACATGAAGGCCCAGATCCAACAAAGAGTTGAGCAGCTCAAACAGGAGCTGGCCCCCTATGCAGACTCCCTAGACTCCGAGACCCTGAGAGCCACCCTGCTGCAGAGGAGCGAGGAGCTCAAGACCAGCCTGGAGCAGAATGTGAGGGATCTGCAGACTCAGCTGGGGCCTTACACTGATGACCTGAAGCAAAAGGTGGACCAGCACCTGAAGAAATTCCAGGATAGAGTGGCTCCCGTGACCAGCAAGGTCCAGGTTGAGCTGAGTCAGAGAGCAAATCTGGTGAAACAAATGGTTGCCCCCTATGCTGAGGACTTGAGGGAAAAGCTGGACCCCTACGCCCAGGACCTCCAGGCCCAGCTCATGTCCCTCTACCAATCCTTTGTCAATGCTAACTAAGTGAACCTCCACAACTGCTCCAGCATTTACGAAAATGCCGACCTTGTTTGGTCTACCTCTGTTTGAAGCATGAAATATAATGAATCTAATATCTGAAGTGCACTTTGAAACAAATTCAACTGGGTGTTTACCCACAAAATAATATTTATTGCAATGTGCGAATATTGCATATCTACACTTGTTAAACATGTATATACTTGGTTTTTATCGTCTGTTGTAAAGTTGGAAACTGGAATTTTTTTTTTGTAATTTCCATATGTTATCAAAGAATAAATAAAAGAATCTGAAAAATACATTCATGACCAGTCCTTGTGTTTTTTGCAGTGTTTTACAGAACATTTAAGTCTTTTTGAAGTCTTATCACAAGAACTTATTCAACAATAAAATATCTATTTGTCTAACATAATCTATCCTTAATCTTAAAATGGATTGAAAAAGCCATTTTAAAAGTATACTGTACTGATATAATTACAGTATAAACACATGGAGGGACTACTGTTGGTAACAAGCCACAGTGGGCCATGTGCTGCTTTTGTTCCCATGAGGCAACTAGTATTTTCACTTCATTTCCCATGTCCTAACACGTCCTCCTCTAACAGCTTTCTATCTCATCAGAAACACAAAGGCAGACTTTTGTTTGTATTCTCATGCTTGTCAATGCTTGCTGTGAAACTACAAGTCAAATATAGCTTTATTTCATTAGATTAGAAGTTGCTTTGCCTAAAAAAAACGGGTGCTTTCTTGTATGAATCATTCCTCAATGACAAATCTGTTTTGATGGTATTAACTGTCGTAGATATGCAACACATGGCCTTATCCATGTCCCATTAACAGCTCCAGCATCCAACGTGGAGGGTCAGAGTCCAGCAACAGTACTTACACACTCACAGTCACACACCACACACACATTATCATGTTTGATTCCTGGTAACATCAAAACATAGACCACAGACACTGCTTTGAAAGAAACAAAAAGTAGTATATCAAGATATCACAAGTAAATAAGCAATTTTTAACTCAACAATTGGGGATTTTTTAAAGACAGCATTCTGTATTTCAACTGATTTGATAATCCAGTGACCATGAAGGCAGTTTATTTAAAAACAGCAGTCACTTCTAAAATCCAGTCTTTGGTTTGTATTTATTCCTCCATCGAAGGTCTGTATAATCTGTCCTTGATGTAATGCAGCATTTTAAAGTGCCATAATCAGTCACAGGCTTATCAAGCTGGTTCAAAGCTCCGTGAGACTTTACAAATGCTAAACTGATCTCACATTTTCATGCTCCAGCCTGTCTGACACCCGATTAGCACTTGTGTGGGCACACAGAGTAACCATTCACACCGCATTGTCAGTCAAAACAGCCAAAAGGCATCGTTAGGGCCTTTATCCCAACGGCCACTTTCTAATACTGCAGGCTAGACGGATGTCTGTCCCATTCAAACCCTACGACACAGACCAGCAAGAGGAGGGGAGCTGTGTGACGCATTTCTTTGAACAAGACGCATCCTGCCTGAACCACCGTGGTAACAATCAGAGATTCAGCATAGTTTTGATGCAGATAAGAGGCTTTTACTGGACTATAGCTGCTGGTGTGATAAGCTCATGAGTGCCTATGGAGATGAGAGGATAGCTATCTCATGTCGATGGGCCTTTATGTTCCTAGGATATGTTGTTTTCTCCAGCCTGCTGTCTGGCATCAGAGCAAACTTTTAGAAGATATTCTCAAAGAAAAGAACACAGTTAATATTACACAATCCAACAACTCTTTAATGAATTGGTGAAGCACATGTTGAAACTTTGTTTAAATGGTCTAAGTCAGGTTTTATTGCTGACAATTATCTCAAATTTTATACCCATAATCAACTGCTCCAGTCAGGTCCAAACAAAAATAGAATAAGCTCTACAGTGGAGAAGTGGTTGCAAAGTGATTTGTATTTACATAAGTCTGTGAGGCAAACTTGTATATTTTGCAAATTGCAGTTCATGTTCAAAGATGCTTTGGTAAATTTCACAGTAAGACATGTGTCTACCTTTACAATACAGCTTGAAAATGTAAACAGACGATACAGAGGTCAATAATTAATTTTAGGAAGTAATGGAGAGTAACTATAAACATTTACCCAAACACTCCTCAAGTCCAGTTTTAAAGTTTTTGTAGATTACTGGAGTACTTCATATTTTACATCCACCCTTCAACATTTTAGAAGAAAATAGTGTTCTTTTTACTGCACCTCATTTAATTAGCATATGTAGTTTAGACATAGTAGTTACTTTTTCTATATGTTCAGTTTATGAATTGCTCAAAAATGTTTTTAAAACAAACAAATGTAATTATTTCAATATAGACTACCCAACATCAATAACAACTATAGCAATAATAAGTGTTAAAAAATATCAGCAGTATTTGGAGAGAAGTGCCTGACAAATTTCTGTTATGAAATACATTATGCATTAATGTAAATCCAAACCAAAATGTGAGTGTTCCCTATGTAAATAAAAGAGCTTATACTGCCACCAAGTGGTGAAATTGTGATGGAGCAGTGTAGAGGCTTGAGTGGGATAGCAGGACGAGGTTCATTTATCCTGCTTTTCCAATTAAATAAGTCACATGATTAGAATTCATTCAGCTAATTTATGATTAAAATAAAATAATAAAATCAAAATAAATGAAAATGATTATTCTGTTTTTAGCTGTGACCATTCATGCTTACTTACCACTTGGTTGCCTTGTTCAGAATACAGTGTAGGGTGCTATGTAGATAATTACCTTAAAAAATGGTTTTAGTTGGGACCCATCTGCATATGTCTGTTCAGCTCATTCTAAAAATGTTGTAAATAAATAATTCATTGGATCATAAAGAGAATAAAACATAAATGATGATAATTAGAACCACAAATATTCTGTTGATGGTCCTGGAGGCCTCCCTCTTTATCAACCCAGACTTACACACATATACATAGTACCATTGTTACACTGCATAAATCCATTTTGGGCCAAGAAACAAATAATCTCCAAACTATGACACAACATCATATTAGCCCTCACCCACACATGACATTTATACATATACAATTATAGCGAACAATCACCATCAGTGTTTACATGGAGTATGCAATGACTGGGAGCCTGTTGTAAAAGTAGAAGTTCTAGAAATTCTACATATTTTTAAATATACCACTGCTGCCACTATTACTTAAGCTATTTTCAGTGTTATATGGTTTTTTTAAGGTTAATCTACATCCCCTTTTCCACCCAATCACTTCCCACAATCTGAATTTTATGAATATTGTTTTCATTCATACAGGACAGGTTTTTTTTTTTTTTATCAGAGCCAAGAGAATAGAAAAAAGGTAAAATGATTCTGTTACAGTGTCAAAGGTCAACAGAGGTGTGAATTGCTCCAATTAGCAGCACTGATGCTTGGTCTCACATCGCTGAGCTGATGTGATGTACAGTCAGTTTTATAAAGGTGTTCGGGTTTGTGCAAGTGTCTTTGTTTGGTGTGTATGTGCAAGGACACACACTGGCAGACTGTTTGCCCACTTGGTATGTGCTCACTATGTACTCTGACATTTAATGTGACATACCTCAGATGACAGTTAAACCTTCTTTTGTCTAGACTTTCTGCTATGTGTTTTTTATTACCAGCAACAATGAGAGGGCACAGCATGGATTACTTAACCTCAAATTCCATTATGTGTTGGAAAAAATATCAATAACCCAATGCATTACAAAATGCTCTATTGTTGTTATTTGTTCTGTTAGCTCTCTGACTTGTGTAGCTTTCATCCATCTAATCATTTGTTTTTTAAAAATGTAAAAATCTGAAGTGTTTTTACTCACAATAAAAAATACGGCAACATTTTCACTAATTTAATTTTCTTGTCAGTGATGCTATGAATAATTTAATTTTAATTTACCTCATTGTGACTAACTTATGAGTAACCCTCAAAGTACACAATCCATGTTTCCCTCTCAGCTGTGACTGTAGTGATTAAAAATAATTATTTTGGAATCAAATTATGAAAAACACAACAAGAACCATCATTCAAATTCCACGCACTGAACATTTTTGTTTTGGACCTGATCCTGTATTGTCTTTTATCAGAATGAGACAAAAATGTAGAAACCAATATAGACAATGCTGAAATAAACAGAAGTGTGTTTAAAAATCTGTACAATATTCAAACTGTTCCTCTATGCTAACTGGATTTATAGAGAAAAGTAACATTAAATATTCTTTTAAATCTGAGTCAACAGGAGAGAGACGCTCCGCTAATGACTGTCAGTATTTTTGCTTTCACGCTATTTAAACAGAGAACACTTTAACAATACAGTGACTTAGATATGTTGACATAGAGTTCTCTTTCTTCTTTTCTTGTTCATTCTGTGTGATTTTAAAAGGCAGAGACAGAAACATCGCTCTGGGAGATCAGTTCAAATGAAGACCAATTTCAAATGTGCTGCATGAGCATTTTTCTCAGACAGATAAGCAGCACTTTGCATTAACTCATCTGTGATGGAAGGAGAAATACAAATAACTTGATAAACTTGTTTGTTTGGTCGACTCATAACACTGGACTTCTGCTCGTTTGTTTGCCTTGAAATGCAGGCCTGAATGTTAAGAGGTTTTACTACAGAGTTTTTCACAAAACACTGCTGAAAACATGCATCGACCTCAAACCCCAGGAGGACGAATCAAACTATATTGTGTTCATCAAAGACAATTTACTGTATAATTAGATATGATTACATTGACTATTGTAGTCATAGTATGGTGGCACTTCTCACTGGTCAATTTTTGTTTTGTTTTTTGGGTTTTCTTTTATTTTAATATTATGAATCTGCTTTGTTGTTATTTACTTATAATTATATTTTCATAGTATAAATTGTTACAATGTTGTTTTATTTTGTGTTATTTTGTTTGGTTTTGTTTGGTTTGGTTTGGTTTGGTTTGGTTTGGTTTTTAATGATCCCATAGTGGGTCTCTCTTTTCTAAACACATAATAGACTGTTTGTAGCCATGCTTGCAGCCCTGTTCTGTGAATGGCAGTGTGACTCAATAAATCTTTTTACTAAGTATTTTAGACCAAAATATCTCCATAACTAATGACAGCATTGCAGCACTCTAACACACTCAGTGTGAGCACACATTGTTGTGTATCTTCTATAACCACATGTCGGCCATATGTTGGGATTCAGTGTGAGAAGAATAAAATTCTCTTTACAGAGGTGTGGTCACCTCGCCATTGTGGAACATGAGTTTCTTCATGTGCTTGGCTTTTGGCAAGAGCAGTCTAGATATGACACAGATGACAAAGTGACCATCATCTAGGAAAACACTGAGGAAGGTCTGCATAGTTTGCAATGCATTAATCTTATTAAAATGGGTATTTTTATTCATAGAAGGAACATAACTTCTTAAAGCACAGTTCAGATTACATTACCACATATGGAACACTGTACGACATCTGTGTGCATTATGGCAAAGATGCATTTTCCATTGACAATGGATCCACCATCACGACAAATCTAAATGACTGATAAGCATCCTGAAATGAGCCCCAACCACATTCTGATGTTCCTAAAAACTTTTCCAAAAAAATTAAGAAGATATATTTAAAAGCAATTACACCATAATTATACAGTGTTAGTTGTCATGCATGTAATGACTGTGTTTTCTTCTGTCACTTTTCTGGAGTCATGCAGCTTTGAGGATGAACAGGTGCGCAATATGACTCTGTGCTGCAGGAAACAACAGCTGGAAACGAGTCAGAGGCATGAGAGTTGGGTCTCTCCCTGACCACACCAATCTGTGTTCATGAGGGGGCGGGACAGGTTAACCTGCATTGTACAAGTACTCAATATGTGTTTTAAATATTTTGAATTTTAAATTGACAGTAGGTTATTTAAGTTCTAAACTTGTAAACTATTACACTTTTCCTAACAATGTTTTGGTGTTAAAAATAGTTTTCTTCAACAAATCATTCCTGCTAGATGATGGAGCTGCTGTACAGTAATTGTAATCTAAAACTTTAATAATCCACAATGAACCATATTATTCATTTATCCTGTGCCCTAACAGATGTGTTAATTCACAGAAAAAATGTGATGGATTTAGTGAAATCCAGTTTGACTTTCATTATATTTACAGAAAACCAGACAGTGCTGCTCTTGGAAATGTGATTACAGCCCATCAAAATGGTGAGTTTTCTTTAAAAAGTATTAAAGTTTTTACATATGTGCCATATGCTGCAGTTTCCAATCAATATTTGAGTCTAGTGTCATTTCAGCACTGAAACGGGATCAATACCAACTGCATGCACTTTAGTGTTTAATTGTGTGTGTGTGTGTGTGTGTGTGTGTGTGTAGGATGAGGCGTCTTGATGCACTGCAGCAGTTTCTGGAAAAAGGGAGATGCTGCCAAAATACAGAGCAGGATAATGAAGAGACCATTTCAGTGCCTTCAGTTTTTATATTTTCAGAGTGGGAGCACTAAAAACTAACTCAACATCTGGATCAGAGAACATAACAGGGAAGCAAAGGAAACCATCTATTTAATGGACCAGATTACAGGTGGTTTCTATCTCTGTCCACATAAAGAATACATAGTTAATTGCTGCATTGCTGCTAATATTTAACATTTTTAGATGTGGTCTCTAAACGCAGTCAAATTCACTGAGTAAATGAGCTCATTCAGCACAGTAATTGCCACTTTTTAACATACAGCCACTCTGAACCTTGACAAATGGGTGTGTCTGGATGTTTGTCCACTCCAATAGTTGCTGCTAAAATGTGATCAGTAAAACTTCATGTGTATCAACTGATTGCTTGCATATTCTTAAACATGCAAGCATTATTACAAGTATTTCTTGCAAATTTTTTTTTTTGCACAATTTTGGTTTAAGCTTCAGATTTAATTTGCCAAGATCACATCATTTTTGTCAGATTTCTGCATGTTTGAACAGTTCTTTGCCATGTATCATTTCAGACCAGTCAGGTTAAAATTCAGTCTTGTTACAGGACAGTAAAGTTAAA
>JAPZDV010000025.1:8152581-8181157 GCA_029814665.1 Acanthurus lineatus
TATAACTTTTTTAGATGTGGTCTCTAAACGCAGTCAAATTCACTGCGTAAATGAGCTCATTCAGCACAGTCATTGCCACTTTTTAACATCCAGCCACTCTGAACCTTGACAAATGGGTGTGTCTGGATGTCTGCCCACTCCAATAGTTGCTGCTAAAATGTGATCAGTAAAATTCCATGTGTATCGACTGATTGCTTGCATATTCTTAAACATGTGAGCATTATTACAAGTATTTCTTGCTAAATTAATTTTTTTTGCACAATTTTGGTTTGAGCTTCAGATTTATTTGCCAAGATCACATCATTTTTGTCAGATTTCTGCATGTTTGAACAGTTCTTTGCCATGTATCATTTCAGAACAGTCAGTTTAAAATTCAGTCTTGTTACAGGACAGTAAAGTTAAACCATCACCAGTCACATTTCAGTCATTTTAGTGAGCTTTCATTATGCAGCAACAGACTTGTAATATCTGCACTTGAAGGAAGCTCTGACTTGTTGCTCAATATTTATTGTTTTTCTTGTGTTACACAGTTTCTCACATTTGAAAAAGGAAATTTAAGGATATAACTTAAAAAAAAAATCATATACAGAGATTTATCAAGTCTCGGGCCCTCCTGAGACTCTGATGTGGTCGGACTTGAGCCACGTGACTCTAGCAGACTCTTGGGCAGATGATACGGGAACCTGGTGAAACCAACCATAAAAAAGATGCAGCTAACAAATAGTGCATGGAAGAAATCTGTACATTGAAAGATTGGATCACAAGATCTACCAAAGAATGTTGCAGCACAGGTATGTCAGAACCAGTAATAACCCCTCACCTCTTTTGATAGCATGGGAATCATCTCTGTCATCATATGCAGACAGGTGAATTTTTTCTGAGTCGTCCAACAGAGAATTCTCAGCACATATCCTTGTTTGTCTATGTTGTAATAAATGCACTTGATATTGATAGCAAAAGAAGTAAGTGATTACAATCAGAGCTCCACTGAATAACTATTGTCGTTATCAGTGAGTCTGTCAGCTGTTTAAATATTAATCTGTTAATACTTAAAAAATATATTTGACCATAAAATGTCAGATAATGTGAAAAGCAGCCCATCAAAACTCCCAAGAGACCAAGATCAGATCTTCAGATTGCATTTTTTTCTCATCTTAACTGTATAAAACACAAATATATGTTTGATTTACAGTAGCATATAGCAGAGAAAAGCAAAAAATTCTGTGATATAAGCATTTTCCAAATAGTTGATTAATTGTCTGTGAAGTTTTTCGTGTTGTTTCTGTGAGGTACACAGATAAAAGTTACATGTTTTAGTCATGGGTACTCATGTTACTGAACCACAGAGACATCTTGATTTTGAAAGAAAGCTCTTGAGCGGAAAGGCGTCACATCTGTACATGATGTGATATTTCCATGACTGATAGCTGCATAAGCAGCCCGGTCTCATTCCTAGAGCATCAAATACCAACAGCTTGTTATGCCAAATGGCTTCTGTTACAGATAGATAAGGTACACATTGCACTTTTTGATTAAAAAAAGGAGCAAAAAGTCAAGAAACTTAATGTGATGCTGCAGTGGCTGGAGTTGAGTTGATGTGGGGATGCAGGACTTTTTGGGATGAGAGTGTGTTGGCTACAGCATCTGCTTTTGATTTTTAAAATCGTTTTTCTTTTTTTTTTTGATTGTGTCCTTACAAATCAGTACACAGGTCACTTTCCTCTCCTTTGTTTGCTTTTTCCTGAAACTCTGCAACCTTATAAACCAAAAAACTCAAACAGAAAATGTCTAGCCTACTACATTCATCCTTAATTTTCATTACATTACATTCATTTTGATTGAAAACATGAACCATTTGATCTTATTTTCTCCAGTCCGTCCACAAGAACCATGATGGATAACAGCTAACCCATCAGCTTCCCATCACTTCCTGAAAATGTCAATTTGGCCTGGCAGTAAGAGAAATTGGAAGAGTTTTACTGAAAACAACTTTACAAACTCATGAAATGCTGTGGACTGAAGGTTTAATCTTCTCATCTGATTGTCATTTCCTCTTGTTTTTTTGTTTGTTTTTTTTAACAAATTAATCAATCTTAGAGGCAAGTCAGTCAAACACCCATGTTGCATTTCCTTCACGGAGTCTTGTGAAAGCTGGATGGCTCAGTGTAACATCACGGCATGATGTGGGTCTTGTTTTAACAGGGCTTGTAAGAAATCTAGACAAACCAGTCCAGGGATTTCTGTTCGACACAGACTCACCTTCAGGGTATGTAAACAGACAGGTGTCGACAGCAACACTGTATTGAAAAGTGTGTAATGAATGGATGATGAAAAGCTGCATTTTTAGCTCTGCTCCAACGGTATATTTCTCAGCTGTTACAAGCTGCACACATGAATTGTTTTATGTACTGTGGCTTAAAGGAGTGACATTTGTGAGCAGTGGGGAATGTACTTTTTATATGTTACTTCACTTCAAACTGATAATTATGAAGATTTATTAAACTTGTTCACATACAACAGTTACAGAGTAGGAGAAGATGGTCACCTCACTCTAGAGCATCGAATTATTCAGAGGAGTAATTTAGAGGTATTCAGTGTTAAAGACAGGGAGCTGAATTGATTCTTCAAAATAAACTCCATTTCCAGGATTAGGTTTATGGTTAGTATCCTTTGTGTATATTTACAATTTTTAAAGTCACACTTACAACAATTTCCTGTGCATCCTCACTACTATAGATTATTCTTATTACAACATGTTTAACCACAAAATCTCATGCAGTATATACATAAGAATGTTTTTACACATTAGTTTGATCTGACACCTCACCTCAAAAGAATAAGTTAAGCCTAAAAAACAAAAAGAGGAAGATAAAATTAATAATTTTTTCATTAATTTCCTTGTATTTTGTACCAATATTATTTGTTTTTCATACTGTAAAAAAAAACATATCTTTGCTTCTTGTGATTTTTGTAACAATTTCTCAATCTATCTTTTGCTTATTTTGTGTTATTTTTTTTACTTTTTTATGTGACGCAAGAGTCCTGCCTGAGTCGCATTCCTTGTAAAGCTCTCTGAGTCGAAGCTGAAGCATCTCTCAATAGATTCTTCCATGAACTGAAACCACTGAGTCAAACAAAAGAGTTTCAACTTTAACTTTATCGCACACAAGATGGTATGTGGATTGTTCTGTTTGACTGGGACTAAAGTCTTCTACTGCCCATATTTAATTGACTCACTTTACTGACATTTACATGCTTGGATGCACTGCCACACTCATTCACTTCAGCTATCTGGAATGAAAAGATCAAATCTGGCTGAAGGTTCATCATGATTTCAAGACTGATTCCTGCAATGATCTATTTATCAGAAGCAGAACACACTGGTGAACGTCACGTGAGTGTAAGTGCTGTCACAAAGACTTCATCAACTAGTCATGAGGCTTGAAGTTCAAAGGAAAAGTCTCTCTTGAGGTCTTAGAGACACTTAATTGATGCTGAAATGTTTGTTCAGAAATGACGCATAATTAACAAATAAAAAGAAAACGTGTCCTCTTTTTTTACACTCACACATCATCTGTTGGTTTTTACTTTTTTTTAATTTTGTTTCTCCTGATGTTTTCATCTTTGTGCCCACCTAGTTTGAATCTTCAGTGTCAGAGTGACAGTCTGTCTCATCTTGGGGCCCTGGAGGAGTACATTATTTATCAGACAAAAGGCCTGTTGATATGTAGTCTGAATGATTTGTAAGGTTTCTAGTGAAGACAGTGATTGTGGCAGGGTGTGTTTGGTATTTCATACCATTCTGTTTCTGGATTTGCCTAAGAAGTGTTTGTTTTAAGATAGTAGATTGCAAAGTCTGTTAACTGATATGACTAGTTGTAATAGAGGGGATAAAGGCACCAAAGTCTGAAAACAAGATCAAAAACCAAGATCTTTTGTTTGTTTTGTTCTGCTTTTTCTGTCCTTTCTTTGTATTTTTGTTTTAGAAATTTTGATGTATGAATCCTATGATTAAATTCATTTCTAATACTTGTTTTTATTGTTTTATTTATTCACAGTCATGTATGACTGTATTCCTGTCTTTTTTTATACACCAGCAGACATGGAAAAGCCCAACTTAATGAGAGCAGCACAGTGATACCATTTACAAGCATATACACTCCATCTGCAAGCATACCCTTCAGGAGAAACCCCATGAAAATGTCAATGAATCAGCTGTATGGATGGATTACTAACACCCTTGTATTTTTACCTTTAAACAGCAGATGATTTGAAGAAGGACACCCTTGTTTTGTTAGCGAAATGACCAGGATGCTTTCCTCTGGTTAACCATCCATCCTCCCTCTCCATCCCTTGGTGGCTAAAAGTGTGCAGCATCAGAGGGGTTATTAAGTTTTCTTTAATGTTTAATCTGACTGAGGTTAGTTGGAGTTTTTGACCCTGACTACGCCTGAGATATCAATAGACAGTACTGTGCACTGATAGAGCCATGGCACTCTCTGTGGTGCTAAAGCAGATACTGTCATACTAGCATTAGTTTTTTCTAGTCATTATCATTAAAGTCAATGTGCATCCAATATAACCAAAAGAGACTTTCTTTTTTGCTTCATGTGGTATTGAATTGCCATGAAATGTTGTACAAGCATTCATGGTACTAAGTGGGTGAATCCAACTAACAGGTTGATGTCAAGTTAAAATTTAAATTGTTCAAAACCTATTAACTTTTGCAGGTTAGATAAGATTACATAAGTTTTGGCTGCAGACTGAGTCCTGCTCTGCTCCTCCTCACAGGCACATTGTTTTGAAATGTACAACATCTGCACCCTCACAGGCATCTTCCACTATAGCAAGTCACGCAACACTGACTTTACTGTTTTTCAGCACACCATGTTGTGAATATTTAACTTTGCCCTTTAATTTGATCTAATTTTGGCTTCATTTGATTGCTTTCCTATTGTTGTGTTCAGGTCGAGACCCATTCTCATCAGCCTCATCTGTACTTTGTGTTTTAGGGCTAATTAACAAACCTTGCCAGGTTAACATGCTGAGCTAAAGATAGTGAACATGTTAAACGTTTATCAGTGATCTCATCCAACAAGATGTAAAACAGGTTTGTGGTAAGCAGTCTAAAGAACATCAAATGACTTGTTCAGGTTGGTTTATTGCATAACAGAGAGGGTCAGGGTTAGCTGAGAAAACAAAAGTTCAATAACAAAAGGCTAAAAAATGATGAAAAATAAAATACTGATCAATAGAAAAAGAGGAACAGAGGCAGCAGCATCTAGTTAATCATTGCTGCAGCGCTAACTCGTTTTCATTCAGGTATATTTGAGAGACATTAAAGTCGTAGTAGGAATTGTCGTCTGTCACCAGAGGAATTTTTCAAGTTTGTTTGTTGTGATAACATACTGACATGTGAAGGGGACTGCCACAGTACGTGACAATGACAATGACAAAGCTTTTTTTTTTATCTTCACAACACTGCAACCACACATGCATAGCTAAAATACTCGCAACATTTAAAACCTGTGCTGTTATCCAACAGGTTCCCTTAAAGCTCTTGTCTCGCAGCAGGAGCTTCTCAGGTGCAATTGAAGGACAGAAAATCAGGTTGACTGAAGTTCAACACGGGTTTGAAACTTTCTGTCTATACAAATGCATATAAGCTTTATTGTATTTGAGTAATAGCACTTTAAACTGTTAATGCTTTGCTTATCATTTCTGTCTTATTTTTTAAGATTGGTCCCAGACACACTGCAAGGATGAAGGGTCTCATTTTCCTTGTTGTGAACCTGGCAGTGTCTACGGCACTCTTCAAACAACCAGTAAGACTTCATTTCTTGTTGTTCTTTCTGCATAATTTTAGAATTTATTACATTAGAAAAAACGTCACTATCTAATTCATACTTTTGCCTCTAATTCTGAGCTATGATCCAAATTGTTTTTCCTTGCTTTTGAAGTTACTTTTTTCCTGTTTAGAGACTTTAAATTATTTATTTCTTGAAAATATAGTCATTTATCTGCACTTACTTTGCCTCTGTGCTGCTGTAGCACTTAAATTTTCTTATTTCATAATGTTAATTTATCTGTAGTTTAATTATTGACATTTTTTCTGATCTACACTGATAAGGCACATTTTAAATATTGTGAATTCTTGAGCATCTGACAAAGATCTGGCTAAAATATTGACTATTTAAAATAAAAATAGAATAAAATATTGAGTGTTCGTCAATAGCCAGCAGGTACATCCAAAAATGTGCTTCTATGTATTCTGTTATTCTATGTTATATCTTAAAATTATATCATTACATTCGTTAATTTAATCAATTTTTTTTACAGAGGCACCAAATGATAGTGGGTAAGAAGAAATATTTACCTTTTTTCTTTTCATGTAAATTAATTCTTTTAACAGTTTTATTTTTCATTAATCCATGTAAGGATATAAGGCAGCATCTCATCTATTTTGTAGAAATTGGTGAAGACATGGACATCACAGAAGCGAACAAGGGTAAAGTTTAACACCTTCATAACATTAATGAACCTTGTGGTAAAAATTTTCCCACATCATATCTGAAAGAGGACTTTTCTTGCAGATTCACTACTCATTAACTATTAGCAAATAATTTCTGATTTCTTAGATCGAATTTTGTATTTAACTCTTTATTTTTTATCTTAGGCCTTTTACACGACGATATCCTGAAGGTGAGTTCACTATTTTTTCAAACAAATAAGTAAAATAAGAAATGTGTGTTTAAAATGTGGCAGAGTTTTCAACTAACAAGTGTCATATTTATTTTAGCCAAGGATTCAAAGGAGTGCAATTATTTATGACAATCAACTATGGGAGTCCCCAGTTCCTTATGTTTTGGAAGAAAGCCTTGGTAATTATTTTTTATATTTATACTCTATATTTTTATTTTCAGCATAATAACCCAGCATGTTTGTAGCTGTCCAGGAGAGGCACACCTATGGGGTGTGCTTTTCAAATGTTTTCTCTGCAAAAGAAGTAATTCAAAAGAAAAGGAAAATAAGAAATATGCAAAAGAAATGTATTGTGTAATTGTTCGCCAAGCAGTCCAGTTCATCCAGAATTCAAGGCTGAAAATTTGATAAAAAGTTTTAGAGGAAAAAATTACAAGAATTTCCTCAAGAGCAAGCACAGCTGTAATTTTGATAATAAACACTGTCACAACTCCACCCAAGGAGCCATACCTGCTTCGCCAGCATCTCGTTCACTGGCATTTAAATGGCTACAAACACTGGATACTGTTATTGTGGCTAGCTAGCTAGCAAATATCAGCTAACCATAGCTAACATGAACGTAATACAGTGTAAACAAACACTGGTGTTTGAATTTAAATGTGTTTCATTGTATTGAGTGGAGGAAGTACATAAATGTCTAACGTACCATGCATGTTATTAATATTAAAGGAATAACATAGGCGTGTGTATCTAGCGATAATACAAAATTTTACAGGAGGGGGACATTCTTTTTTCCCGTGTTCCCCTCTGGGATACCCAATGTCCCAATGTCAGTCTGAGGGTGTTGAGACATGGGAGTCACGTAGCAGCACCCAGCAAAACCACTAATACATGAAAGTAAACCAAAGCTTCTTGACGAAAGCTAATATTTCAGAAATTTCATTAAAATATTCTCACACAGTGCAAAACAACCACCTGCTCTTTCACCTGAGCGTAGAAGGAATTTGTAAGAACAGAGTGTCAGAATAACAAACACAAGCAAGATCAAATGTATTCATGTTGTTAATTCTTTGTTCTTCCCTTTAACACAATTCTCAACGATGGAAGAGATGAATGCTAAGGGAGTCATCTTGAGGGCCTTGGAGCAGTTCAGGCTGAAGTCATGCATTGACTTCAAGCCAAGGGACTCTGAGAATTATTACATCTCTGTCCAAAAGTTACAGGGGTATGTCTTCTTTCTTTACCATTTCTCATTATTTGTGTTTTTTTTAGTTTTCTAGTTCATTTGTTACGTATGTCCTTTACAAATAACTCAACACTAAGGGCTATGCTAAGAAATTTTGACCATATTTGGCATTCGGGGGTTGTGTCTGTATTTAAATGAGCCTGTTTGACACACAAGTAGATTGCTGAAGAAAACAGGTGGTCACTGCACGAAGTTGTGCATGCTTGACAAATATCAGTCACTGATAGTGAGAGATATGGAAGTACCACTGTAATATAGATATATAGGAATTAGAAGTGCAAATGTAGCTGTAACTGATGATTACTTTTTCTGTTCTAGATGTTTTTCATATATTGGGAGGGTTGAACCCAATGGACAGGTCCTCTCTATTGGGAGATACTGTGATGGGATTTCCACTGTTGAACATGAGTTCCTTCATGCTCTTGGCTTCTTCCATGAACAGTCCAGATATGACAGAGATGATTATGTGGAAATTAACTTCGAGAACATCATTGAAGGTCTTGCTAAGACTTTACTCAAAAAAAAAAAACTTTTCTTTATGTGTTCTTGATATGTGTTATGCCAAGACGTACTAAGCTTTTAGAGGGGGTTAAAAATCTATCCAACAATAAGTACATAAACTTAGAATCAATTTTGTTTAATTAACAAACTCATGACATTATGTCAAAATAATTTATTAGTATCATTATATTGTTTTTTGGCTTGTGTCAATTCCCTTTTTGATGTGCCACTTGCCCACACTTATCATTATCAGCCTTTCTTATTTACAAGTCAGAAGATAAACGTGCACATAATTCTTCCATTTTCAACATATTTTCATTGATAGGTTGAGTCATATTTATTGTCTAATCAATGATTACTATAGTTAGTAGATTTGCTTCAACCAGCTATGCCTCTGTTAGCTTTCTTACCACAGTTAACTGTAATTATTAATTTTTTTTTTCTTAATCAAGGTTTTGAGAATAATTTTGAAAAAGCCAGCAATGAAACGGCTACAACCAACGGAGTCCCGTACGACTACTGGTCAGTGATGCACTACAGCCAGTATGCATTCAATAATGGCAATGGGACAACAATTGTGACCAAAGATCCAGATTTCCAGGATATCATTGGTCAAAGGCTGGAAGTGAGTCCAAAAGATGTTTTGGAGTTGAACCTCCGCTACGAATGTAGTAAGTTCTTGTTGTTTGGAGTTTTTAGAGACCAGCACCCAGTTTTAGGATTTATTTTGGAATGTTTGCTTTAGCAACTAAAACCTGTCAAATTGGTGTCTCAGCTCAGCCAGATCCCACTTTCAAGTCACGAGATTTCACGGGATTAAATGTTATTTGTCCACTGATACCCACACTTTAATGAATGAGCTTCTGATGATGAGTCATGTGCAAGATGAGACAGCTGATACACAAGCCTGAACCAGCATTATGCTTTATGAACTCCCATCAAAACAAGTTTCAAGGTTCCTAAACATATTTCAGTGTCCTAGTGTAGTTGAAAATGCAACTAAAGGAATGAAACTGTAATTGAGGTTTTGTCAGTGAAAATGTAGCAAAATCTCAAATATGTTTATACCTTCAAGAACTTTGCTTTTATTGAAACTCTTTTTTTAATGTGATATTCCAACTTGATAAGCGCTTCTCCATCCTGTGTTCTTCATTCAACTCCACAGACTCAACCATTGCATTCAAGATGTTCTGCAGCTTTTCTGACGAGACCATGTGTCACATGGAAAACTGTTCACACAGTGCTGTCAGCTGGGAAATGGTAACACATGCGAATGGGGGTCCCAACTCTGACCACACTGGTCTAGACAATAATGGTAACCATGGTAAGTTTCCCAGTTTGAAATTTTTCAGTTCATTGTTTAATGATTTAATATGACTGGGATGCCATGACTCGTGCAACATCCTGTTATTTAGTTACAAGACAGTTGCAGACAGTTTTTCTCTCTAGGATCTCTGAACCTTCAGTAATCTAAACATGGCATTAAAGACCCTTTAAACACTAATTTTTAATTGGCATATGATAGAAATCTCTATATCTAGACAAATTTTTACCTAACAACAAAACTTGTCAAACTTGTGTTTAAAGTGGAACAATAGCTTCTTGAAACTTCTTCAACTTAAATCTCGCTGATATATCGTTTACTCAAATTTTTTGTACTGTTTATGTAGATGTTATTTTTGAAGGTCTGCCTTATCATATTATGTTGGTACAAAAACATTTTAGGTGAGGATGAAGGTTACTTCATGCATGCTAGCACTGCATCAGGATACGAGGGAGACTCATCCAGGCTGGAGACCCCAATGATGGACGTCAAAAGGGAATGTAATGTCCAGTGTCTCCAGTTCTACTATTACCACAGTGGGAGCGAGTCGGACCAACTTAACATCTGGATCAGAGAGTTCCGGAATGAATGGGACGTCACTGGGACCGTCCGTCTTGCTGGACAGATCACCGGTAATGTGCAGCTATATGATTATCTGGTATCATCTACTTTATGGGGTATTTTAAGACTCTAATGAACAACGAATGCTCTAGGAGCTACACTTGAGAGCGCAGCCATTGATAGCAACTCTTCCCTCAGGTCCCCGAACATCTCACTGGCAGCTCCACCATGTTTCTCTGAATGCCACCAGGCACTTCCAGGTTGAGTTTGAGGTTCGCAAAGGCGCAGGAAACTCATCAGGTGGCTTCTCAATCGACGATATCAATCTGTCTGAGACTGAATGTCCACATGTCACCATACAGATCGATGATTTCGAGAACACTTTGAACACTAGTGATTATGGAACCGTTATATACAGTCCACTGCAGTACTCCAGGGGGGGCTATGCTTACACAGTTGGAGTAGAGCTGTTCGAGAGGCACGTCGGACTGTTTGTGCGACTCTTGTCTGGTAAATATGATGATGAGCTGGAGTGGCCTCTCCCACAGAGGCAGGTGACCTTCCAAATGCTGGATCAGACCCCGAATATCCAGCTGCAAATGTCCAAACAAAAGAGCATCACCAGTGACTTGGCAGGCACTAATGGTAAGTTTAAAAGAACTCAAAGTAGTCTTTGATAAAAATGAAAAAGCCTCAGTCTTGCACATTATATGTAATGATATGTTCATTTCTGGTTGTTTACCTTTAATGCTTTATATGTTTTCTGTACTCAGGTACCTATCTTTGGGGCAATCCGCGTGAAGTTGGGAGTCCATTTGAGCTTAACAACGAGACCCTCTTAGCTGGACCTGCCCTTGGCAGAAACTACTTTACAGATTTGGATGAGATGAAGCGCAGACAATTCCTCAAAGGAGGGGCAGCCATCTTCGCCTTCAGTTTCGAAGGCAGGCTCACAAAAAATGTTTCACTGCTTTACATGATTTTTACTTTTCCACTTGGATTTCTTCAACAAACATACTTTAAAAACATTTCAACTACCTTTAAACTTAAGTGAAAATTTTGTTCAAACTTTCCACTTTTGCTAGATCTCACTCCTCTAGTCAATGGAAGCGCTCTACCATGTCCTCAAATGAGACCAGTGAAAATAAGACATCCTCCCAAACACATGGAGAGCGGCCCATGCTCACCAAGGTTGGACATTATATTATCAAATTTATTACATTTTCAGCATTTTTCATTTTAGAATATTAGAAAGATGTTAAGTTTAACATGGAAATGAGATTTTAATGGATTTACAATGATGCTTTGCATTTTTTAGGGTCTCTCCAACTTTCCATCCTCCTCCCAGAACAACGGATGACAGCAGGTACTCAGATTTACTCACATTGTAAACTTGTAGTACTTTGTTAGCTGTAAAAAAGTGAATTTTGAAAGGTTATAAGATGTTGTTGACAATAATCCATTACTGCAGAAAGAAGCCTGTATCTACACAAAATATTTTATTTCCTTTTAATTATCAGCAGGCTTTATAACTATAAGGTATAGGTGAAAATGTTATGTCTTTACAATCATGCTCTACATTTTACAGGTTCTTAACCACTTTCCGTCCTCCTCCTCCTCCCAGAACAACAGATGACAAAAGGTATTAAGATTTACTCACATTTTAAACTTGTAGTAATTTGTTAGCTGTAAAAAACAAGTTTTAATGAGTCATTAGATGCTATTGACAATAATCAACGACAAGATAAAGAGAGCTGTATCAACACAATATATCTTATTTTTAAATTTTAATGGGCTTTATGACTGTGATGCTTGTGCAAAAAAAATGTATCTGTGTATTATTTTATTTATTTCATTCCAAACCTTTCTGCTGCAGCATTTTCGGCTTCTGTCCCGGTCTCATGGCATCTCCTTTCCTCACCCTCCTGCCTGCATTGATGCTCCTGATGCGTTAAAGTGCATCTCCTCACATCCTCATCTTACCTCTGCACATAAACAAAGCCAACAAGTTTGCCACTGACTGAGTAAATCAGCACCTTTTACCTTTTCTTATATATTTTTTTGTGGTTCCTCTGGGCATATAAAAAGAGAAATGGGTAAGAAATAAAGGCAGAGACTGTATATTAGGGTAGTTTTTCAGGTACAGCTTAAAACAACGTATTTTGAGTAATAAAATGCCTGAAACACTGTGGATATGCTTTGATTATTTTTTAACCAAATAAGTGTCACAATTTTGATTATGTGTTGCAGTTTACTCTTAACTTGTGCTAATTATTTACCAAAACTTTAATACAACTTTTTAAAAAATTTTACTGCTTTTGTACTGGTTTATACAGAGGAAAGGTTGCTGTTGGACATTATTTTTGTGTACATACCTACTAATGCTTGCAATAACATAGTTATATTCCTGATCATCCTCCTTATTAGAATTTGGATTGCGCGGTGATAACTCTTTAAAATCAGGAAACTATTTTCTGGAATCTGTTACTATGGATTTTTTTAAATTTTCAAATAAATATTTATCAGAGCAGCATTTGGTGTACTGAAAGCAGGTTTTACTTGAATCTAAGTATTCATCCATCATTTCTTCCATCACTTCCCTTCTTACTCTAGGGAAATGGGGGGGACTTGATGGCACAGCCGTTCAGATTTCTTCTTGTTTAACCAGTCCCTGAAATGTGAGATACCGAGTGTTGACTCCTCCACCATCACTAAAAGAAATTGGCCACTTGAGGGCAGCAAAAACAAGCCATAAACACATCAACAATACTATCACCTGTCACCTACTATCAACTTTAAGTTCATAAGACAGACTTGTTTGGAAGACTTTATACACCAAGCAGCTATAAAGAAATATTAAAATTGAATTTTTTGATTTTATTCAGAATTAGTATTTTTGTTCTGAATGGAAGTCCAGTGTCAGTTCAATGTTCTCTCAACTCTGGTTTTGATTCCCTCTAACTTTTAAAAGAAAAGACTTCAGCTGATAAATACACTACTCTACAAACCAGCTATGCTAATTTAGTCTGATTTGTATTACTAAGCAGCTAGCAGTCAGTGAGTTGGTCAGAGGTTGTTTTTTTTTTTTATTATTACAGGTTATTACGGATAAATGACCTGTGTGTGGACTCTACACCCTGTCTTCCATAAGCAATGACAACATCAAGATTTACAAAAAGTAATCACATTTATTTCAATCAATCGTACATGATCACCATATATTATTCCTAACCACTTACTTTGATTTTCACATCACATGTTCTCATGCATCACTGATGCCCTCTGATATACATCTCTCTAGCCTCTGGGTACATCCAATACACCATAAAGGAAAGACATTTGTGCTACAGAATGTAGGCATGGCTTGGCCAGTCCTGGCTCCTTGGTAGTTGTCACTGTCTCTCTGTCTGCCCCAGAAGTCACAGTTGAAAGAGAGTCTCTGAATCCAATTTCTAAAACTTAGACCAGGTTCCTGTGTGTCTCTGTGCCGGTCCAAGCTGTGGCCTGCGAGCTGACTCCAGGCAGCCCCGCACCTCTAGCCAATGGTAACACCGAAGCCACACTGAAACTTGTTCTTGCGATGGTTGAGGAAAGCCCCTAAGGCCAGTGTGAGAGGCAGCGGCACCAGTTTCTTTTCAAGTGTTGCTCCAACCACCCAGTTACTGTCAACTGAGCCTGCAGAGAAGAAAGGTGAAAAGGGTTAAATGCTTTTGAGAGGAAAATCTGCATTTGATTTGCAATTTTCAAACAGTCACTTCATCTAAGCAGAGGAAGAGGAATTTGGATCTTTTCCTAAAGTAAAGTAATTGATATTTCCACAGTGAAGAATTACTCTGCTACAAATAAACGTCCTGCATTTTAAATTCTACTTAAGTATACAAAGGTCGCGCCTCACTTTATGTACCTAGTTACTCCTCAATGCTATTAATTTACGGGCTATGTTTGATTTTTATACTGTTCTCATTTACCTTTAAAGAGCAGGTTAGCTTTGGGAACGTCCAACTGATAACCAAAGGATGTTGTGGTGTCTTGCATCCTCGTGCTTGCTTCAAATTCAACTCCTACCTGCAACTGTAAGAAAAAGATGGGATAGAGGATTGGTAAGATAAAGGAACTTTTGTAGCAGTAATTAAAATGATATTAGGGTTTGGTGGTCAGTAAGACACTTGAAAAACTACTGAAATTGAGGAGATACTTGAGACAACCATGACTGACACACAAAAAAAAATATCCACATCGATAAATTTAGATACCTGATCATTGGCTTTGTGATAGTATGTAGCATGAGCTCCTGCTCCTCCTAAAGTTAGTGTAGCTACGTAGTTTTCTCCTAATGAAAGAAAAAGGATTCAAATGTCACACATAATACATAAAAAAAGAGGGAATGATGCACTACTTTATCACACAGAAAAGTACATTTAAGAAATGTCCATGGTAAATTAACATGTTGGGAACTAGTCCCTAATATTATACGTTGAAACACAAGCATGTTGGTTTTACCTGTGTATCTGCCCAAGAGGGAGGTTACAGTTCCTTCCTCCCCTGGTCTCCTGTGGTACACAAGCTCACCACCCAGAGCAAGTCCTGGTGTGATGGACTGGAGATAGTGGGCCACCACAATACCTAAGGGACAGTAGCAAGAGCTTAGATTACAATAAACTGTCTTGTCCTTTCTCTTTTGTATTTATAGTACGAATTTCTCTCTCTCTTTCTCAGGTTGTCTTGTTCTTTTTTCATTTTTTTCTTATTCCTCCTACAGCCCATGGCATTTCTCCAGACTGTCCTATCCTTCCTTGGCTATGTTTGTTAGCTCTAATGTGTTCTGATATACTCTTCCCTTTCTACAAGTTATAACAAACACTGCTCTGCAACAATCATACCAGATCCAACAAGTATGTCTGGATTTCCAAGTGTCACAGCGGAAGTGAAGTCTTCACCACGATACTCCATGTCACACTGCCAGTTCACAAACTTATGCTGCTGCGTCTGCAACACATAGTTTATAAATGTCAGTAACACTTAACCTGAAAATAGAAAACATCTGAATTGCTGTTCATTTTACTTATCTACAAACCTGGATGGCAATTTTGGAGCGCACAGCAGTCGTGAGCTGGTGGATGACCTGAGCATTCAGGCTGCCAGTATTGTCCATATCTCCAACCATGACTGGGAATGACTAAAGGGGAAAAAAAACACACTTGAATCAGCTTTCAAGTTATTTGACACACTGAAACTGTACCATCTGTATTAAAAAAGGTAGTAACAATGTTATAGAGAGCTATAGGCTGCATAGTTGAGTCTGGTTTAGCAGCTGCTTATGTGCTCCTTGCTTGCAGAGCAATTTTTTTTCATGAAGGTCAATCTAAAGACTCTTTCAGTTTTAAACCAAGAATAGGACATAACAGGTCATTCAAATAATGTAACTCAACTAACTATAACCAATAAATGGCTTAATGTCACGGCATCTGCATTTTTACAGTTGCTTTGCATGCATATTTCTGCAGTCTGCTTCAGCATACATTTGTCTCTTTTTTTTAGTGTCCAAAGGCAAACACAGTCCTTCCTTCCTTCCATCTCTTTTTAAATTCAAATTTTCTAAGACAGACAACACAAAGAAAGCAATTTTATCTATGCAAAATATTAATAAAAGCTTTCAGAGATATGCAGTTTTAATTGCTAAATAAAAACATGAACACAGGCTTCATTTAGGAGTCAAACCTTGTGACGATTTGCCAGTGAAATCAGAGGAAACTTATTTTTCCCATCAATAGAGGGGAAAACAAAGTGTCGACCACAGCCAAGCAGATTTACAACCCAAAGTTTAAATACTAACATCATTTACAGATTTTGTTGATGTGATGTGAAAAAAGACCATTACCTCTGCTGGTCCAGTCTGTTTACTGCCAACGTAGGTGGAACCGAATCGATAACCAGATTCCCCCAGGGTGCTGAGAGTAACAGTATGGCTGACCTGGAAGTGGTTACTCAGACCCTTGTTGACAACTAACCGCACACCTTCCATCTGCAGAGGGAACACGTCTGAAACCAACAAAGGGCAAAATAAGTCTCTAAGTCACATAAATTCATAGTTATTTACAATATTACTATCGTGATACTGTGTTTTTACAATTCCGTAATTTAAACTCCAGGTTTAACAAATATAAACAAGAAACTATATTGCTGAAGAACTGCCCGGGATGTGTATCGATTACGTTTACAGATTTTCTAACCTTTACATTTGCGATGACACTCCTCATATGTGCCTGGGTTTGGAAGTGAAGAGTCTGAGTCTGATGTCTCCTGGCCAGACCCAGATGTTGGAGGGACGGAAGACACTGAGGGCATAGTGAACCCTGGAGGGACGGACACCAAACCTGGGACCCCTTGACTTCCCCCAGCTGCAGCTGGGGCAGGGCTGGGGGAGGTGGCAGCCAACACACTGCCCATACTCTGGTACTGTAACAGACTAGTAAAGTGATAGACAGTGTATCAGTAATCAATCCAGATCTTGTAATATATCAATGTATTACAATGAACCGTTGAGGGCTACTGATAGTTAAGCTAATCCCTGAGAGTCAAAACATGTTAGTGCATTTAAATAAACAATGGTTTGCAGTACTTGCAAGGTTTAGTTTACACAGATTTGTTTTAGGATTAGCATTATCCACTTTTCATACAGTAACGTGTATCCAATGCACTTTGACACAGTAAGGTCTAGAAACGTTACTTAACTTGGCTAGCTGTAGTGAGTGATTTGTCCTACTGTCCTGTTAGAAACAGCAGACTGGTTGAAGCTAAGGCCCAGTTTAGTCAGACACTCGACATATATAACAAATAACAATAAATTCTCTCAACCACATGAAATATCGATCTGCGACTCGTGGTTTACTACAGATGCCACTATCTGTGATTAGCCAGCAGCCGAAACTAGGAGCTAGCAGTATTTAACCTGTGAAGGCTAACGCTAGCTAGCAAGGTTGGTTGCTTGCTTGGTTAGCTGGGTGGCTAGGTAGCCATGTGGAGTCGACCACGAGATTTGCTGCTCAGTATATGGAAGACACGGTAATTACAAATGCAGTGGGTGAAAGACTACTCTAGCAACCAACCCTTCTTTACGAAAATAATCATTAAACATTTTGATTTCACAAACGTTACTCACGCTGACTGTCTGGGTCCAGGGGTATTTCAACGCCGGTAAAGTTCACCACAACGTCCGCGACCGTAGTTTGACAAGTCCCGCCTATTTTCCGTGACTCATTCGTTGATTGGCCAGTGTACATTATACTTTGACCGCTATTGGCTTGAATCGCAGTTGGGACAGCCCACTCCTGGTGACCTATGACGGAGTTCATTCGCTCAACATTCGCTTCATTCAATCTCCTACTGAATGACATTCCAAGGGTACACCTATTTTGGAGCCGCAGTATGATTTTATGTACAAAATTACAGATGTATGTCGCCATATATTACAAAATACAAATTTACGTAAACATGTGCATCTTTGTGGGGCTTTTAAAGAGAAGCACAGACGTCTAAACTGGCTCAGTTGGTAAATGGTATAATTAAATATTCAGTAGGCCTAATTAAATTGCATGCAACTGTAAACTGTGAGCTTTGCGGTTTCAAACTGGCTCCTGTCTTACCAAGCAGTAATATTTAGTTAGCTGGATGACAATTTTTGTATAAAACTTAACCAGGTTCAACCAAACTGAACAGGTCCTTGTGTTGATTTTACACCAACTAGTACTCTGGTGTGTGAGACAAGCTCATGGTTTTCTCTGTCTGAGCAGCTCTAAAACACAAATAAAACCAGGGATTAAAAGCTCATACAGCTTCTCTCTGAATTTCATGTGTCTAACTTTCCTTCATGCTCTCTTCAAGCAGAATAGTGACCCTTTTCTGATGCGTTTCTAAACTGTATCCCAGTGGTGGAATCATAAGCATCTGTCTGAGAGGCTAAGACCAGCTCCATCAGCGGTGCTAAGACAGCATGCCAATCCCTTCTGGAATCTGATGGTAATTCTAGCTTTGACTTCACATTTTCATTCCTAGATTTTTAACATCTCCATTTAGTTTTCAGTGGATAATATACAAGTGTGCTGCTGTATGCCAGGAACTGCAGTTTGCTGTAAACTCAAATTAAAGAAATTTTAAATAGATCAATATACCATTCTGTGACAAAGTATTGAACAGAAATCTTCACTTGGAATTTTAATGTGTTGCCATTATTTTTTGATAAAAGCCAAAGTCATGATTCTCCTGAAAATCCATAAAAGCCAAGTGAGGCTTTTGAAAACCACCATGTGAATGAGTCACAGCTTACCTGCAGAGCAGACAGCTGGTAGTGAGAACTCATCAGCTTTGTCCAAATCTTTGTTGACTTCTGTTGTGCAGCATGAGGACAACTAATAACCCTTACCCTTTAAATCCTGTAAAACTCAAGGTAATCTTCTTGAAAGAAGAGGATACTATCTACTAGCAGGGCTGCTAGTATTTGCTGTCTTTTAAGCTGGAGTGCCCTGATATTTCCAGCATTCTACATACATCAGGTACCAATTTAACACAGTCATTTCTATACATACATTTTGATTAGCTTCAACTATATACACACAATATCCATTTGAACCAGAAAGTGGAGCCTATTTTTTTCTCTAATTTTAGCAATTGCAATTATTCCCATTTAATTACCAAATATATGGAGCCCCTTAGATCCAGCATCCACACTCAACTTGTTTTCCCCGGCCCAGCCCTGTCATTTTTTTACCTGGCTAGCTGGTCACCACCCCTCAGTGTTTCTCTCCCTCTCTCTCTGTCACGTTGGCGTAGCTTCCACTTACCATATTAGGAATATGCTACAGAATGAGCCAAATTCCCAGCCATTCCCGACACAGTTTAATTACATAGCGGGCTGCACAATAGGAAATGCTGTCCTCCTCAGAACTTCTTGTTGCCCTGTGTTGTGCCTATGTGGCCTTCCACACATTCCTATTATAAAATCAGATGGTGGATGATTCAAGGTATGTGCAGCCTTGCTTGTTTAGTGATGTTAAGTCCTCCATTACCTGTATTAATAATACTACCTGTGAATGTTAGCCATGGAGTCCCCGGGATTGAGTGCGTGTGGTGTGAGACAGGTTAAATCCCACCTGTAGAGGTAGGCTCGTTATTATTTCAGTGACATAATTATTTTACTTATGTACGTTGACAACTGTTTCTAACATAGGTTTCCATTGAGGATAATGGGGAGCTTCACCATAACTGGCTGCAGATGCACTGTTTTTATTTTTTTTATTTTATTTATTTATTTATTTTTTGTACATTGTGTTAGAGGAACCCATTGTGCCTTTTTTTAAATTGATCTCATGTTTTAATGCTGTCTCTGAGTTTGCAGTTTCCTTGTAGTTTTTAATCCTGACTGCACTGTTGGGGGCGCTGGTTGGCTGGTTTGCTGTGCACTTGCATGCAGATAAGTTCTGCACTACATAAGGCTGTTGGTTTGTAGTGACAGTGGGTGTGTGTCGATGTTGTGTGTGCGTGAGTGTGTGTGTGTGTGGGTACAGAGGAACAACCTTTTATTTAATTGCATCTTTTCATTCATTATCATTTCTCTTGCAGGTCTGCATATGGACAAAAGGCTGAAAAGAGGATTTGAACTGCATAACTTAACTGACAAAGTTGAGATAAACAGGGTTGTTGCACTGAGAGGGTAAATTACCTGAGTCCTCATTAATCACCTGTAGGACCAGCTTTACGGATTATTTAAAGCTACAGACAGACAGTGGAGTGATATTACCGATGTACTATAAAACAAAGTACAGCAGAGGAGCTGTAAAAAGAGCCAACACAGATTAAACACTTAATATCAGTTTTACTAGTGCAATCATATCACAAAGATGCTGATTAGAACAGAATTGCATGTGATGCTACATTACAGTATAGTATGCCTCCTGTATTCAAAGCAGCTGATATTAACAAAGTCATTTCTGATGTACATATGCCTGTTAATACCCTAAAATCCATAGAACACGTAACTTTTGCCAGGGAGAGGCTAGTGATTAACTTCAGCAAGGTGCCTGTTAAGATGTTAATTGTTAATTGCTTGTTCTTGTGACATCATTTTTTGTATATTCTCTTTACTGAATAATCTAACAAATATTAAAATAAACCATTCACTAGTCACTAGCATTCACCACAGTCACATGAAGACAGCAGTTATACCTTATATTCTTAACAAAGAAAACTCAAGCATTGATATAGTTGTGGAAAGGAAAGGGTGAGGTGGTTTGCCTACTGTATGCAGCAAGAGTTAAACAATTTTTAAGGAATAGCTTAACATTTTTGGTAATATTTGTAGAGAGATGTATGGTAAACATGGAGCTTCCTCTGGCGGCCTGTTAGCTTAGCACAAAGACTGACAACAAGGAGACAGCCATCTTTGGTTAGAGTTAGAGTTGGCCAGCTTGAACTTCACTGCTTCATTCCATTGTACAACATTAATCCCCGTTAAATGGCAAATTGTTTTGAGGTTCAGGTTTTTGGATGACTTAAGCAAAGGAGTAACAGTGTATTAATTTATTTAGAATTTCAGGTGCTGGTAGATTTTGTCTGTGCTGTCATCAACTTTTCTAGTGTTAAGGTGAGGCTTTTCTAATTGGCTACTCGATGTAACATTATATTTATCAGAAATTTATATTAAAAATGTTCAATCATTGTCTTGATGATTGAATTTTGCAGCTTTTTGACCTCCTAGATATTTTTCTGGTGAGCCTCTTATCTGTTTGGATGAAACAGAACATTATCAATAAAAATTTGTAAGGTTTCAATATTCGTTGTGCAGTCTACCACTATTTTTCCTTTGTTTGCTACTTTTGTTTTACACCTGGACCCACTTTGGATTGGATATGCACACTCTCGACCTTCTTTTGCATCTATTCACTTGTTTTGGTCATTCAACAATCGGTGGTGTATCAGTAGCCTGGGGCAAAAGGTGGAGACTGGAGGTACTCCTGAGGTACCCCTATCTCACAACTGTGCTTGTGTAGGAAACCGGTGGACCATTAAAGGTTTGCTCCCCTGTAATCTCCTGGCAGTCACTCTCAGTGTTTCTACTCCTGTCAGTCGCCTTCACATTAATACACATTAATATCTGAGTACAAACACTCACTCTGATGAGCTTCCCCTCTTCTTGAGGTTCTTAAGGTTGGTGATGACTGACAGCTTTGCTCTCTGGTTGTCTGCAGGCTTCTCTTCATTGACCGAAGCTGAGGAGGGACTCTCAGGTGCAGAGACTTCTGCATCTGACACAAGCCTGGTTCTACCTCAGTGGAGGGACAGTTTTCTGAGCACAGATTTCAGGAGGCAGGATTCAGAGGAGGGTTTTTGGCTTTATATATGTTTCTGGCCATTGGCACAGACTGAAGATCATGTATATAAAATATACAGCACAGAAATTTGTCAGAAAAATAAAAGGAATATAGTTAGTTTAAAAGAAAATTTGGTGTCAACAACAGAAGCACATAAATCTCTTATGTGAAATAAATTAAGTTGTTCAAAACTGTGTATTTATACAGGAACCCATCACCAGTATCCTGTTTGTTGCTTACAGCTTAATAGCTTTTGTGATGTCTTGAGTACCCTTTCCTGTAATTATTAGCATTTTATATTCTACATCTCATGATTAAAAACCTGACATATGTTAATGGTGATAATACTAGGCAATCTCGCCCCCTATAGGCCCGTGGAACATGTGCAGGTAGGTTTTAGCGCATATTTTGCCTAAGGATGTATTATTAGAGTTCTTGTAATAGTTTTTTTCTTATAATCTATGATTTTGCGTCATGCGCCACTGAGCAACATTCATAGGAATTAACATGACTCCGCCTTCGACGCTGTGTCAAGTTCTCCTTAATACCTCCATGCTCTTTTCCCAGTCAGAGAAAGATGCTGCGTTCACGTCGTTGCATACACCGAGCTCGTCAAAGCAAGTGACGCAAACTGTGTTTTCATAGGGCCGACGCCCTCAGGCTCAAACGTCACTCTTGTCTCAGGAAGCGCTTCGTTTAGTTTGACGCTTTCGAAAGTTTCACAGTTAAACCCCCATAGTTGGCACGTCTCTCCAAAAAGAGAAAGAGAAAAAGAAATGAAAGTAAAAAAAGGCGATAAATATTACAAAATTTTGTTGTGATTTTTCTAAATGACGTAATAAAAGTCGTAAGCCGGTGATTGTCACTCCCCAATCACTTCACATTGCCAGTCATACGAAATGACAGTTAAAAAGTTTTTAAAACATGAGGCTCAAACTAAATTACACCCTCATTGCTGTTATATGTCAGCAAGAAAAATAACACCCGGGCTTTTCAGAAAACGCTAAATTCTCTGCAAACACTATATAGATATATATAAACACAGATTTTCTTGACGTGTAGACCTGCTAGGCTTTTATTTCTCACATGTGAGACTAAAACTATTATGGTGTGTTAGTGCTTTCGCCTCAACCTTAAAAGGCTGCTATTAGTTGTAAAATCCACTAGATGTCACTGTGTTCGTTGAGTTTGAAGTCCTGGAGCTACAAATGCTTTTTTCCCCAAAAGAAACAGAGAAAGCCCCAAAGTTTCAGAGGCTCTCGTGTGCCCATCACCGCACCCACTCAAAGTATTCCCTGTTGTGTTGTTGCCTTACATTAAATCAACAGCTGAAGGGAGTTTGGTAAATCCTTTATGTTTTGAAAAATCCGCCAACTGTTTGATCAAAAGCCCCTACCCTCACTGACCAATCACAATACTATGGGATGAGCTAACAAAAAAAGGACAAAAGTAGATTTGACAAATTTTATATAAAATAATATTTACAGCTTTTGTCAATGATACAACAATACACATATATGCACACAAACAGACCTGAAAGTTAATGTGAACATAGGTTTTTAAAATGGCAGATGAAACCTTGTAATGTGCATTATCAAGCATCGTTTAAAAGGTGCCAAAATTTTCCTGGTTCAATCTGAGTTGAGGCATTTGTCACATTGAATTCCTCCTCCCTCTCTCTCTCTCTTTATTTCCTGCCACTTCTCTACTATTGTCTATTAATATGTATGTAAAGGCAAAAATACTAAAAAGAAAAAAGGGACACTGAGTTCAAAGAGGTTAGATCCATGTCCATCATTTCCGCCTCAAAACAGTCCTTTCTGTTCAGTCTTGGCTGCATGCAGTGGTACATTTCTTGTCCATGTTTGGAAATCTGGCTGAACACCACAGCAGCTGTAGGCCAGCAGTTTACTCTCAGTGTCCAGGACAGCAGCTAGGTGAGGAGAGGGGGAAACCAACCATGACTGTCTCTTGTCATGGAGTCCAGGAAGAGAAGACCAGCTTGTGGAGGAGTCTAACTTAAGGTGCAGGCTTTTGCTTGTGTGTCATCCAACTGACTGGACTGTCCTGGATGTCCTTTCTGGCACAGAATCTCTTTGGCTGTGTGGAGGTAGTTGGAGGCGAGTTGCACTAACTTTGAGCTAGTAAAATGGAAATACAAGCGCAGATGGAGTCTTTGGAGAGTTGGAGGTGCTATGATGAAAGGTGTGTGGTGTGGTTGAAGGCGAACAGCCACGACTGTGGTTGGGAGATGGAGTCCCTAAAGGAGAGAAAAAGAGTACACATGACATACTGTGATATTAGTGATTGTGTGTTCTTGTGTGTGAATCTGTGTGCATGTTCTTACCATTTTCTGTTAAGCTGCTCCTATGCGGTGAGACAGACACACAGTGTTGATCTTGAGCTCTTATCTGGTTGGAGCCTCTCCCTCGTAACACATCTGCTATCTGCAGAAGATTTACAACATGTTACAACTTTATCTAGGTGACCTGAAGTGAGTGTCAACAAAATAAGAAAAAACAACAAGAATTAAATGTTGCTGGAGAAAACACTGCACCATTCAGGTCTGACCTCTAGAGGGAAGGATACACACATTATTACTTTCCGTTTATGGCTTTATCCATTTCTTTCTATCCTAACCACAGCTGAGTCAAGCAGATTTTTGAATTGCAATATTTTTTAAGTAACTGAAGTAGTAAGTAAATGGAATTTTCCATTATAAAATCTCAGTGAGTGATTGAAGGCTTGGACAATCATAAGAAGGTCTTCTGCAGTCAATTTTTTTTAAACTTTTTGGGTTCTTTTGACACTATCTGATTCAAGCAGAAACTCACAATCATAAAAAAAGCAAATAATTACAACCTAGCAGAATTGGAATATCAGTACAGTCTGTTTTATTATGTACATCGTCTTGCTCTGTCATCTCTTTGCTCACTTTCTTGTTCTTAGCCACCATCACTGGGGTGTCGTTGTGGTAGTTTTTGAGGCTGCTGTCAGCTCCGTTCTTCAGCAGCATCCGGACCGTGTCCACCTGACCTCGGCCACAGGCGCTGTGCAGGGCGGTGTTGCCACTGTATGACTGGCTGTTGACATCACAGCCACTCTGCAACAGGAAAAACAGAAGAAGTTGACACAGACATGATTCATAAAGAAAGTCAGAGTAGACGTAGTTCATCGTGAAAAGTGGAACAAAAGAAAGATCCATGGAGAGGGTGAGTTAGATCAGATAGAAGTTTAAATGATAGATGACAGAAGAAAGAAAGAGAAGAGATCATTCTGCCCATGAGCAACACACCTGCTGGGCAATGATAATGAAGCTCAAGCTATGAATATTTTTCTCCATTCTTTATCTGTTAGCTAGAAAAGAATGACAAACTCAGGGTGCAAAGTATAAGCTGGAAAGAGAAAACCAAACTTATCAAATACAGCTGAGTCACAAACCCCCCTCCCTCTTCCTCCTGCCCACACTCCTCATTACCTCAATGAGGAAGTGGACCATGTCTGTCTTATTGCTCTCCACTGCATGCATGAGAGGACTCTGGCCACTTTTGATGTCCTAGTTAGAAAAACAAAAACACCATGGGAAAAGTCAGGGGATGCAGTGACGGTAAATGAAAAATTTGTGATGTTGTCAACTTAGTCAGCGCTGACTCAGTGCAGCACAGGGACGGACCATAGCATTGATGTCGGCTCCTGCATCCAGGAGCATTCTGGCCAAATCTTTGTGGCCACGCAGCACAGCCAGATGGAGAGGGGTCAAGCCTGTGTAGGGGGACAAAAAACAGGACCTCAGTTTGACAGACACATAAACAGACACATACAGAATAGTCATACAAACTCTTACATGAACCTGTCTGCACATATTCTGCCTCCACATACAGTACAGTATGCACTCTCACAAACATCAAGGCAGGCATAAAGCACATTTTCTACAGAAGAGCAAAAGAAGGGATTCCATTTAGGGTACATTTAACTTAAGTACAGCAACACACATAAAAAAAGTTTTAAACCCATTTAAATTATTGTCAAATTTTTAAAGTAACTGAAAACTTTTAAATCATAGACTGTGACGGGTGCTCATATTGTTGTTTTTGTGTTTTACAGCTGCTTTGCTTAATTTTGGAAGGTTAAAAAACTGCTACCAGATAAAGGTCAAGATGTTTATTAGGACTTGTAGCACCTTAAACTCAAAGAAGTGACACCCTTGAAGCAACTGCAGAGGCCTGAGATTGGTGTGTTTGTTAACTTTTCTTTATCTTTGTCAGGACTCTTGAAGTAGTTTTTGCCCAAGAGCTTTGTTTTTAGCAAACCGAGAGTATTCAATCAATAATTAAACCTGCTTGACATAAAAGTCACCCCCAAATTTCTCTTGGTCTTGTCTGGTCTTGTCCTGTGATTTTGTGTCCTTAAAAATTGTAGTGGATAGATTTTCACTTCACATGGTGTCTGTCACTTTTGTGAATCTTGCACTACATACAACCCCACCTCCATTAAGGCAGACTGAAGAGCTTGTGTGTATTTTTGGGGCTTTCTTCTGTACCTACATTTGTTGCTTTCACAGTAAAAATGTCTCCTGTGCTGTGACATTATAGGCATACTGTGGAGACTTGACATGTAACGCAGAGGAGACCACAAAGGAAGGATATGTCCTCTTCTCTGCTCGCCCACACACCCAAAACAACCTACCTACCCAAACAAGGGTTCATATTTTCATATCCCCCATCACACTTATGTACGATCACTAGTGAGGTAGAGTATGTGGTTGATATTGTGCTAAATGAAAGGAGGGTTGATCTGGCACAAATGACTTCGCTGTGCAAGGCTGACTGAGTAGTTTGGGACCAACAGCCAACAGAGATGAGTTATACGGCTCCATTTACATATGCATGGAATTCAACTCCCAGTAATTATACAGAGAGTTTGAAGTGTTTGAGTTTTGTGGCATTTCTCTTTCGGGTAATTGAATTTTGCCAATCAGAGCTGTCTGAGAAAAGGATATCGGCCTGCATGCAATCATCCAGGAATGCAGATTTGAACTCATCCAACATTCGGCCTGTTCACCTTATTTGACAACCTCAGACTACTTCCTCTTTCCTTAGATGTAAAAGCAGCACAGTAGTCAACATTTTTGGAGGTCCAAGTTGGTGACTTCAACAAACGAGGGATCGGTACGCTCCACAACCAACTGCCTAAACGTAAGAAGAGATTATCTTAAAAAAGTTGATGTGTCAGGTTTTTTAAGATAGTCTCCTTCTATCATAGGTCATGAGCACATTAATCACCCCTCATAGCACTCTGGATCATCTGGTGGTGGTTCACTTATTTTGCCATCGTACTGCTTGCACATGCATTGTACATTATTGCAAACTCTGCGTCAAGAACATCGGTAGACTGAAACCTACCCTCGTAGTTTCTGATCTCCAGGCATGTTGAAGAGGAGGATCTTGAGAGCAGAACAGACAGACAGTCACGCTGGTCATATTCGCAGCAGAGGTGGATCGCCGTTTGGCCGTTACGGTCCAAGGCAGCGGGGTCAGCCCCTCCATTCAACAAAGCCTCCACCATGTTTGCCTGCTGGGTTATTGCAGCCAGATGAAGGGGAGTCTGAGGGGGAGGTTGGGGGCAAAAAGCATGGTTAATCAAACCCTTATATTCAGGTCTATAATCACATAAGACATTTCATTTTTCACAGTGCAGAACAAAGTAGACAGCATTCACAGAGTGTGAAACCCCCCAGAAATGCCGAACAATGCTCCCACTCTGCACTTTCTTCAAAGACTTAGACAAAATATATCTTCAGGGGTGGGTGGAAGTGGATTACAAGTAACACACATGACTAAAAACATATTTTTTAGGGGAAAAAGTTTATTTTTACTTTTTTCAAACAATGACTGTTTTTCTTGTGTAAGTGTATTTTTGAGCCACTAATCCATTTTTCACCTCACTAAATTTGCCAAATACTTTGGTTAAAACTAGCCTTCTCTAAATGTAGGGAGTTAAGGGGGAAAGGGTGAAAAAAGGGCACAAGTAACACAGCTACAAAAAATGTTAAGTTGACAGCTGCTTTGTTTTAACAATGGTGTGATTATATTGGAACAAAATTGCGCATACTGAAAGACAAAACATGTGGCTACAGTGATCTATCAGGCTTTAAATGAATATATTAATTAATAATATTCGAATTAAAGTTCAAATTAAAATGAAAAGTATATTTCTATATTGAGTATATTTCTCAAATAATGATTTTCACTTTCACTTGCGCTATTTTTTGGAATAATTAAACTTTTACTTGAACATGGATTTTTAGGACTCCACCCACCACTGCCTATAATGGTAAAATTTAATATAAGCAGATTTATTTCCTCGTTGAGATGCCGGTATTTCAAAACAGGTGTCTATTTTTATGTCATTGTTCTGACAAAAAAATACTCCACCCAGTTCCACCTAATCTATTCATATGGTCACTCCCACAAAAACGCTTGTCTGCTTTTTGCAAACGAGATCGATCTGAAGTAAGAGCCACAGGATAGTTATCCTAGCAGCAGCATTTCTGGTTCTGCTCGAAGATGACAAAATCTGTCTTCTTGCACCTCTAAATCTTACTATTCAACACTTATATCCCAGTTGCAAAACCAGATTCAAAAAAAAGAAGTAATACTTTGGAGTATTTCTGGCCTCTGTGCTGTAAGTGGTGTTTGTTATAGGCACAAGCATATTTCCCTGTTTAACTGTTCATCTTATTTTTTTGTAAATAAACTTCTGCTTGACAGACACTCAGACAAATTGAATCAATGAACACCAGACAGGAAATTGAAATGTGAAAAGATATTAACTTACAAAGCCTTAAAATCACAATCACATTATTGTAAGTGAGGTTAG
>JAPZDV010000025.1:8181257-8196629 GCA_029814665.1 Acanthurus lineatus
AGGTTAGAGGAAGAGTGCTGTTATTTCTGGTAAATGCCTCCTTTCATTTCTAACCTGTTCTACAGGTTAAAGGTCAGAGACACAATAAAGTTATGCCCATAAGGACGGGCCAACGCCTAAAATAAATAAAAAAGAAACTGTGTCTCGTAACATTACTGTTATTACACATTAAATCATGCAATGCGGGCACAGCTATTGTGTGCCTATCCCCACATACATGACAAACACCGATTCACACCCAACGTAAAAAAAAATCATAGTTGTCAGCAATCAAATCTGAGTGGCTGACAGTCCAAGATAAGACCTTTGAACCATGTTTTACAGAGCAAATACCAAGGAAGGCAACAACCCCAGCAGGAGGTTTTGTGATTAAATCAAAATGGGGAGGAACCTGCTCTGAGAGACAAACAGTCTGCAAGGACAGGGAAAACACATATTACACACTGTTCACTGGGTGCTTCCCTGAATGAAGCGACCTAGCAGTCAATGAAATTACTTAAGCAATCTGGGATGTTCCTTCAGCTGAGGTCAGCATGTATCATCCTTTAATAATTATGTCACCTGTCAATTCCGGCAAGGAGTCGATGAATACTTAAAATAAAGTAATGCAGTATTTTAGTCATAAGGGGAAGTGTTTTAACCTGGACTTTTTAGCTTCTATTAGGTTGCACAATAAAAAAGAGGCAATCAGGAACAGATAGTATCTCCAAGTTTCACTTTTGCTGTGCTACCACTGTACATATGTGAGTGTGTGCGTGTCTGTGCGTGTGTGTGCGTGTCTGTGCGTGTGTGTGCACACTGGGGGTTCCAGTAAAGACTGTAAAAGAACTAGTCTGGCAGTGGGAGAGCGTCTTTGTGGAATTCCTCCTGTTTGTCAATGTTAGTGTTCCTCCCTTCAGCTCCTGTTTCCCTGAACTGAATCCTGTGACTCACACACATTTACGGACAAAAAACACACACAAAATTGCATGTGTACACACACACGGACACACACACACACACACACACACACTCCTTTACACATACACACTCACACATAATCATAATCTGAAAAATGTTCATTATTTGAACTTCTTCAAATCAGCATTCACTTTTGAAAAACAACCACTTTACTTTTTAACCCCCACAGCACTAGTGAAACTCTTGTCTTCAGAAATTACCCTTGACACTAAGGCCCTGAAGGGCCTTCCAAATAGATCTGTAGGAGCTGGCAGAGTCTAGCTTAGACTTCCTGTAAAGGATTTCAGGATGACTTAATAATCCAGCAAAGATAAGGCGGGGGGGTGAGGAATGAGGAAGAAATGGAAGCGGCAGTGGGGAGTCCAGGGGAGAGACAGGATAACAAGGGAAAATCCCTGCTCTTTCCCGTGGGTCTGTCCTCACACACTTGCATTCCTGCAAAATGAGTGGATCAACATGAAGGAGGTGAAAAGATCAGAGGAGGGGAGAGAAGGTTTCTGGGCATGAAGAACAGCCCTGGGCGGTAGGCAGTGCCTAACACAGACAAAGGTGGAAGGCAGCACCAAGAGACAGAGGTTGTTCCTCTGCTGAAAACACTGAAAAACTAAGATAATCCTGTTGCACAAATAATCTTCACACGCTTTTGCGTCAGTGTTGTTGACAGCTTTACTGATAACATCAGTCACTTCATTAGTTATGGTTAAAACCCTAAATTCTCTCAAGGTATTTGCAGCAAGAGATATGAAAAAACAGAGCGGTGAGAGAGTGAGACAAGAGAGAGAGAGAGAGAGAGAGAGAGAGCCACATGCGTGAAGGGAAAGTCCCTGCAAACTACCCTTAGTGCAATGTTATATGTTGAGAAACAGCCCAAAGCGAAGGGGGGCGGGTCATGTGACTTATCGGAATGAGGATACTAAAGTACAAACAAACACACAGATGTCTCACTTGTGTACGCTCAGGCACACACTCACACTAAAAAAAATCAAATAGCACGCAACCAGCATGCACATAAACCATCTAAAAAAAGTTTTATATGAACTGAAATGAAGCTGCACAGCACAGTGAACAGGACCATTTACAGATAGGGCTTAAAGGAAGACTCAGTTGGAGCACACACACTTTAATGGTTGTTTTTAAATCAGAGGCACATGACCATTAATGCATGTTTTAGTGTGGGTGGCCCACAGGGATTGAGTCCCTAAACCCCACCAGTGTCAGAGCCACACGCTACACCATCAGCTGCAGCAAGAGCAGAAAAAAAAAATTGACTACTAAAGTGTGTCTTTGTGTAGCCGCAACGATAGCATGACCAGTGTGGGAGTATCAAACAGCTGTTTCTAGCATCATAGTAGTTCAGGGAGTGGAAGGCAAATCGAGCACTGTCACTTGCACTGATGTTCACTACAGTACTGATAGTAACACTCTGTCAAAAAGTTCTATATGCAAAACCACATAATCTCAGGATTTGTCATCAATATTGGAAAACTTGTATTTTATTTCATCTTGGTCTCTGGGAAGTTAGCCAGTGCCAGAAACTGTGTTCAGTCTGTCTGGTAAACTTTATGTTTTGAAAAGCCAAAAGTTCCCGGGCCTCTTTATAATAAGTCTGTTCATTATGCATTCTATTCAGCTATAACCACACAATCTGGTAGGCAAATGACTGTGATGGGACCAGAAAATCTCCCATTCTGATTGTAAATGCATATGGCATAATATATGTGAGTGTGTGAAAAGAGAGTTTAGCACACAGGATATCACCAAACCTATGCTGTCAGGCCCTAGCGATGAGGAAACACGACAACCGCTGATAGCACCAGCGTTATTTCTGGTAAGTGAGCCTGTAGTGGCCTGTGTGGTGTGAAACCCCAGCCTTGAGAGCTAAAGCTCTGCATGGCTCAGGTACTTTCTTTGTTAAAGGACTGAAGAGAAGGCTGGCAGAATGCAGAGCAGGAGGAGGCTACAACAGATGGGGAAGAGAATGTGGAAGTGTGGGGCAGTGGTGGACAGTCCTGGATTGGGAAACACTCAAAGGCAAAACCCTCTACACACTCCAGTAAAATGCCACTGTCGCTTATTCCTTATATAAAAAATGGTCAATTAGACTTTCTTATGTGGGAAAAAGCAAATACTACGCTGGAATACTAGTTAAAGTCACATTTTTTTGCATTTTATGTCATGTAATTTTCCAGTTTGATCATGTGCTTTTCAAAAAGAAAAAGTTCATGGGAGTCACACTTTGCTGTGCTTGATCATCTTGGCTCTCTCCTCTGAATTTCACAACATGGTAAATCCAACATGCAAACCCTGAGAAAATCCCTACCTAAAACAAGAAGACTATGTACAGAACAAAACAGAACGATGAGAAACATTTGGCTCTGGCTTGTGGCAAATACAGGTGGAGAAACCAGGAAGGGTGAATTCCACTGCATAACCATCAGCTGCCATGACTGTAAGAGTATGCGATAACACAGTGCAAGGCAAGGAGGAAACCAAGGCACTTCCTCTTTCATTCTTTTCCATGTTACTGTTATCAGAAGGGTGAGGCAGGGGAATGTGTTTTTCATGCTGTGGTTGATGGGGCAAAAATCCCCCATTGCACTTCTATTCTGCATTTATCTTTCATCATGTAATACTGAAAAATGCTGAGACCTCTTTCATATTTCTTAAAAATCTTTCTGAACTCTACATCAGTGTGCATGCATGTGAGGTTTAACTGACAGAGGCATGACGTGTGTATTTTAATTTTTTTTTTTTTTTTTTTTTACCTGACGGAGGTTGTTGTAGATATCAAGACCTCTGCGGGCCCATAGCAGGAGTTGGATCAGTTTGCACACCATGGCAAACTCTCCCTGCACCACAGCTATATGGAGAGCTCTGTAATAATGATAAAAAAACAGACACATAAAGAATTTGACACTAACAGGTGCAAGAGCATGTTGCAGTAGACAACTCCATTGCAAAGGGTATTTAAATGTGCAGTATATAATTTCAGTCACTATGGTCTCTCGATAAATTATTTTGTAAAGTAGCATGGTATGATAGGAATTGATACCTTTATTGTCAAACCACCATTTTCGATCAGAATAATGATATTGCTTCATCACAAGTGAGCAATCAAAAACAACAATAAACAAAAAAAAAGTTTCTAGCTAGCTAGTTCACCGACTTCCTTCCTGTCTCTCAGATGCATCATCGTCTAAATTATTACAACTAGAGGTGGAAAAAAGGATATGACACCTTTGACAGGTGACATAATTAGCAACTTTACCCTGAGAAAAGTTGAGAAAACTCAACAAAACATGGGAACTCAACAAAATATATGTAATATAAAAGGGTGCACACAGAGAATCAGGGCATACTCTTAATGTATGATATATATAGATAAATACACTGTTTATGCAGAAGTGTAAAATTTATTTTGAGTACATCATTCTATGCAATGTCATGCATTTCATTTTCATGAGCATGTGTTGAATGATCAATGTCACTTGGATTTTATGTTTAAAACATATGTCTGTGAGCTCTTAAACCCAGTGCAATGCAATCCCTGTCCCACATGGTGGCATGTGCTTACTTGCTCTTTTTTATTAGTTAAATATGAGGATTAATACCATACTCAGGTTAGTCCATTAATTTTTACTACAACTACAACTACAACCAGAAATAATTTAACTTAGCTTAGCATAAAGGCTGAAAAAACAGAATCCACCTACCCGGATCTCTTAAGCTCACATCATTTTTCATTGTTTAAAAGGTATAATACGCAGGATTTTCTGAAAAACAATGGATAGACTCATAAAAAAGTAATTTCTCTCAATCATCTGTGAGGACCCACTAGAAGTGTGCAGTCGTGTAATTTTCTGCAGATATTGCCCTCTGCCTGTTCTCATTTTCTTGTTGTTTTGCTGTGTTTGGGACATTTTTGAGTTGCAGCCTTTGGGTAGAGTGGTGCAGACCTACCAATGCGCAGCCAGAACTCAGTGAACTATAAATAAGTAGCAGAGGATATGAAAATGGCGGAGACAGCAGCAAAGAAACGTAAATATACTGAGGCAAAAAAAAGAGCAGACCAAAGTTGTTCTAAAACCAGTGTGAATCTGGAGTTAGCCTGTTTTCTGTTGGACGTATAAGTTCTGGTGATTAGCCTAATTAGCGTTCCAATGTATCAGCATTTCTACAGCAACAAATGCAATGTTCCTACTTAGCTTATAGTGTGATGTACACATCAAGTTCTACTTTCAAACAATGCTACTAATTTTAAATTTTGAAAAAATAACCCTGGAGTTCTGTAGTGCTGACTAGCTTTGAATCCCTTTCTGTCTAGCACACCAGCCACTCCTGTTAACACAAGCTACCGCATCCGGGCCAAGAGTTGATTGTCTGAGACTAGATTTACACCTCTGTAGTCCCTAAGTAGGATGCTGCAGGTGGGCGTATGTGTCAAGGGCAGGAGGTGTGTGGTTATGCTGTTGTGTCAGGGAGAACAGGCCAATTTTGATTTGTATGTTTACCCTGGCCAGAAAATGCTGCATATTCTGCCTTTAATTACAGGCAGGGAATAAAATGTTAACATGACAGGTGTGGTTTTACATTGTCATATGCTGGACTAAATGGGTAAGGTGCAAGGACTTTTTGCATCTCACAGTTTTTTACACATACACAGTTTTGGCGAGAATTTAACAACTTTAATATAACATGTTCATTAAGCTTATGGTAGGATTTTGTTTCTCTCAGACAAAGCCAGACTTGCTTTCCCCCAATTCTGACACCATGTAACTACTTATTTACATAAAAATCATCGGTATCACTCATTTGCAATATAAAAATCGTACAGTCTCTTAATTTCCTTTAAGGACAGTGGAGGCCTCAGAGGGACATTTATCTTGTTGTGACCAAGAGCAGCTAAATCTACTTGATCTAAATAATCCCACTGACAGTTGTACCAAGGAGCTCCACAGATGTACAGACATGACTCACACAACCCTTATCACACCCTTATCAAGAGTAAAGGGGAAACAACTATCTGCGGTCTCTACGCGAAGTGAAAGAACAAACGCAGGCCAAAGTTTAGGAAAGGGAAAAGAAAAAAACTTAGCGGGGGGAGGGCATGCTATAGAAAACAGTATAGCAGTTTTCACATTTTTTCTTTTTTATTCTGTCAGAAGAAGCAGCTTCCAGTAAGTCAGACTGATTTAATGTCACTTCCTGTTGTCAGTAACAATGGCAGCATTCTTTATCTTGCTCTGTGTGCTGTGAAAATCCAGCCTTTAAGCTATATGGTTTCTGACAGGGGCTTTTTGAATGTTTACAATCCAATGGATAAGTCAGAATCAGACATACGGTACAGCTGTGGGACAGGAAACAGGGACGCTTCTTCAGAAGTCAAAAGTACTTTTTTACAGAATTTGAGGTCAGAAAATAAGTTCATACAATGACAAACACTTCCTCTCAGCAATATGTCTTTCTGACAAGGAGTTATTAACAATGGTAATTTCCTGCCTTAAAAAAAACATTAAACAGCTCTCTTATCAAATACCACACACCCTGATATATAGTACTACAGAACTAAAGTAGTACATTTGCACAAAACAACAACATTTTTTGAACAACTCATGGAAATTGGTGCATGGTTCAAGGTTCTTCATTTATGCATGTATGCATTTACCTATTTATCTATCTACCTTAGCACAGTATGACATTGCTCTCAACATTTCTTCCAATCACATAAAACCAAACAGTGTGCATAAGCTCTACATTCAACAAACACTGCAACCATTCAAATCCTTGACAACTTCACAAAGGCATGTATGAACAGAGAAATGCCTGTGTTCTGTTAAACTGCAGGATAAACGTGTGCCAACCTTCACTTGGTGGTTGCAGAAAAAAAGTCATGCTCTAAAAGTCTGTGTATATAATTAAGCAATTTTCAAAAAACTGCCAAAAAAGAAACGCATATTGTGTGCATGCATTAGTTTTGCACATGTATGAGCAAGCACAGACACTACTTTCAGTGTGAGCAGAAAAAAAACCCAAAAACTGATATGCATGCACAGGTTGGAACTGCAAGTGCAATAAATAATCATATGATTTTCTCCTGACACCAGAGCGAACAGAAGAAAAAGCAGAACTGCTGGTTGGAACGGGAGCGAGCATGGTGGTTCTTTCCTCAGCTGGTCCCTGTTCCTGTAACTGAGCTCAGCATAGTGAACAAATCTGTATCAACAAAGATATATTTATCATATTTACTGTACACGCTTACAGCCTTTAAAAAGTCCCTGTGGTGTCTCAACAATAAATCCTACAGTGATTGGAGTGACCAGTCATGCTGCAGCATATCCATTGTGTCATATGTACGCAGGCTGTTAATGTATGACTTGTCAAATATTTTTACATTGCCAGCCCTTAGAGTGCTTGATGACTATATAATCTGGTGAACAGAAAACCAAAGGCCTCTTGTACTGTAGTTTTTCAGTGTGAAACACTACTGAATCAGAGATTGTCTTTTTAAGCATTCATTTCAACTCTTGTATCAACAGTTTTCTTCATATAGGTCTAAAATGACTATATCTCACTTGTTATGCTCTTTTCTATCTGCATTGATCTCTCTCCTTTTCTCCTAAGATGAAACTGTACTGTTTCTAGTTCCTGGAAGTGGGGCAGACCACAGCCCCAGATAACCTCAAGCACAGCGGCACTGACGCAGACAGGAGTCCCAAGCCACACAATTAATACAGACAGGCACAGTGTAAGGTTATGTGAAAGAGAGAGAGAAAGGTAAAAACACTGTGAGAAAAAAAGAGTAGGCAACATTGTGTGGTATCCTTTTTGGTATGCTAGGTTAGTGCAATGCCAGTATGATTGATCAGGAGCCTAACAGCCTGTGGTCTGTGGACCAGCTGAGCAAAGAGGTGATGTGTCAGTATTTGTGAGTAGTAAACAAAAGAGAAGCAGAGACTGACCACATTCCAGTTAACAAGAAATGACGACTTTCATCACATGGTATCGTCTGCGGTGCTAATCACAGAAGATGATGGGATACAGATATTCACCGGCAAGCAATGAGCAAGTGGTTTATTACTTTCTGAAATGTGTATTTTTCCAGAACATTTCTACATTTGACTTACATCTTCAGTTGTCAAAGCAATCATAGTGTATTGAACAGTAATGCACTTAGCTTGAGAGTTACTGAGTATGTATGGCGCCCCTTTGAAGCTCCTATTTAAAAGCAACTATTTGCACAGCAGTTGAGCTCAATGCTTGGATGATACAGGATTAAACATTAATCTGTGTAAATATCAGGTCATCGAGGTTCACAGAGAACATAGGCTCTCGAATGTTATTCTTAACACAACACACACAGTCTCATAGCTAGTACTGACTCATGCTCTTCCACATACTGCAGTTGAGCTGTGTTTGGTGTCAGTGAAATGAGAGGACAATCTATAACAACACATAGATGGACACATGGACTGTTACACAGATATCCTTGGTGCCCAGAGGATGAACCCTGATGACCTTGGTGATCCCCAGATGTTTCTACTTGCACCGTCATGAGATCAACATGGATGGCTTTGAATGAAATACGCACAATTGCACATTCATGCCCCGCCCACCAGGGATGAATTTTAACAACCTTAGTAATCATCTGACTTTTCACCATGCCAAAATATTTTTTTTTGTCAAGGAGGCTCAAGAGGTAGAGATGGTTGTCCACTTATTTCTGGGTTGGCAATTTGATCCCCAGCTCACACTTCTCCTGATCACACATTGAGGTGTCCCTGGGCGAGACACTAAGCTGCTCCTGGTGGTCATAACAGTGCCTTGCCTGGCGCATTTGTCACAATTGGTGTTGATATATAAATGCAATCCATATACCATTTACCTGTTTTTTTTTCTTTTTTGGCTAATGAATACATTATTTTCATTGACCTCAGATGACCTTAACGTTTAGTGCCAGTTAGCAAAGGTTAGCATGTGTATATGCTGAGTTATCACGGTGAACATTGTAAAAATTACCTGTTAAATATTCGGATATTAGCACCAACCTGCAAGCATCTCACCATACTAATGATAGCATTCAGCTCAAAGCAGCTCTGCGCCAGTGTGAGGCCTCACAGAATTGCTGACGTGGCTACAGGCAAGTAAATGTCCTGATTGACTCTAAGCATGTATAAATTCATTTATAGGATACGTTAAAAAAAATTGTGATGCATCTGCACAGCATACAAATGACAGTATGAACAGATAGAGGAAGGTAACACAGAACTGGAGAGAGAGAGAGAGAGAGAGAGAAAGAGAAAGAGCGAGAAAGAGAGTGAGAGAGTGAGTGAGAGAGAGAGAGAGAGAGAGAGAGATAGAGAAAACTGATAGAAAGAAAGCGGTAAATGAGGAAGTGAGGAGCGGATGTTTGGGTTTTTTGAGCCCATTCATTTAAAACACAGAGAAGAAAAGAGAGACACAGACACCTGAGAAAAACCGCACTGGTGTTTTAAAACTGAGCGTTCACTGGTTTTCCCGAAACTAAGGGGCGCTGAGAACAGAGGATGAACACCCAAACTGACGTCAGCGCAGTCGCGTGTATACCATCTCTCACATTAAGCATACACGCACACACAAGCTTTTGTACGTACTGGCAGTGTGAAAGAGACAGGGGGGCTGAGAATCTATCTTTCTGCAGAATTCACACAGTTTCTAACAACCACACAGCAACACAACTTCTCCACTTCATAACAAAGGGGCGAGACTTTGTATAGCACTTCAGCTTTTTTGCCTTGAGTTACAGCTAATAAATGATATTCATATCTTTTTTTTTTCATTTTGGTTTTGTGACTGGCCTGCAAATATGAATTGCAGGGCAGACATATTGTTGTACGATGCTCCAGATGGGAGTGTCGACACCATTCTACAGATATATACCACTACAGGTATAAAACTGTGCTGAAAAATCTAAGAGTCATCATACACTGCTTTAATCTTGTTTTCTCACTGCTATCTGTAAAGCAGACATGAGTGTCAGAAGCAGATATGGGACAAGAAGCAGCTGTGACATGTCACAGGACTCATCGCTCCACCAACTGTTGGTCATCACGAGTTTTCTGTCAAATGGATGCAAATGATGCTGATACTTTTTGAAACCGCAACATCAAAGTGCCATGTAATTCTTGGACATGCTATGTATTTTTTTTGATCACATGATTCTGTTTGTGTGTGTGTGTGTGTGTGTGTGTGTGTGTGTGTGTGTGTGTGTTTTCATGTTAGTTTGACATTTAAGTTAGTGTGTGGGTGGGCATCAAAGTAACCATGCGTTAAAATTTTATATTTGCATTCATGTGGTCTTGAAAACTCCTCCAGTGTCCTGTGTACAGTATTCTCATTCCCACCACCCCCCTACCAACCCAACCTACACCCTGAGAGACTGGTAGACTTAAAATTATAGGTTGTTTGACACACACACACAAACACATACCCGTACATGCAATGTCTATTTGATCCGGCAGCTCAGACTTACATGTTACAATCTCAAGGTAAGTGTGTTAGATCAAAGTCTCCATTGTCACTTAGTGAATCATTCCTGATCTTTCCCTTTTAGGAAGTGAAACAACAATAAAGAATTTGGTTGGATGTGAGAGGGGCACTGACTGTACCTGTTCAATATTGTTCACTATGCAGAACCAGGTGAGTCACAGAGATTGCAACAAATAACTCAGATGATAAATGCTCAAAAACCACATCCAGGTTGTGCAACGCTGCATGCTTTGTTTGTAAGGTCAGATCAACACATGCTGAAACTAGAGTTTTTTGGGTCCAGCCCAGTGAATCACTTTTACTAACTTATCATTTATGTGACCACTTCAGTCTCACTTTTAATGACTATAGTAACGGTTAGGGCAATGTGCAAACTACACTCTGTCACTGGCATTAGCCGTCACACATACCGAAATGTCAAAGGACCTTTGACATTTTAACGCAAGATACTGCATAAACCGCAAGATATTTTAACGTGTTGTGATACGAGAAGCTGAGATGTAAAAAAATAAAATGAATAATGGCTGATTTCCATGCAGCTTTGGTTTCAGTATCCTGGCTTTGTGCATGCTAGCTCACTATCACCCTGTCATGGCTTACTGCGAGATTTGAATTACCTTCTCCCACAAGTCCAAATATGTGTAGCAAGCGGCTAATGGTTCATGCATAGAAAAATTTCACAATGCAGCTCCAGAGGCAGACATACCGAATGAACCATTTGGCAAACACAGACTATGGTATGAAAACCTAGGGCTGTGAGGTTAATAATGAAACAAATAAAGCTGAAATACTGTATAAATCTTTCTGGGCTATTTTATTTAATCTGAATGTATAAATGTTGCTGGAGGATAAGATATGTTTGAAATTGCAGTCTGTGCTCTGCTGCTCACTTTTTTGTGTCATTTTGATGGGGTTTAAAAACATATTTTCAATTACTTCTCACCGCCATAGAGCATCAAAGTACAGGAAGTTATATATTTCAGTTTTAAGTTAGAGTCTGATCTTTTAGAATATAAACAACCACAATATGCATCCATTTTAGACCTTCAGATGGCCATTTCTATAAAGCATTAAACCTTAAACTGGGTGTTACATCCATATTCAGCAAGTTTGCAATTGACGAGTCACCACTTCCAAGAAGTTAGAAATATTTTGCATATTAAACTTAACGACCTCAGACTCATTTTTGCACTTGCTCAAACTCTTTTTACAGTCTCTGTAGATGAAGACGTAAGCTGCATCTGCTGAGTTTAAACAAAATGATGAGGAATCATCTCAGTCTGCTGGAAATTTCATGAATATTCATGACCGCCGTAAGATGTCAGATCTGTGAATTGTGCCAAGTTTCGACTGTCAACCAAGACTGAAATGCAATGATTATGAAAATGCGAGAGGTGGATGAATCATAGTAATCTTTTTAGTTTACCGTATGCATCAGTGGCTTGGATACGTGATGGATAGATGGACATGCTGTGTGCATGATTCAATTATACAGCAAAAAAGTGACATTTTAACCTTTGACCTAAGCCATTTAAAAAAAAAAAAAGCATCAACATACGTGTCTCCATCTTCATCTTGCCGAGTTGCCTGAGCGATAACTGTCAGAAGGTTTTCGGTTTGGTGGGCCGTAGGCAGGCTCGGCTCTGGCAGAGAGGGAAAACAGTACACTTGGTAGGGACCTAAGCAGGAATGACCGAGAAAAACAGGCAGAGACAGCCAGAGAAAGAGGTAGTGTAAGGCAAAGTGGAAGAATAAATACAGAAAATGATGCAGATATGTAAAACATTTTTGTCCTGCATGGCAAAAAATTCATTTTTTAAATAAGGAAATATGATACTATGGTTTTATATTATTGTTGCATGTGTCCTGTTCAGTTATGAGATGAGTAAACTACTTTTGACAGCACAGGAGACTGACTGAGGAGTAATGGCTTCAAAACTGCTGAGTGGACATTTTCCCATTGATTCAACAGAAACTGCTTCATCAACTGTGACTCCACTGTCATTTCTTCCACCTGTGATACATTAATGACCAAAGATAGTAAACAAGGGGAAGCGTGTGCTGTGCTTTTACTGTTTTAAAATCAAAATAGCATTAATATCAGTGATGTTATACCAAGAAATAAACATATTTTGAGAGCCCCTGCAGGCTTGTCTGTCCTTTTAAATCGAAATTATGTCTCTAACATAGTTGTTTCATTAAGCAGACTGTACAGACATCATAGGTTTTAGACTTGTCATACCCAGACGAATTTTATAGTAACTAAGAAAATAGCAAATCAAATGCTTCAGGTGAACATTTTGTAAAAACCACAACAAAACTCTTTCCTATAGCAAAGTTCAGGCAAATAAAAGCTCAGATATATTAAATATTGACACTTACCGTAACCCAACGGGTGTAAGATGCGTATGGGGTATCCCTCTGGACAGTGTATTGCCTCTTCATACCGCCTGGGAGTCACTGGTGCTGCAATGACTCTGCTTTCATCCGTAGCCTCACTGGCAAAACTTTCCCGAGATATGAGGTCCGCATCTACCGCAGGGAAAAGGCGGTCTTCTGTTTTTGGTGGAGCCGGTGACTGCCTTTGGGTCTCTGGATCGACAGGAATCGGGCGTTTCCTAAAAGGAAGCCTAAAGGAAGATTTGTCCGCTAGCCGTTTGCGAGTAGTACCGGGTTCAGAGCCCGGTGCGACCCTCACTACGGAGCAGCGTTTTTCCAAATTGTCCGTTCCTGTGCACGCAGGATGTGCAGGTGAACCGCCTGTCATCCGAGAGTCCCCGACGCGATCTATGCACTCCGGACTCTTGGACCCGTCGCTCCCACGCTCTCGGTTTCTGGTACTCAGATCCAGCGGCGCGGGAGCAACCGTCTGGTGGTCACCGTTCATGGTCATAATCCTCGGCATCAACTGGGAACGAGTCGCTCGAGATCTTAAGAAGTTTCAGGTGTGTGCGCGTGAGGACAACTTCTCGACGTCCACCAAGTTCAGCTGGTGGAATCAGTCCATCCACAGTGGCCAATACTGCGCAATTTCCATCCCCATGAAATCAGATGGGCAGCGATCAAATCATCACTTTCCTTTTGTGTCACTGGTGTATTTTAGATTTTCATTGACTCGATAAGCAAATTTATTTTTAAAGGCGTGCTAAGTCAAGTTTGGTGAAGATAAAGCGTGTCCTTGCGCACCTGGTAACAACTGCAGGTACAGCGCGGCGCTCATCAGTTTTCAATGAACGTATAACCAGTGACACTTGGTGCTTTCCCTCACACTGAAACGAAGCGACTGACTTAAGTGCAATTATGTTAAGGGGAAGAAAAGAGAAAACACTGCGTTAGCTTCAGAATAATTGCTGCATTTCCGACTTCTCTGACATCTGACATCTGTTTTGCATGCAAGTTCAGAACATCTCATACTGAATTTCTTAAGAAGTTAAGAAGAGGAAAGACGGATCGGTGCGTTCTTTCGGCTCGGCTGTTTTGGTGTGACTGCATGTTAGAAAAAACAGGGCTGAACGTGTTTTTTTTCAAATCGATAAAATCACTGCGAGTTTTTTTTTTATTTTGATTTTCTTTTTCTTTGAATCGTGCGGTCGAGTTTTAGGCAACACTCAGTTTAAAGTGACAGTCTACAGAGAGAAGTCATTTGCAGGTTGAGTATAACCCTGATAATGAAAGTGGTTTAAGTTTTTTTCTTATTCATTTTAAAAGCCCTACAGACTGTTCCTGTTCAGGTCAGAGTGCAACATGGGAAGATGGACTTTACCATGTGCCTTTTTGGATCCTTTTTATATACTTTTATTGTGACATTGGGCATATCTATGACATGAGGTGACTTCCTTATTGAACTTCTCTGTCATTTCTTAAAGATGTCATAAGAGGGTTTTTTTTTTACAGAAATGTTAATCACGTTTTAGTGCCTGGGGTCAGAAGTCACAATGTTCATTTTTACACCAAAGTTAAGCAATGACCTACTTATGTAAAACTCATTGCAGCTCAGAACAAACCGCAGTTATGATACATTACAGCTGACTTTCTACAAATAACAGCTTTTTAAATAGCCTTTAAGAATAACACATAACAAATGCAAATTTTTGAAGTCATAACTTAATAAATAAACAACATATGACAGCTTTAGTAAAACTAGAGCTAAATTTCAGGTTGTTTAGGATTCACACACAGATATTGTAAGATGCAGTCCATCAGTCACACGGTGTCAGAGTATAGAAGTATTAAATCATCTCATTTCTCAGGTTGGTGATGTGACCAGGATGCACACTTCCCAAAAGAGAAATAAGTGACAAAAAGAGAAAGAACTGAGAGACATAAGATGCCTTGTATACAGTCTGACTGACAAAAGAGTTGATGCCACATCGCTGACCCATAGTGACCCATGGCTGTGATCCCTTATACAAACCATAAATGTGCATGTACAAGCATACAATATACACAAAGACACACAAATCACACCTCATCTCCTTGTCTTTAATTATATCCAACTCCACCCTCAGAGCAGGCTCTGATTACCAGGGTCAATTTGGGACTTTCCTCTTTCCACTGAAGTGTGGAGCTGGCAACGGAAAGTCAAGCTTGGTGTCTAAAGTCCCTAAAAGACCCTAGCACTTCACAAACCTGCTCTGCAGCTGTCAGGGCACTCAACCATTGTGGTCTCATCTGACATTGGGTCTCATATTTTAAAAAACACAGGCCTACCTCTTTTATAGCCAGTCCCATCCTGAGTGCACACTTATTAAAAGGAACTAATGAATGAGACCTAGAGTCAGGTTCAGTGATCTAAAGAACAGACTGGTAGATGTAGCATCCCTGGCCAATTGATGGTCGGACTCTTCAACTGATGTTTCACAGCGTTTATTTGATTAAAGTCCTTTA
>JAPZDV010000025.1:8196729-8220190 GCA_029814665.1 Acanthurus lineatus
ATGTTGTACTCACAAACGAATAGCTTTTCAAAATAAAGGTCCGGTTTTTAGCCAACGTAATTAAATAAATAATAATCCTTTTTTTTTTTTTTTTTTAAGAATATTCTCAAAATGAAATATATATGAACATAAAGCAACACATTTATGTACAAGAATATCTCATTAAGGTCATTTACAGTAGATGTATAAAGAAAATTCCCATAGCATTTTAGTTATTTCGTGCTCTGTATTCTGAATTAATCTACATGATCACAGCAGATAGGAGACATCAGTGGCACAAATCACAAGGTCAATTATCTAGATAGAAACCAAATGAAATGAGGCCCCCTTGTGCCAAGTAGGCAAATGTGCAACTAGATTTCAAGACAAGACTTCAACTGCTAAAAGGATGTTTAAGACCTGGCAGACTATTGCTCTCTTTACAGCAAGTTGAAAAAAGGAAAACTGGAACAAGTAATTTTTTAAATAACATGATTTTTGAGAAATTTTAAGGCATGCATGTTAAATATGTATGATATTTAGAAATAAATAGGCCTAACTTATTTATTGTAATGTTAAAAACGCCCTGACTGCATAAATATGAAGTCCCTGACATAGAACATGTGACATTTGATCAAAAGAGTTATTTTATTTACATTATCTTTAATTTTATTAACTCAATTGATTCAAGAATGTAGTTTAAGAAAAAAATAGTGTACTTTTAATCAGTGGTTTCATATTAGTTTTTATCCAGATGCTCTGTGAATTGGTTTCAGTTACTGATGCCAGTGGTGGAAAATAAAGTTGCTCAAGTATTGTCATGAAATACAAGCCTGAGTATAGGTTTTAGAACTGACTGAGTCTTTGTTTATGGGAGGTACTTTTTTGCGCCAGGCCTTTAAGTTTTTAATGTCTTCCTACTTTCTACTTCTACTCCACTACATTTCAGAAGCCAATATTTTGCTTATAACATTACTTTTATTTTCTAAGTTTAATTTTCAGAATAAGACTCGAAATTAAAAATAATAATAATCAAACTTTACTTGAAAAGTTTACGAACTTTTTTTGTAAACAGCGTCACAACTCATGTCAATCAGATTATTTTGTCTTTTTAATATCTTTATGTAATAAAACACTGGTTATGTAATATTACAGACTAATATTAAACTTGTTGCACCCAGATGGTAAAAAGTTATCGAAGAGATGATGAACAAATAGTCAAGTTGAGATTAGAAGAACCTTTATCAGCTACAACATTCAAAATATCGATAAATCATAACCTGTTAATAAACATTAAATGGGACATTCTGCACAATGAGTACTTTAAATTTCTGTAGCCAAAGTAATGTAACGTTTTGAATGACACGTTATAACAGGATACTCAACATGAGAGCATTTCATTCACGTTTGCTGGCTGTTGATGGAGACACCATGTATCTTTCATTTAAAAAATGATTGACGGAACAAATTAAACTCCGTTTGTCAGACTTCTTTAAAGCCATGCGAGTAGGTCTGTGACGCTGTTTTATGACAAACACAGCGGTGCTTTGAGCTGAACATTACCGTTAGCTTGGCATGCTAACATGATAAGAGCTAACACTGATATTGCTTATTGTTAACGTAGTTAGCTAAAAGAGTGACGCTGCCTATCTAGCATAGCTAGCTAACACAATTCATTCGCATAAACCCAAAGTATAGCTGAAGATGATGTCATTTAATCACATGATGAACAAAGTATTTGGCAAGTGGAGATTTTTACCAAAACATAGGAGGAGGAGAAGTTACAGCATGTTCAAATATTTGATGGTCCAGTTCAGAAACCTGCCAACTGGACGGAAAAGACGATGCTGCTTCAGGTGTGCGAAGGTATTAATGGAGACAGGGGCTACAGGTGAGAGGCTGACATCAACATACACAAGAGAATGACGTGTTATTTAATTTTAAAACGGATAGGCCTACTTGTTTCAAAGATACTCAAACAAAAAATAACTCAATATTTTCTTTAGGTGTGTTTCTTCTTGACAACACAACCGAGAAAAGTTTGATATATGTTAGATTTTGAATAGACTAAATATTTTGACTTCTGTCATTATTAAGCAATGAGTAATTTTAATGGCTATTTACAATCACATAAGGAAACACCTGATCGTCAATTTAACTGTTTCACTTGTTTCTTAATTTCGTCAAAATATACATGTTTCAGCTTTTTAAATGTCAGAATTTGCTGCTTTTCAGTGTTTTGTATCACTGTACATTGTATATGTTTGAGTTTTTAGTATGTTAGCATGGTAATATTCACTAATTAGTGGGGATGTAATGTAACCAAACACATTTAGTACAGTCCTTTCACGACTTTGTGTTTTACTTAAACTTTTATTTTACTTTTTATTCGACTACGATCATATGATAACATAAGCAACGAATTTACCCTGCATACTGACATTATAATTGCAAATAAAAGTTAACTTACACATTCTTGGGGTTTTACTTAGATTAAAGTGATGAATGAATTCATCGACTTCATGAATCTGGTTAAACTATATGTATTTGTCTAAATTGTGCACGAATTGAACTTTTGGTACTTAAGGACATAGTGCTGCTAATACTATCACTAAGTAAAATTTTAAGTGCAGATTTGGGTCTCATCACTCTTATTACTTAAAACATAGTATCTCTACACTGCTCTTTAGGGACTTTAATTTATGACAGAGATCAAGACTACACTCTTCCACCATTTCTCATTAGTACTACGGACAAAGGGCAGTTTTGGCTGACGACTTTTTTTTTTATTGCTATTATTATTTTTTATATATTTATTTATTAAGTTCAGTATATGATCATACAAGGCAATATTGGGTACAATAACAAGTTTGACCTGACGATGGCGCAAAAGACATAGAAAAGAAATCATCAAAGTTTACAAATCATTTTAAGGTGGAAACATGATTATGAACAGCAAATTAAAAGTAATCCATCCTCAAAAGTTTTTTGAGAAAGGTCAAGTTCCCTTAAAACCACAAATATCAACCTCATGGTAGCGCCAGAGGTAAAATCTGGGAATCATAGAAGTGATTAAGATCCAATCTTTTCGGACCTTTAATAACTCTACAAAATTTTATTTAAGTATATCTGGAACAAACTGGTTTTACTTACAATCTGACTTGGCAGGAAAAATTTTGGTGGAAGGACAACTTAACCCACTTAATCACACAGTAAACATCTTTCCATGCTGACAGTCAGGTGAAGACATTGATCTTTTTATATCACAGCTGCAGAAGTTGTCAGAGTTTTTGAACTTCGACCTTTGTCTTATCATTCTTCCTTTTAATATACCTGCAAAGATCTTGCTCACTACTTTCATTCTTAGTACATTCTTAGTTTTGAGTCCACACCTCCTTCTCTCTCTTCCTCCCATTACTCTCTCTCTCTCTCTCTCTCTCTCTCTCTCTCTCTCTCTCACTCTGCTCAGCTGCCTGAGCAATAGAGCAAAGAAAACAAACCTGTTTAGCTGGCTGCAACCAGGAAACCAATCAAAGAGTGCACCAAAAAAGAGAGAAAGATAGAGCAAGGGTGACATCAAGAAAGAGAGACAAAAAAGAAGCAGCAGCCACTTAAGCCAGTTACAGAGAACGTATTTCCGCTAAGCTGCGAGGAGATGTCTCAGCTCTGTTGACCCTGACAATGTGGGACTGCCCTGCTGCTGAGATGTGCATAGAAATGTCGGTAAGCATGCTAACTAGGTAAAGGGGGAGGGACAGAAATGGGATAGTAAAAGTTGAAACTGTTTCACCTTTCCCTTTTGTTTTTAGTTCACTCTTTTCATGGTGGCCTCGTGTCTTGTTTTTCTGCTGTTGTGGAAATTTTACGCAACAGAATTTGTATAACAGACCTCATATTTTTTGTATTTTTCTGAAGATCTGATGGGCTAAGAAGCTACAAATGGACAGAAGAAGCCGTTTTGAGAGGAAATGCATAGCTTCGAGTGCATTTGTGGAGATGACGTAATTGATTGTGGTTTCTATTGTTGGATAATGTAAGAGTTTTGGATTATTATTTTATAAATCAGGGGTGGACGCTGTTTGAGGAGGCTAAGATGTAACTGGGAATTCACAATATTGTTTTTACGGACAATGAAAGCCATCTTAAGCACTTAAAAACTTGAGCAGCAAGTAAGAATAGTTGCGCTTATTTCTGTTAAGTAACATACACAAATTGAAAAACTGAGCTTTCAGTTTCTTTGAGGAGACGGACTGACGTTTAGTGTCACTTTTGAGTCACTTTAGAACACAGAACAATTATGGCGGCAGCAGGTTCAGGGGCCTCGGATCTCCCTACCAGTGGAGACCGACGGCTGGTGGACAAGGCACTAAAAAGACTGGAAAAGCTCCACGAGTTGTGCACTAACCCCCGGCTGGGCCTGAAGAACAGTCCACCGTACCTGCCAGACCTAGTATCTGAGACGACAGCGGTGCTCATGCAGGTTTGGGAGCCCTACAGAGGCTCCAGAGCAGCAGGTGGCCAGATGCCCCGAGGAGATGAGGCCAAGTACCTGAGGGTTCATGTCAGAAACCTGTTGGATAAGGCAGACAGGGCAGTGCTGCTCTTCAAAGAGGGACGGGAGAAGATATTTGAGGAAACATCCAGCTACAGGTAAGAACACCTCTGGCTAGAAACCTACATCCAAACACAAGAGGAGCACGTGTTGGTGGAACATTTAGGGGTTTGTAATTCACAACAATATTTATCTTCTCTTTAGTTGTTTAATTTCCAAAAATAATACTTCGTCCTTACATTAGAGTTATTCATATCATTTGTCCTCAATTTGGTGTACAAAACAAAGAGTAATCTATTAGCTGCTTAAGGAAATACAGCAACAAATATAGATATTTATCTTCCCTCAGTTATTTACGTGACTAAAAATACCAAAGGGTGCTTCTTCAAGCACCTTAAAGGTGAGAATTTGCTGTTTTTATGTGTTTTGTTTCCTAATAAGTTCAATAACTTTTGGTTTTGCAACATTGCTAAGAAAAAAACGAAAACATCTGAAGACTTCTCCCTAGGTTCTCATTAATAATTAATTAGTAGATGTTCGATGTAGATGTAGTAGATGTTCTACATGTTAATCAATATAAAAAATAGTTTATTGCAAACTGAAGACATTTTTAACCTTTTAAAAGGTTGGTTCTCATAAATCTTAGGGGAACAAAACATGTTCTCCCACGTTCCTGTAAGGCCGTCGGGTTATTTTTGTTTTCTATATGTATGTTGTATTATATGTAACTTTCTAATGTAACTTTACAGTTTCTGGAGTAATTGAACTAGGTGTTTTTGTAGTGTTAACAGTATCAAGCATTTTGAGTCGTTACATTTCTTTCCAGAAACATTGTCACCGCAGTGACGCTATCATGAGGATTTTACTTTCTGATTCCACAGTTCAAAGAGACATCTGTGGATTATTCAGAGTAATTAGGAAACTGTATCTAGAAGTAGATCAGCTATTAAACAGAATGGTTGCAACATTCTGCTTCCGAATTTCTAAAATGCAGGCACCACATATGCATGGCCAGGCGCCCGCGAAGTAACTGTCTGTTTAGAGGATAGTCTCTCATTGTAGTAGCCATTTGGTTTCAAACTCAAGCTGATCATGTTTTCCAGACAAATTCCTTCGGTAACCCTTCTGTAACACAAATAAACTAACTGTGAGTTCAATAAGAGGCCACACAATCGCTCATATTTTGCGTACCATGGGACCAGGGCTTAGACTTTTATGAGAATCCAAAAATAACCTTCTCTCAAGAAGACTCATAACTTTATACTTGACAGTTATTAAACAGGCTTCGGCCCTTCTTGAGAACTCATTTAAATGATCTGAAATAACAATTTTATGTCTTTTATAGAAGTTGCAGTAATGTAAAATAACTTCCTGGGTTTACACAAGTCAAATATAGGTTTGCTGGAAAAAAGACCACTTTCTCTAAGCTTGCTGTTTGGCTCAGTTGGATTTTGGAACGACTAAAATAAGTGTCCCTTTTTATTTGGAGTTTGGGCTGCAGCCCCTGCTGCTGTTGAGACTACTAATGACAAAGTCGGAAAAAGGGGCCAAACCTGCATCTTTGTGATGTTAATGTGGAAACTAGTCAAAAGAAATTACAACCTCAGAGCAGCTTGGAAGAGAGACACAGTGGCCCTGAACAAACATTATCTTAGTATATGTCCACTCAGTCATTTTCACTGGGTTTACACTTTTATTTGATGTATCATCCAACCTGCATGTGGCCAAAATTCAGAACTGGACGAGCATTAAAAAACTTGGCTGTATTTAATGCAAATTCAGACACTTTACAACATAGTAAATCCTTTCCTATTGCAAAGGGCAGCAACATTTTAACAAGTAGTCTTTGAATTTTTAATTCTTTACTTTTCTACTTTTCACTTGATTGAGGACACGCTGTTTGTTAAAAAAGCGGTCACCGCTCATCTATCTGTCAGCCTATCCGTCTATCCTTTAACTGATGATTGAGCTGTTAGAGTTTAATAATCCAATGCTCTGGATCAATATATTGATTCAATAAACGTGCTTGTCCTTTAGATAAATGTTCCTCTTGTTAGTCCATTTTTTGTTTAAGTGGAGTGATTATACAATGAACTTTACTGGCTTTAATTGATTATAATTATTCACAGTTATTTATGTGTTGTTTTTACTGCCTTTGTGGAGTTTTATTAAGTGTAAAACGGACAAACGGCATTGTTTTATCAATCATATTGATCACAGGTACCTGAATTGAATCGAATAGCAATTTTTTCATGTCAGATCTTGTAATGTCAGTTTCATATCGCTGTTCAAAAAATCAGTATAATATTGTGTTATTATTAGAATTTAAGTCTCTACTATCTATCTATCTATCTATCTATCTATCTATCTATCTATCTATCTATCTATCTATCTATCTCTCTCTCTCTCTCTAAATGAATCATGACATTTTGATTATATTTTTGTCTAGATTCTGTTTCACAAACTAAGTTATTTTGGTTCTTGTGTGACACATATGGCAAGCCGATTTATTGCGTAACACCGAAACACGCTCCACTCCATTGAAAAATTAAAATGGATCACATTACTTTCCATAAGTTTTTCTGTTCTGCTGTACAATACACAGTCATTATATGCAAATAGTTACAGTCACAAGTTCCTATGAAAGATTTTTCAGCAGAATCTAAAATCATAGAATCAATGTTTGAAGATTAATAGTGTCATCTTTAAGAATCACATGCATATGTAAGATAACAGATGGCCTTCACCACAGCCTGGTCTGCATGAGCAGCCATGTGGCAAATTCACATTGTGTTATGTGTAATGTGGCTTAGATGTCACAGCAAGTTCTGTAAATTTTCTCTTTTGTGTGTTAAGAATGTCCTGCCGTAATGTCGGCATTTTTGCAGCTTGTTGTCCCATAGACTCGGGGCCGGTAAGCTGCGGGGACTCTGCCTGTTTCTAACAACACTAACTGTCAGATGGTCTTTGAGTAGAGTGATAGTCTTCCTTTAGCAAGTGAAATATCTGCCTAACTTTCATGTTAAGGTAAAAACAGAACTGAGATGAGACTGAAGGCGAAGGCAGCCGACGCAGACAGTGGAAGGTTCAGCAGATGGGAGATTACTGTGTGTGACATACCGGCAGCTTTGACCTCCGCTGGCTGGAATTTAAGACACATGCAAATGTGGAAACTGTTAAGTTTACAACCAGAACTGTGAGCAGAAACAGCTTATGAAACACACATATGTCTTATAAGTCATTAACTGAGTTAATGTAATTGTTAAAAAGAAAATTCAGATCGTAAAAGTTTTACGTCTCATTAAAAATATTATTGAATTGGTTATTGCTCAATCACCTTTCATTTGGGGTTCCATTTGGACACTAAATAATTTATCAGTATTTCTATGTGGCAATTCTGAATTTTAGTTACAATTTATAAAAATTCCACCTGTTACAATTTTCTTTGTCAAGAAAAAAACTGAAAGTGCTGTTAGTGTGCAGGATTTCAAATGTGGCTCTTCTCAAAATCTACTGCTTTTTCTCTATTTTTGCATAAGATCAGAGAGACTTGAAGCACAAAACACACTTCCCATTGAGGCTCACTGGGTAGATTGTCAATCTAATGTGCAAATTACAATCTCTAACAATGACAAAATGAATGAAAATGAACCAAAAAAATTCTGAACATTAAGAGGGTTATTGTCCGGTGTCGCTGCTGCAGACAATATCACAGCTATTTCTCCAAAAATATTGTTTGCGCTTGTGTGTTTACTGATAATTTCACCACCATCTTTCTATCTTTTATCTTTTTCATGATATATTTACACACCCAGGGCCTTTAGAGCAAGAGATGTGGCTTACACATTTCCTCCTGCTTTACTTTCCCCTGCTCGACACCATAGAGGTTTTTATTTTCCTCCTTGAGGTGAAAAGTCTGACCACCACCCACACTCATCAAATGTCACTTTAATGAATGTGTTAAGAAGCATCAAAAAAATCCAGATGCCTGCACAGATCTGTAGAAGAATTCCAGAGATGCATCAAATCAAATCATCAATATCTTGATCGTACACAAGAAGATGAGAATTTGCTGTCAGAAGAAACATGACTGACTAAAATGTGATAAACTGTATTTCTGTTTCAGCATCTGTAGTTAACCCATCTATATTGTAACTACCTACCTGATAAAAGGGTATTACAGTATCTTTATTGTAACTGCCTACTTGTTAAAAGGGCATTACAGTAATTTATGAAGTGTAGAATACACAGTGCGTTACATTTTATTGCAGCATTTTTGTGTTTTTTATGTAACATATCAAGTCGTTGATGCTGTTAAGACCTCTTACACTCAACAGATCTTTCATGGAAGAGCAAAAACATCTTGTGCACAATGTTTTTAAAAAACGATGGACAAGTAGTAGATGTCATGGTTAAAGTTTTAGCTGCTTATTTCAATAAATTGAGTTTTGAGGAAAAATACATCACATCTGAAAATCCCCTGTTTTTCTACTCTGATCTACTCTGAGGAGAGTATTTTGATTGATATATTATAATGCAAGGAACCTTTAGATATTTCAAAGACAAAATGATACTTTTTAATTTTTTTTAGTAGTTTCAATCAATTTTCATTGTGAGATTCAACCAAGAACTTTTTTGTCATGGTGCAAACTAAATTAATTTTCAATCAAGTCAACTTCAAATGCTACAATTCTATTGAAGACTAAGCATAACCTTAATACATATTTACTAAGGACAGATACATCAGGAATAGGATAGTGTATATAATAATAAATTAAAAAAAAGGTAGCAGAATTAAAGCAAGATGTACAAGATATAATACAGTTAAAATACAAGTAATGAAGGTGCAAAAGCATCAGCGGCCAAAGTTCAGTGTGACAAAAACGGATGATGGTTCATTGACGCAAGGTGAGTGACTATTACACTTGCTCCAGTGAAGGTTCAGTAGATCCACGACATTACAGCCCCGTTTTGATCGATCTGAAGCATCTGCATGATATGAAGAGCTCAGACATCTGGTTTTCATGCGTAATTTTAGATGTTCTCAGCCTTCCTCATGCACTGAATGCCGTTAAGGTACTTACGATAATAGCTCAGTGTCAACAGTGTCCTGTGTTGTTTTCACAACAAACTGGGCACTTTTTGTTTGCTTTGGTGAGCTGTTGTACCAGACAATCATGTGGTTTGTTGCTCCCTTTGAACACCTGTTGCACCAAGCTACACGTTGGCAGAGAGAAACGTGTAAGGTGTATAAAATGTCAACTCGGGAGTCAAAAAATATGCTAAAACAATTGTCCTAAAATTAGAATATAATGAATGGCCTTAGAAGACCCTAGAAAGAGAGTCAGTACTATTAGAAACTTGGCTAAAGCGTGACATTGGCCACTGGAACATTTTGTGGTATTTACAGACAAGTCTGCAGCAGCGAGCATCCTGTTTGCTAGCTGGACTACCTGTTGCTTGTGTTTGCATTTACTTGTGTTTCTATGGAAAGTAGCAGCAAAGCTTGTTTCAGCTTAAACAGAACAATAGAGTACAGGATAAAAAAAGGTTTTAAGAATACTGATTTCTTACCATTCTTGCACAGTCTATTTATAGCTATTTTCTATTCATTGCCAAGTAATTGCTGAACATGCTTGTGCCATTTTTCAGCCATGATTTAACACACCTACACTGCAAGTTAGAGTCTTAACTTTAAGCTTTAGTGCTGCTTTAGATAATTATGTAGAACTTCAAGCAAAAGGAAAAAAAAACTTTTCTTGGTCCTACAACTAGAGCAACAATGCTGAACATGATATGAAGTGATAATGCTTTATGTTTTTCCTTCAGAAACAAATTGCCCCTATCTTTAACACTGACAGCTTGTAGAGTGCTAAAAGGGGGTGTGAGATGCAAGATATCAATCTAAACCAAATAAGTTATCAGTTCAGACGACAGGTTTATTTATTTATACAAGAGAAAAAAGTGTTATCACAAATAAACTCTCACTCCCCCGCCTGTGGTTATTTTTCGTACCACAGCACTAAAAAAAAATTGATATTTCTCATCAATGTTTACTTAATCCTATTTCTGTAAACACAACTGAAACTCTGTTTTTATTCTTAGGCGCAACTTGACCAAGCTGTCCTTGCTGTTCAGTCACATACTGTGGGAGCTGAAGGCCATGTTTCCAGGGGGATGTTTTCAGGGTCACACCTATAGGGTGATCAAGACAGAAGCCGATGAGTTTTGGAGGCACTCATTTGGCAACAAGTGAGTGTGTTTGATTTTCATAATGAGAGACATGTTTTTTAAATTTTTGGCAGTGCATTTATTTTTGTGTCCACATGTTACTGATGCGCTCTGACAGGTGTATAGTGCAGTGGAACAGTTTTAAGGAGAAGCTGCAAAGTGTTCATGCGTTTGAGGAAGGAATGGAGTCCATGGCTCTGAAGTCAACTATAGATCTCACCTGTAATGACCACATCTCAGTGTTTGAGTTTGACATCTTCACTAGACTGTTTCAGGTAAGGTGACTCAAAGGTAATAATAAATGCATTAACTAACTTTTTGGAAATTTTTTTAATACCTTTGTTGTGAAGAGTTTGCTGAGAATGTGGATACCATCTTCAGATCTGTACACTAAATATGAGACTACAGCTATCTGACAGTTAGCCTAGCTTAGCATTAAGACTTGAAAAAGGGAAAAACAGTCAACTGGAAATGGTCTTTATGCTAAGCTAAGTAACTAGCTGCTGGCTGTAGCTTTACATTTAGTATAAAGACATCTACAGTGGCTCTTGGCAAGTCAGGGAGTAAGTGCATTTCCAAAAATGTTGAACTCTTAATGCAATGATGAGATAATGAACACAACTTTACATCCTGAGTCTCCTCTCTTTTCATTTTAGCCCTGGCGGTCTCTTATAAGGAACTGGAACCAGCTAGCAGTGACTCATCCAGGCTACATGGCCTTCCTTACATATGACCAGGTTGTAGCTCGTCTGGAACACTACCTGCACAGACCTGGGAGGTGAGGCCAAGCACAGCAACAAAACTCTGACTGTGCCCCTCTCATCCAGAAAAGCAAAGCTGACAATTATGCACATCTCAGTCTCACATCTCAAAATAGCAGTGTGAAAGTCATTGAGTGTTTGAGTTAACATGGAATTGCCAATTGATCTCATTTGTAAGAAATTGGGCCCTTGAAGCGACATAGAATCCAAGCACTCCAGCAACTTCAAGTACCTGGCTGTTCATTAAGTTTAAAAAATCAGAGGAAAGAAGCTTCTTTTATTAATTTTAAATCTCTAGTGAAGTGCCTCAAATTTCTTTTCCTCTTGAGTTTTTGGCTTATTTTTCATAGCCCATCAAAGTGAAGCTTTCCAGCTTCCTGTCTTGTATTTAAGAGGTTTTGTCCTTGTCATGTTAAGTGCAGCTCAACAAAACTATGTAAATGAACTGTTTGCATGGCCCAAAGTGTCATGAAGTGAGTAAACAAACACTGTAAAATCAATTTAACAGCTGTTTTAAGAATCTGAAAAATGTCATTGGAATTAATTACGCAAATGCAGAAAATATAGAACCAGATACAGACAAACTCACTGACTCCTGAATGAAAAATAATATTGGCTTATTTGTGAACTTAGATGTCAAAATTTCTCTGCATTAATTTCAAGGTTGATTTTCTCTCTTGTAAGAAAGTGTGATTTAGAAGGATCATTTTTCCCTCACAGCTATATCTTTCGACTGAGCTGCACAAGAATGGGCCAGTGGGCTATTGGCCATGTGACCAATGACGGTAGCATCGTCCAGACCATCCCCCAGAATACACCTCTCTACCAGGCACTCGTTCAGGGGTTCAAGGAAGGCTGGTTAGGACAAACACATACAGGTCACTGCTTTATGTTTTCTTTTTTTGTTTATGTCTTTTCTCTAAGTGCTGTGTGTTTCTGTGCCTGCAGCTACCTTTACCCAGATGGCCGCGATGTGAACCCTGATTTGACGAGCTTGTGTGAACCAGCCCAGAGGGGCAAAGTCAGAGTTACAGAAGTAAGCTGATGCACTTTATACCTCATTATCAATTCATCAGACTGCCAGCAGCACAAAACATTGATCATATTCTGAGATATTCTCTTATTGTTTGTCTTCTCTGTCTGTCTGTCTCCCAAACACCAACACCCAACAGGAGCAGTATGAGCTCTACTGTGAAATCGGCAGCACCTTCCAGCTGTGCAAGATCTGTGCAGAGAGGGACAAGGACACTCGTATTCAGCCTTGTGGGCATCTGCTGTGTCAACCCTGTCTCACAGGCTGGCAGGTATGAACTCCCATCCACTCACTTATTGTAACCTGTTGTGTAGTTTATCAGCATTTACTTCAAAATATATGCTTAATATTGTGATTAACTGTTACTGTAACAGTGGTTGTGTGCTCAGTGGAGTGAAACAGTCTGAGTCGTACAAAAAAGATTTATTTTTGGAGACGAGCATGTAGATCATCACTCCCATGGTTTGGTTGTTGGTTGCAAGCCCACCGTGCTGTAACAATGCTGGTTATTTGAATGTGGTTTGGGGTTGATGTTAAAAATATGCTCCGTGTTTACCAAAGCATGTCAATGATTTATATGTTACTGTAAAATTTGCCTCATAAATCAAATCTCCCTGCACAGCATGTCACTGAATTAGGGAAAAAAACATTCTTTGATGTTTCTTTTAAAATGCTAAAAATAAGAAAAATAAGAACTAAAGCTAATTCTATGAGGCAACTTCAGTGCAAGTCATGTATTTCTGCACCCAGGTGTTCTTTTTTCAAGTGTGTGTGGAGCTATTACACAGCCTTTATAAAGACTTAAAAGAGGCTTAATATCTCACTGCAGTTTTTACTGTGAAGCCGTGTTGCATCAGTCAGCCTCGTTTAAACCACAAAACAGTTTATGAAACATTTAGTACACTGGAACTTGTGACTTATGTCATATCATATGCAAATGTGTGTCCATTCTCAACATCTGTCAGGCCACTTTATCCTTCAACCACCTTAAACTGACTCTTTGCATGAGTAAATATCTTTAAACCTACTGCAGAAATAAACATGGAACTTGGTTCAGCGGTTCAAAAAGAAAAAGGCTGTGAAATGAGCCATCAAAATCAATGACAGATGCCGTCAGTATATAAGCTGACAACTGTAAAATTGTAGTCAGGGAGTATTATAGAGCTTTTTGCCTCGTCACATTAATCACACATCGATCACATTCCGTCCTTGACTAAAATCAATCACATTTGACTGCTTCACACGCAAATTCCAAAAGTCTGTCAACGAATCAGCAATCAAAATTTTTTCGTCATGTGGACAGCATGTCCTGTGTGCCCCTTTTTGCTCCTGCAATGGGGCTCCCCCGTCTTCCTACTTCCTCTTTCAGTCATGATATTAAAGATATCCAACCAGATTTAACGCTGTTTTGAGCAAATTGCAGTTTCACGCTCCTCTACCAATTCTTTCATTCAGAGTGCAAGTTGACTCCTGTTTGTTCAGGAGGTGTTAAGGTCTCTGTAAAAGTGCAGAGCAAAGTCCTGACATTTGGCTAAAGACTTCCTGTGTAAGCTTAGGTTACATCCTCTTTACACTGTATTGGTCACAAACGCTTTGAAAAAACTGTGTGCGTGAGTGAGACTGAGAGGGAGAGATAGACAGACAGGAAAAGACAATTAGATATGCTTTATGAACGTCAGACCACAATGGAAAAGTAGTAAGTTAATCTAGATTGTGGTCAAGCAAACTTCCTCATAAGCAGAAGGTTTACAGTAAAATACAATAGAATGACCTTGAGGGGCTCACAGTTAATAACAGGCAATTGAACTCTAAAGCAACAAAGATATCTGCACACATTTGCAGCTGAATACCAAAAAGCAGGATGTGTCAAAAGTTGCACTTGTAAAAAAAACCACAATCTCCTGTGTCTGTTGAATGTAGTATTTTCCACCACCCTTATCTTTCGAAACAGTGGTGGCCTTTATCTTTGAAGAAATGCCCAACATATTCCACTACAGATAGTTCAAAAGACTTGAAGCTGATCTCAAGACAATTGTTGTTTAACATTACATTTCCACTACTCTGCCCATGACCTGTCATTGATGGTTATCTAGCAGAAGTCAGCTGGCAACACCTGCCCATACTGTCGCTGTGACATCAGAGGAACAGAGTTGATCCTCATCGAACCCTACCTGTCAGGTCGCAGCCAATGGGAAGAGGAGAGTGAGGATGATGCGGAGGAGGAGACCCATGAGGACATTGAGCTGATAGTTAAAGAAATGGCTGCCATGAGGAAGGTGGGTCAAAACATATATGTATATGCCCATTTCATTTCATTTCTCTTGCTGGCTGTGGATGGTGTAGGTTTGTCCACCAGTCAGGTCCAGGGTAAAATATCTTAGCACCAATGTTTAAGTTGCTATTAAATTTGTTAAGGTATTTGTTGCCCCCTTATGATTATTTTTCATCTGTCACCACCAGCAGGTCAAAGTTTTTACTTACTCTATTAAATATTTCAACATCAGCTGTATGCATCGGCACAAAATTTTGTTCAGACATTCATGGTTCTTCTGCTGTAGCGCCACCATCAGATCAACAGTTGTCATTTTAGGAGAAATGTCACAAATGAAACAAATGCATTGTCATTACATGTGGTACAGATATCTATGCCCCCAACAAGATAAACTAATAGAACTTGATGTTCTCCCACTAGCACCATCTTCAGGACAAACTTTAAATTTATTTAGTCCTTTGTTTTGAACCAAATAGAAAACCTAAACTATACTGCACCTATAACTAAGCTAATGTGCTGAACTATGGTGAACATGGCATTCATTATAAACCTGGTTAGTGTGAACATGTTAGCATTTGGCTTGCATGCTTGCATGCCTTGCTTGCATGCTTACATTAGCATTTGGCTTAAAGCACTGCTACATGTACACTCTTAGAGCTGTTAACATGTGGATTCTTAATGTTGTAGCTTTGTGTTTTAAACCTCATACATTCCATATGCTTGTATTTCAGTGATCTACATGTCAATAATATGTCAATAATATGGGCACATTGTTTGCAATATTTCAAGTCAATATCCCAAGTCACAAATTTGCCTCAAGGAGCTTTAGAATCTATGCAGCTTCTGTCCTCAGACTTTCAAACATGCATCCTAATCCCTCTTTATAGTTCCTTCCTGTAGCTTAAAATAAATGCTTATCAGTGAAGCACAAAGGGAAAAAAATCCCTACTAACTGCTCACATTTTTTCTTGACAGTTCTCAAGTTTGGATTACCAGGTTCCCAGCTCCAGTCACAGCTGTCCACCTCTGCCCCCCAAAAACAGCAGTGCTCCACGCTGTCCCTCTCCCTCCAGCCAGTCACAGACATCAGAAACCAAGAAGGCCACCAAACACTCCCAACCCACTGTAAGTTCCCACCGACACTCAAGCTATTTACATGTTGTTGGTGTGATGTGTTAACTTTCTCATAGACACTAAAGTCTGAGAAATGTTAATTCATGCACAGTACTACAGAGACTCACCAGCAGTGTAAAAATGTGTGATCTTTATGACAATTTGTCTCCTCAGCGGGCCAGTAGCGGCAATGAAGCACGTAGAAGACACAAACAACATACAAACGTTAGCAGGTGAGGCACTGTTTAAAACAGAGAAGACAAGGGGAAAAAAAAGCTGTTGAACCAACTGTTAGCGTGCTGCTAACTCAACGGAGCTTTGTTTCTTGCTACAGATAAGAATCTTGACACTTGACCAAGTTACTGTAACCTTCTGACAGGTGCTTAGAGGTCATAAAAAACGCAGAGGAAATGCTAGATGGCTTTAAATATTTGCATCAGCTGTGCAAAGATTCAGCAGTTCATGTTGACTGCCAAGTATGTAACTAATTATGTCTGTTTTTTTTGGTTTTTGCTGGTTTAATTTGGTATCGTAATTTTTGGTACTTTATTCTCAATTATAATCTTAACCTTTACGGTACCAAAGCATGCATATTAAGATTATTGTAATTAATTAAAACATGTACCATGCCATGGGATTGTAAGACAGACAGAGTGTTTCTGTTGTTTTTTATTACTGAAGGTGACTGATCTTTGTATATTTAAATTCTTTATTTGATCAGCACCCTCTGTTTAATATTTTCAAAAGCTCAGTTGATACTGTATGCAAGCCCACATACATACAGTACACGGGACAAGATATATAACGTTGTTTAGCATAAACAAATTAAAAAAGCGAAATGTTCTATCCTTTCTGTTTAGGCGTCATGGGGATGAGTCCTACAGCAGTGAGGAGGAGAAGTCTGGTGGGTTGAGACAGACTAAGCCACACACACACAGGTGATTATTAGCCGTCTCTAATAAGAATCACCATGGTAAACAAGCATTTTTCACCTGAGCCTTCTTTCAGCTGTTCTTTCTAAATGGCTGATATTTTGTTCTGTTTACACAGCGCTGAATTCCTCACAGATGCATCGTTTTCCTCGCCCTCTTGGAAGTCTGTTGACAGTAAGTTGCTGCATGTTTTAAGCTGGTGTTTTGAACTGTGCACAAACAGTGCTGGAACTAAATAGAAGTGAGATATTCTGCTCTCTTCTAGAGAGGATGTAATCTTTAAAAACATGTTAAGTGTTGTAAGGCAGTGGTTTCAAAACTATTTTTGTTACTCTTTTCTTTGTAACCATTAAAAAAAAAAAATTAAGCTTCTCCAGATGCTTACGTTAATAGGATTTTAATACTTCAAGGACTACTGGCAACAAAATGAGCCCAAAAAAAAGTTTCACTGAAATAACTTAATCATTATCAAGATAAGGATCTCCATGTTTCTCTTGATGGAAGTTCATCATTAGGTTCTATAATACAACTCAAAACACATCTTTTACCTGAGTTTTTTGCAGACAAAAAAATCACTCATGCTGCACTGACAGCTAAATTCAGAGCGAGACAGACTGCTCCATATGTTGGATATGACTAATGTCTCAGCCAATTAGCACTTTCTTGTCTTCCCTCCTAAATGTCTGTGCAGATTGTCTCGTGTCTGCTACACTATTACAATATTTATTTCTGAAGAACCATATTCATAGACCCTTTCCACAGAAGACATTTCGACATGTCATTGCAGAAAAGCACAAGCAGAACTAATAACATTATTAACGGCTTAGTTTGAGGAATTATTGCACTGCATTTTAATAAATAAGGCTGAGTGGGTGACACTACCTGAATTCTGTGCATTTCCAGTTTCAAGCTGCCACCTGCAACTTCTTTGGTAACCTGTAATCTAATACAAGTCTCATGCTAGAATCAATTAATCCATCTAAAATGGTGGTGTAACTCTTTAAAAAAAGCATTCACAGAGCATAGAGAGCCAGAGGTTATTGAACAAGATTATGTATCTTTAACCTTCTTAGACTTTTGCTCTTGTCATGTAAACCGTTCATTTTAGTTTGACTTCTTATTGTGTTTGTTCATAGGCGGAGCAGCATGGCTCGGCCCCTCCAGCCCAGTCAAACAGAGAAAAAAACAAAAAGAGAGGGAGGAAAGAAGAACAGGGCTCAGAAAAGACAAATGTGGCCTGGGAGAGATGACGAGAACGATGTCGTCCTGACAGAAAAACAGCCCCTGCGATCTTAAGACTCTTTACATAAAGAGAGAAATACATGGCAACTAAAATATGTTAACTTCATCAATCAGCCTTCAGTAAATGTAAAAATAGTTGGGGGTTTTTGTGTCATGTTAAGCAGTTGAGGGGCATGTGACTGCTGCACTGCTGAGGCTGAGATGAGTGGGTGGGACTGACAGGAAAAGATCTCAGTGAGGCCTCCTACTGTTCAGTAATCACATTGCCATTATCTCCTCAGCAGGTTCAGTACTGTTTCCTAATTATAGTCTTGCACACTGTCTTCTTTGTAATTAAAGACTTTTTAGAGCCTTTATAAAATAATAGAAATTAATGAAAGAGTTTTTATTTAAAAATGTAATTATACAGAAAAATGAAGTGAGGCAATTACACAGTGAATATAAGAAATAATAGAAATGTTCTACCTCGTTATTTAATCCATGCAACAAGGTTGTTTCTTAATTAGTTATGAGATAATAAAGGCCTCAATAATTTCAATAAACAGTCTTGTAAGTCTTGCAGTCCTTCACTGGTATGATCTTAAAAGCAAACAAATAAATGTATCTGATAAAGAATTGATGTTTTTGAGTAGTTTCTTTGGGTGAATTTAATTTATTATTTCATCACTGACCTGAAAATATGAGCAAACAAATGAAATGTGAATATAAATCAAATGGTTTTATTTGGTTTTGTTTATGTTCTGGCATGTGTGCGTAGAGTCTGGATGTTCAAAGGGGGAAACATCAAAGGAGACAGCAGCAAAGATTTAAAGAAAACTAGAAATAGTTGTGGCTGTATAAGAAAATAGGAATAAAAGTTAATGTAGGGCAGAGAATAGATGAAAACAATGGGGAGGCTTGGAGAAAAGTTAGGTGAAAAATGAGTCATTTCTTTAGGGGTTGGCTGCCAGAGTGTCTTGAATCCAGTAGAGGAACTCACACACTTTGACATAGACTCCAGGGTGATCAGGCAGGGCGCATCCCTGACCCCATGACACCAGGCCGTGGACCTCTCCGAGACACACCAGAGGGCTGCCAGAGTCACCCTGACGGTGACAAACACACAGCGTGAGCAGCTATGAATCCTCACGCACACACACAGAGCCCTGAGTCCAGTTGGTCTTTGGAAGGATGTACTTCAAAACTTACATTGCATGCATCTCTGCCTCCATCCATGTATCCGGCACACACCATCCTGCGTGTGATCATGCCAGGATAGGCGTTCTGACAGGCCTCGTCGTCCACTATAGGCACGTCCAAACACTGCAGACGCGTGGGCATGTACACTGGAACAGGCAGAGCAGAGTCACAGAAGCCTCCTTGACAATTTTGGTAAGCAGATAATTTATTTTTGTGCAATAACGCTGAGTGATTCTGTGTTATTTTCACTTTTGTGGTAACAGATTCCATGAGAAAACTTCATTTTTTTCCATTTTTCAATACTCTTTGGCACAATCAGCTCATTTGTTTTTTCTAAACTTTAAAAAAAAGAGTTTCTACAACAGTGGGACAGCTGTTAGATTGTTTTTTTTTTAGTTTGAGTTGATTTTGTTTTCTCTTTCTCTTTCTTTCAGACAAACAGAAATATGTGTTTGTTAAAAGACTTTTTTTTTTTAAGCGAATGGTAAGAAATGAAGATATTGACTTCACTGGTTCCTAAATGATTGTCTGATATCTCTAGAAACAAAACATTTTGCCTTGAGAGTCATTTTAAATGCTTCAATCACATTCTACACACGAAACTAAACATCCTTGTTTTAAGCATGTTGTCATTTGAACACTTCAGCTGTATAATTGAATCATTATCAACCCACCCTCATCACCCATGGCAGTGTTACCCCAGCCGGACACAGAGCAGGGAAGCCCTCCTATTGGGCACCCTGTGGGCAGCGGGATGGGTGCGACCGCCTCGGTCACCTCGACTGGGTGGAAGAGCTTGATCAGCATGATGTCATAATCCAGAGTCTGGTAGTCATAACTGCACACAGAGGGAAAATAAAATGAGCTTTCAACTTCAGCCGTTTCTCTGCGCTGAATGAATGAATGAGATGATCGTGAAATTGTGCAACAGGGAGAAGCTTCTCAGACCAGATGGTTCATTTTTTCACTCACCTAGGGTGCCAGATGATGGTATCCGTCTTCATAAGCTGCTCAGTACCCTCAAACACTCGCACGTCATGTTCTCCCAGCATGATCTGCATGTTATAGGGACTGAGGAAGAAGGTTAAATACACCAAAAAATGAGGAGCCGAAAAAATCTTTCAGTATTTAAAAAAGGCATTTTATTTCTTGTAATTTTGAATGTCTCTTTATTTCTCTATTTTACAAAGACTACACCTCATTATATTAAGATTTAACAGATGTTCTCCACAGATGGTACAAGATTGAAAAACATAAATCTTCCACCTACAGATGTTTTAGGGGTTTTTTATCTTTTAGGGAGGGGGAGCCTAAAAATCAATCATGACATTTAAAAAAAAAACATGAAAAGCAAAGAGAATGATGTGTGATATTATCTTAAAGCCATCTTTCTTCCTCATTGGTGCACACTTACTTGTACCAACAGTGGGCGACGGAGAGAACCCACTGCCTGTTGATGAGCACGCCGCCACAGAAGTGATAACCATAGTTGAGGGAGGCCATGTAGGGACGAGTGTGAGGCGCACACTCATGTCCGCCAATGATCCTGCCATCTTCACGGGGAACTGCCGCTGCAACACACACACACACAGACACACACAGACACAGAAAGAGAGAGATTAACCACAATTTTCCATCTTCGTTTGAAACTGCTGATATTTCAGGACACATGCATGGCTGTGTGCTCTCATATGTGTAGGTATGTATATGTATGTGTCCTTTTTCGTGGGTCTGTTACTTTACCAGCAGCTCCAATCATCAACAGAAGAGCCAGCAGTCTCATGGTGTCAGGTGAATGATCAGAAGACACCCAGACACCCCCACAGCTCATATTTATACCCTGCCTGCCTCCCTCTCCTCTGTTCTGCTCTGTTCTGACCCCATCTGTGTCCTCCAAATATGCCCTCACCTCTTGGCCTAAATCCAGATCTTGTGTCTTATCATGCTCCAATTTTCATGTTTGCCCATGTTCTGCCCCTCAGTGGCACACCCCCCTGTGGTTGTGTCATCTGTGCGATTCATTTACAAGGTCTCCACACATTTAACACCTGTTAAAGGTTCACTTATGGGTCACTCATCATTGGCAAGCTCAAAGGTGTAAATGGTGAGAGCAGGCGATCCATACACTCAGAGATACTTTCCTTTACATAAGATCATGCTTTGAAAAAAGATAAATGAAATAATCCATAAGAAACTATCATAGATACCTGTAGTGCCAATAGTAGTTCACCTAAAATGAATTCACAGAAACATCTAAGCAAAACCTTCCTCTTTTTATTCATTTTATCTTTCCCCCTTATAACTGCCAGCACTGGCATGGTTATGTGAGTATATATCTTTTTAGATATCCGTGTATATGTGAATAAGTTTTGATATATACATCATGATCAGGAACGTCCGCATTGTTAATTACTTAACATTGTTTATATAGCCCTGTTTTTTTGTTTGTTTTTTAAATGGCTAAAGGATAATGAAAAGGTCATAAATTGTGTAATGATGTTGATAAAACAGGAAATGTATCAACAATATGGACTGACACAATCAAGTTTAAAAAAAAAAACAAAATTACAAAAGTTCTTGTAGACCTTGTGTGCTATGAGAAAGGTGGGGGAAGCATTTGCATTCTTTATTTTATCTAATTTTACTTAATTTTATTTTATATGTCACTACTTTCAATCCCAGAAGGATGAAACATAAATCATGCATGATCTCAGAGGCAGAAAGCAAAACTGATCTGAGTCATAAAAAGCAATAATGATGAAATCATTTTATTCTATTGTTTGAACCAAATATGTTATGACAAAAAAATGTCTGGCTCCAATAATTCATTGTGTTGTCTGCTAAAAATAAAAAGGAGTTATACATGAAAAGAATAGAAACATTTATTTAGGTGCAGAGAATGTACAAAATGATCTGACAAAAAAAGAGAGTACACCAAACACTCCCCAAGGCCGAAAACACGTAAGATGTGGCTCACTTATTAACTGAAAGAATGGACGTGGCACATAAGAAGATAAGGTTATTTTTCAGGGCAGGGACACAGCCGGGAGGAGATTTGAGGGTGGGTGGGCAGAATATGATGGTGGTAGGGAGGGGGTGCATGGAAAGATACAGAGGAGTTGAGGTATAAATGCAGAGAGTGAGGGGATTTTTTTTGTCCAGTGTGGTCGTAAGAAGGGTTGAGTCAACCACAACATGATTGGCCTAATTGTTCTCACACTCCTGGGCGCTGCAGGTAAAGCACATCTGCAGTCTGTAAAATAGTTTAGGGTTTAAAAAGACCTGTACTTAAGATAATTATGAAGAATTGCTTTTATAATACTTCCTTTGCACCACAGCTGCAGCCCCTGCTGATAACAGGATTGTTGGTGGCTACGAGTGTCCAGCTCACTCAAAACCCTGGCAGGTGTCCATCAATCTCGGCTACCACTACTGTGGTGGCTCCCTCATCAATGACCAGTGGATCATCTCTGCTGCCCACTGCTGGCAAAAGTTTGTATTACACATTAACACATTCATAACTTTCTGTTTGAACTGTACTCTTTGTATGAGAACTATATTTCTTTTCTTTGCATCTATTTTAGCCCGTATTCACAGATTGCCATTTTGGGTGACCACCACATCTGGATGAACGAGGGCACGGAGCAGTTCATGTCGGTGGATGCCATCTACTGGCATCAAAGTTACGACTACCAGACCTTTGACTATGACATCATGCTGATGAAGCTGGCACACCCCGTCACCATGAATGAGTACGTCCAGCCTATCGCCCTCCCTACTGCCTGCCCCACACCTGGGACCATGTGCACAGTGTCCGGATGGGGAAACATCTACTCTGATCAAGGTGAGGTGCACCTGAAATCAAATATTTGCTCACAATGACAGAATATTTATCCTGCCCTCACTTCATAATGGTTTTATTAAGATCATGCAAAAAAAAAATCACTATATTGCATTCAAAGTCTTCCATAGATTTATAATACTTTTAAACAGAAAAGCCTGTAACAAACCATTGAGCCCCACAGTAATTTCTTGACTACCATCACGTACAAGAAACTAGAAATTAAAGTTTCTTACTGTGTTTAAGTAGGAACAAAGACCATGTTTGTAGAGGTAGAAGTAGTAGTAGAAGTAGTAGTAGTATATATGTATGTATGTACAGTGAAC
>JAPZDV010000025.1:8232269-8259663 GCA_029814665.1 Acanthurus lineatus
ATAAAAAGTTTATTTTAACATAAATGATTAATTTTTGAAACATCTAAAGAACAGTGACTTAGTTAAAAAACATTAAATAACTTTATACATCTTTAAGACATTATGGACCAGAAATTATTATTTAGATGCAGTGCTGTACATAAATACATACAGAAAGCATTTTCCATAGTCAAAGTTTCACATATGTTTTTCACAATTCTGCTGACATGAACACCATCCCTGGTTCCACAGCGTCAGGTGTTTTTTATCTTTTCTGAAAATGAATCACCTAACCCCAACATCCTGCTACAGTCATTGGCTCTTCACTGACCAATGAGATTGTTCGCTCCACTGGGCAGCTCTCCAAATTGTGAATATATACCAGGGGTCCAGGTAAAGTCAATTCATCAACAGGATCACACAGCAACCATGAGGTCTCTGGTCTTCGTTCTGCTCATCGGAGCTGCTTGTGAGTGTGAAGCTCTTTTTGAGCTGATTGCCTTCCTTTCTGCTAAAAGTCTGTGGCCTTTATCTCACAACTTTGTTGAGAATAAGAGTAGCAATACCTAAAGGTGAGGGATGTGTATTTAAGTAATGCCGACTGAAGCATCTTCAGCACTCAAATGACTTAGCAGACTTTGGGCTCTGACTAAAAACATACAAAGACATTCTGTATTCTGACAGATATGTGTTTGCTGGTAGAAAATGCATTAAGTAAACTGCCTACTTATTGCTGATGTTTGTGTTTTCAGTTGCCTTGGATGACGACAAGATCGTCGGAGGCTATGAGTGCGATCGCCACTCCCAGCCCCATCAGGTGTCTCTGAACTCTGGATACCACTTCTGTGGTGGCTCTCTGGTCAACGAGAACTGGGTTGTGTCTGCTGCTCACTGCTACAAGTCGTACGTCACCTCCTAATATGATAAAGACAAATGTTTGCATGTAGGAGTTAGTCTGACTTTAACAGGCATCATGACACTTGTCCTCTCTTTCCTCTCCAGCCGTGTTGAGGTGCGTCTTGGAGAGCACAACATCGGCATCAACGAGAACACTGAGCAGTTCATCCGCTCTTCCCGTGTTATCCGCCACCCCAACTATGACTCCTACAACATTGACAATGACATCATGCTCATCAAGCTGAGCGAGCCCGCCGTCTTCAACAGCTATGTGCAGCCCGTGGCTCTGCCCAGCAGCTGTGCCCCCGCTGGTACCATGTGCACAGTCTCTGGCTGGGGCAACACCATGAGCGCCAGTAAGTCATATCTTCTGCACTGCACCGTGCTCTCTCTACATCCATGTGTCACCTGCAGTGCAACATCAGTTTAACCCTCTCATTCTCTCCTGATCTGCAGCCGCTGACAGTGACAAGCTGCAGTGCCTGCAAATCCCCATCCTGTCTGACAGCGACTGTGACAACTCCTACCCCGGCATGATCACTGAGTCCATGTTCTGCGCTGGATACCTGGAGGGAGGCAAGGACTCTTGCCAGGTGTGTAATTTAGTAATTAGGCTTGATTAAAACAACATATGTATGAAATGCTCCTTGTATGCTTTTTAAAGTGTTATTTACCTTTTCTAAGTGATTTCACACTCTCTACACTCTCTGTTGTCAGGGTGACTCTGGTGGCCCCGTTGTGTGCAACGGTGAGCTGCAGGGTGTTGTGTCCTGGGGTTACGGATGTGCTCAGAGAGACCGCCCTGGTGTCTACGCCAAGGTAAACTTGTTTGAGTGAACAATATAGCAGTTTTAAGTTGAAATTTGACATTGTACATGCTTTGTTAAAATGAATCATATTTGTCAATGGCCATCTGTGCTCACAAGCCTCCTCTCCATTCACAGGTCTGCCTCTTCAACGACTGGCTGGAGACGACCATGAGCAAATATTAAGTCTGATCCTTTGATCACCATCTTAGTCTGATGCCGTTCTTCTGCCATTTTAACAGCAGCAATGTTGTATAGTGTTGAACAATGTGCATCCCTTTTCCATCTGAGACAATAAAATCTTAACGTTGAATTCAAAATAGTTTTTCTCTCTCTTTTTTAATCTGTGTTGCTACATTATTGTGTTGTTAATGCTTTAATATCTAAAGTGTTACTGCACATACTTTATTTTGACATTATGACTAGTAAAATTACCTCTTTTTTCATTTCAAAAATTTGCAATAAACATGCATCTGCAGCATGTAAATGTAGAGTTAAACAATGTCCCTTTAAGTCCAGAAGAATTGTTTAGCGGCACAATCTAAGCCTGTGATAAAGCAATCCCAGAAAAAGTATTACTCACAGGTCAGACTACTGACATAAAAATTGTCCTTTTAGTAATACAGAGTGACTTTCATGCTTGAAATACCAGTAAGTGTTCAAATTGGTTTTAAAAGAATTGAAAAGGCAAATTCTAAAGAATTATCTTACCTTTAATATCAGTGTCTTTCATGATACAACACATCATGATATAATGGTGATGTGTCGGAGAGGCAATCAGTGCTAAGTGCTGAATGTCTGTGCAACATTTTTTTAAATTTTAAGTGTTTCTTTCCCTTGCAATTATGCATTCTTATTTTTAATGGCCTAATAATTATTTAGGACATTTCCATTTTCTATTTATTTTATTTTGAATCAGCCAAACTCTTTTCAAATATAATAAGCTCTGGAAACAGCCTCATTATCTTAAGAGAGTCAAGTCAAGCCAATTTATTTATAGAGCAAAGAAACACCCACAGGGAAATTAAATTGATAAACAAGTGTTATAGACAAAATAAAACCCCTGTAGCATAATTAATAAAATTAATTATAGAAGAATATCCTTTTACCGACAGACATCTGAAGCTCAGATGGAGCTGATAAAAAAATAACAGACAATCTGGACAACAACTCCAGATGACACAATGCAGTCCTGGATGCGTAAAAAGGACAAAATCACAAGAGACTATACACGATTCTTCCTTTAACAATGTGATGTAAATAACTACATTATAAAAAATACTGTGCAAATCTAATATGAAAGAATATCTAGCAGTAAAATCTGTGACTACATGTCATAAACTGAGTCAAAGTAAAGTAAGAACATGCAACTGAATATGACAAACAATACTGCCCATCAGGATGCAGTATTAGGTGGTTGTTACAGTAGTTTAGTTGAATATAATGGCATTTTTGATTAAACAATGTTTAACCTCTTCCCAGAAATAATATTTATATATCTGAGTTTTTGCTTGTTGGTCGAATTGTTTTACTAGTTAACGTAAAATGTATTTTCCATATTTTTCAACTCATTTTTTACTCTGGCATTTTGCTGCTATTATTCAGGTGACATGACACATTTTCCTGCCATTAAAGTACTGAGCTGAATTGCATTAAACTAAACTGAAAGAAAAAATTCATGTATACATTTTTTGAAGTGGCTGCTCTCTATAGGAGAACTTCCCCCTGCAGTTTTCATCAGCGAAGGCCAGACTCAGTCAATGATTCAATGTGTGAGAGAAGCTTCACCTGGCACTACATATGGGGCCTGATGAAGGTCAGGATGCTGATTACAGCTTGTTCAAAACATACTTTACTGCATTCACGCCAGACAAGAGCAACAACGGATCATACACACACTTTTATTTCATCTGAGCAACATCCTTGAACATTTAAAACTATGAAGCCCTCTTTTGGCAGCAATTTTTGAGAAGTATCCAAAAGTTTTCCCATCAGCACACTTTTAAGTGTTTCGATTAGTCAGCAGCACCAGAGATGGGTTTTCGACAGCTGGCATAGATTAAAGCAGTCAATACAAATCTGACATGGGTCCAGGAAAATCTTTGCATCTCCATCTACTATCAACCAATCATGATGTCTCTGGTCTTTGCCCTGCTCTTAGGATCCGTGTGTAAGTCCAGACCGCATTTCGAAAAGCATCAAAATTTAGAAACAATTCAGAATATATGTGCTGTAGGGAATATAATGTCTTTCAGATGGAATAATTCAGATGGATTCAGTGGAATAATTGTCTGCCAAAGAAAATCAATGGCCAAGTGAAGGCAAAGGAGATGTAAAAATGCCAAACACAAAGTTATTTACAGACACAGTAAATATATTTTTTTTGAAATAGCCACAGAAGATGATAAAATAGTCCAAACCATAAGTCCTGGCTGGTTAACAACAACATCATACTAATCAAGCTGAGCAAATCTGCCTCCATCAACCAGTGTGTGCAGCCTGTGGCTCTGCTCGCTTAGTCGTGCTCCAGCTGGCACCTTGTGAGTATCAAATACTGTCTCCAGTCCATACAGAGCTTCTGTTATTCACTCCACATTTATCCATCCTTCATTTGCCCTTGTGTCTCTAGTTTCTGCACCTCTGAATATACCCATCCTGTCTGATGAGACAACTCCCATCCCAGCATGATCACTAAGGGAGGGAGGAGAGGACTCCTGTCAGGTGTCTTTCAGTTTGGTAACTTCAGCACTTAGTTTAGACCTTAAACTTTCATGTATGCCTTTGCTACACCTATCTCAGGATGACTCCGATGGTCCTGTTTTTTGTGTGACTTGAAGTGTGTGTTGAGAGATGGACCACTATGTCATGGTGTCCCACAGCAATCATTTATTTCTTTTTTATTGCACAGAAATATTGTCAAATCCTGTGTGACATTTTAAATTTTCAATATACTTTAACATTTATACTCCCTTCTCTGTTGCATCAGACCCACATTTTCACAGACTGGCTGCACGGCACCATGGCCTATTACTGAGTTCAGTCCAATCACACCTCTGCTACAGCTGTTTCTATGCCACACAATGCTGTCTCGAAAAAGTCTAGCCAGTTGCAATTGAGATGTGAAACGCCAACATTTTTTAGTTGTACTTTGGTTTGTGTCACTCTAATCTAACTCTTTTTTCTGTTCTGAACAGCTGTACAAAATGTCCATGACAACTTAAGTAAAAAAAAAAACAAAACAAAACAATGATTAAATGAGGTAACATTAATTAAAACCTGTGATATGATTTACATTTTAGAATTAAAAACATAATATTCAATACTGAGGTAATGCAGTTTTAAAATAACAAACAATAAATACATTGTTTGTTAAATATCAGGATGAAATTATCAAAAAATTGTACAGCAAGTATAAGAAAATAGTCATAAAAATTCTGAAACGTTTAATAAAAAAAGATATCCTACCTTAATTCTAAATCTTAAGATCAAAAACCTTAAAAAATGAAAACGAAAATCGTCAAAAAGCTATACATCCAAGTTTCCTCTATAAGGTCTTTCTTTAGTAAAATAAGAATACCAATATATTATTTGATATATTTGCTGTGGTTGTTGTTTCCATCGCCTCTGTTGCCGTAACTTAAGCGGAACGGTCGTTCCCTATTTTTATGACTAAGTCGGACAAATTTAACGACGCACCGTCAATGTCAAATTAAGCTAAACCCACAATGAAGTAACTGACCTCAGGATTAGTCCTCATATTAATTTAACTGCTCTTTTTTTCAAAGAGCGAGATTTGATGTGGTATAGCGCTATTCTCGACAACCTTTTTTCTTGTTTATGTAGTTTTTCTCTCTTTGTGTGTCGCTGAACGAAAGCGGGCAAGATGCGCCTCACGTTGCAGATGTTGATTTCCCACGGCCGGGTGGCCCGGAGGATGGGTCTGGGTCCGGAGTCCCGAATCAACATGCTGCGGAACATTTTGACAGGACTGGTCCGACACGAGAGGATAGAAACCACGCTGGGCCGAGCGGATGAAGTCCGCTTCTACGCCGAAAAGGTAACGACAACCTGGTGCTGCTAGCTAGCTAGCCAGCTAACATTGAGCTAATGGTACAGTAACTTAATTTGAGCAGGTAACGTTGTACCCAACTGATATATATAAAAGCTAACTATTTTTTTAATCATGTGGCTGCACAGGATTAATATCAGCCAGCTGACATTAGCTAAAGGTTTTAGTCCAAATAGTGTATGAGTGAAAGAAAAAGTAAATTTAGTAATAGAAATGTTTGATACTTCAGTTAATGCTTGGGTTTTGTTTCACCATCACAATTTAAATGATACTCTTGGAGAGTTCATTGTATAAATTATACGTATTTACACGTGCATATTGTAATTTAAAAATATATATCAGTCATCATATGACGACATGAATGCACGTTGCACATATTCCTGCCTTTTTTTCAACATTTTTGACTGATTAAATGTAACTGGATTTTTTTGGTATTGACTATTTGTAAGTACAATATTAATCATCTGATGTGGCGCTGAAGTGATAAAAAATACTTTAACATAAACTCAATAAAACTAATCAGATACATTATCAATAGTCAAATGATTGCAAAAACGTTATAGAAAATTAAAAAATATACGTACATTTTACACATACATATACACATACATACACATATATATACTTATGTTTATATATGTGTATATATATATATATATATGTGTGTATATATATAAACATAATATACATTAAAATACTATCTTACAACATATACATGTAATATATACAAGTACTTTTAAAAGAAGGGTGCAACTTAATGTGAAAACATAGAATACTTGAAAAGGGCAAAAGTATGTGGACTTAAACATTATGCCCTTTTTGTGTCATTTCACATCTCATTACAAAACTGTGGGCATTAACATGCTGCTGTAACAGCCTCCATTCTTCTGGAAAGTCAGGGTTTTTTTCTTCCCATTGGGCCAAAAAAGCTTTTGTTATGAGAGTTAGTTAATTGGCTGTGAGAACCTTAGTTAGCTTTATTTTTATACCCACTGAGAGAATAGTAAAATGCAAAGGAAGATATGAGTATTTTTCTCCTTTTCCACACAATATCTCTAACAGTGTATTTTCTTGTTTCTTTCTTCACCCAGCTGATTGACTATGCCAAAAAGGGAGACACGGATGAGAAGGCAATGAAAATGGCAAATTTTTGGCTGACGGTACGTGTCTGCAGCTCCCCTCTCCTGTGAAAAGTTACAAGCTGTTTACTTCTGAATGTTCAACATGGAAGTGAAGTCTTTTGATTTGAGTTTGCTTCATCTCCCCAGGAAAAGGATCTGGTCCCAAAGCTCTTCAAGGTCCTCGCCCCAAGGTTTGAAATTCAGTCAAATGGCTACACACGGATGGCACGCATCCCGAACAGACAGAACCTGGACAGAGCAAAGATGGCTGTCCTGGAGTACAAAGGCAACCCCTTCCCACCTCTCTATCCTGCGAAAAAAGAAAATGAACTCACTCTCATCAACCAGCTGCTCAAAGGCTACAGAGAGGAGAAGGCACAGCAGTTAGCGGCAAAGGTTAATTAAAGTCATCCTGGTGTGGATCAGTGATAGTGGCCCCTGGAGGGTGATGGTTTGGAGCCAAAATGCTTCTTAAAAAGTCGCTAGCAGATGCTGCAGATTGTGTCTTATCGAGACTGATGCATATCTTCACCGAAATAGTTGCAGCTCTACAGTCAACTGAAGCCAAGAAATTCTCTGTAAGAAAGGTTAAATAAGTGAGTATGTATCAATAAAGATTATTTTGTAACAGAGGTAACAAATTTTCACTTTATTTTTGTGTTGTGGTCCGTCAGTTAGCCATAGCAGCACCACACAAAAGTACAATTTTTTTTTCCTGTTTACTGACTGGTTCATCCTTTCATCATAAAATAACCACTGATTTAATTACCACAAAAAAATGGAAACTGCCCAAATTTTCTCTGTAAAAACTGTGGCAGCAACGAGGCTGAAAGCCATTAACAAATGTAGACCCTGACTGAAGAAGAGTTCATACAGGCACAGTTTGCCATGCTTTGCACTAGAGCAGAGCGGGATACTGGCAGTGACTGTGAAATAATTAGACCAGCCTACATCAGAGTGTGACCAGCCTGGAGTCTGTCCCTGTGGTGTTTTACTGTAATGGACTCTTGTAATGAGAGCAGATCATAAATATGATTTAGAGATATTCGATCAACTCCTCTGGACACTTGCCCTTGTCCTACCTGGTAGAAAGTCACAGTAGCCAAACAACACACACACACACACACACACACAAACAGACAAGGTCTCTAATAAAACCATAGTTTTTTTATTATTTTGGCAAAAAGTGTATATTTACAGCGTATTTAGAATTGTCATTTGACACCATTAAAATGCATTTGAACAGTGCTTCAGTGATGTGCTCTTAACCAGATCGCTCTGAGTAGCCTAAAAGCTGTGCTGTTTTTCTGTCATGCATACATAATCTCTTTTCTTCAAGTTCTCTCCCTTAAGTGTGTGTCCCAGGCCCTTAATTGTATGTCAATATACACAAGGTTGAAGCAGTGATAAAGTATCAGTAGGCCTGTCTGTTAGTCGAGTCCCCTTACTGTCTATACAGTCAAAGTTATGGCAACCATAACAATAGGCAACAGCAGACAAAATGGCAGACATGCCTAATATAAACCAGACACATAATTAGAAATATTGACTAATACTCTAATTCAAGTATCATTCGGTTTCACAGACTAAGTTACACCTCTTACAAGTTACACACCACAGTCCTAACATCCTAAAGTACTCCATTACAGCAAGATTGCCATTGATAAAATCCATTAACTAAAAGCTGAGTATCACCAGTTTTAGGAGTCGGAGGTCAATACATTATTCAGAGAAAAATAATTTGTTAGTGTCCTTTCCTGATTGTTTTTTCTCTCCAGGAAGCTGGTGGTAAACAGTTTCAATGACACTCTTATATGACTCATTAACTTCACTAATTCAATGTTAAATTACATTGACTAATCAAGAAACGTTCCCTAAAATGTCCGCAAAGTCGGATGACATTCTCAGACTGTATTTACAGGTGTATGCATCTGGAATACTACTCGATGTGGTGTGAATACAGTTTTCAAAGCAGTGTTATAAAGGTGACATCATCACGAATAAACAGACTAGGACCAGGAACATTAAAGTGCTCCATGCAGGACAGACAAAATGTACAGTTGTGTTGCCGTTTTCACAGTTAATCTACAAGGCATTTTTTTCTTTGTCATAGATCAATGTTTCGGGATATGAAACCAGTGATATTTGTTCAGCTTTTCACACGGTTGGAACTTTTAAGTGAGACAAAGTCAACAAATATCCATGTTTCAGGTGCTAGACAGGGGTGAGGATGAAGTTACTTGTATTTAAAAAAACAGGGTTCCCACAACTTTTTAGCACACAAATGCAAAAAACTTTTCACAGATTTTTTCCTCAAGGACACGATTCAAGGATATTTACAGTTACAACATTAAGCGTTTTTATAATGAGAACTAGCAGGCTTGACAGAAGCTCACAAACAATTAAAGAGAGGCTTGAAAGTGTGACCGCTTCTCTGATGTGCTGCCTTACAGCGACAGCAGACTATGTTGTCTCCTGCCTTCTGACGCTGCACAGCAAAACGAAATAAACATGAAACAATGATGCAAATGCAGGAGATGCATGCCGACCAGTGAGACAAAGTCTAAAAAAATATCACAAGACCTTGGATTTTTAATCCTGCACATAATATATAAACCAAGCACTTTGAATGAACCATGTCTGTTTTTAAAACTTTCAAGGCCTGTTTTTTTATCCTCTAATTCAATAACCAGATTTCAGGGACCTGTGGGAACCCTGTTAAAAGAAAATACAGGAAAACAGGCAGCATCCAGTTCTTAAATCATAGATGTGTTGTAGCTGAAAGCCATAGAGAGAACGTTTGACAGAGGTGTACTGTACTATTCCAGTAACTTGAAAATCACCCCTGTCCTTGTGCTGTATTGCATCAGTACATTCACCAACGTCTACATACACAGAAATGACATTTTTCAGCAGGCATATTCTGCACTCCAGTGAAAATTCAACTGAAACTGATAAATTATCATATTGGTTTTATATTGTTGTTTTGAGCATTTTGATCGGAATAACAATCAATAGAATTTAACCAGTCAAAAATAGACTAAAGCCTATTGTATGTATTTACAAAAGTATAGGTTTCAATACACACAATAAGCAAATACTGTATGGTCACATGGAGTACATATATCAGCCTTTTTGGACGGGAAATACATTACAAACATGCGTGTTTTATTACCTAGAAGTGTCAACAGTAAACATGACAATTTACATTTACACATCAGCATATCAATCCAGAATAACCAGCTGCAATGAAGGCATATAAGAATATAAATAAACCCATCAAACTCCATATAGAGTAAATATCTATGCTTTATCAAAATGTGTCAAACTTAAAAAAAATATTTTTTAACATGAGTTAGATAAATGTAATGGCATGAGATTCTTCTGATGGTCACAGCACCAACTGGAATTTAATGATGTGGAAAAAACATGAAAAACAAATTCACTTTTTTTTCTTATTTTTTAAATAAAACTATATAGAGTTGTAGCTCCCTCCAGTTTTAGCTATTTACAAACTCTTCCAGGCACACCATCAATGCCTCATGAATTTTTGAATGAAAGTATTTCAAGAATTTTGTTCATTTCCGCGTCGTGCACAGCTATCATCCTATTGCTCTGGCTACATCCACTTTGTCATCTTTCTCCCTCTGTGCCTTTTACTGGTCAACATCAAATATTTATTGCTTCTTTATTCTTTAACAAGCTCAGCACTCCTATCCCACAGCCATTTCCACCCCTCACTCCATTCCGGTTATTTCCATTTACAAGTGAAAAGGGACCGTTTTTTCTGGTGATTTCTCTTCTTCATCCTTTCAAACTTTTTCCCTTCTGCAACACCTTGATTTCCATTCGGATTATTCCTTTACTTTGTATTGTCATTCTGTTGGTTTCCTTTTTTCCTGCCCTCTGTCCCGTCTTTCATGCCCTCTCATGCCTTTGTCCCGAACCCTCCTCCTCCTCCACTCTGCATGCTGAAATACTCAGTGAAGGAAGGGAGTCGGGGAGGCAGCGGTGGCGAGCGTGTTGCCGGGCGTGGGGGTATCGGAGGTGGCGGTGGGGGCAATATTGACGTCAGGTCAGCAGCAGTGGTGATGATCTTCTGCTCGCTGTTCCTCGGCACCTCGGGTCCCTTACGGGCCACTGTCTCCTCCACCGTCTTCACCGGGTCCTGGAAGGAAGAAGATGAAGGTTTTACTTTTAACCTGGTCTGATCCTCTGAATGTAGGTCACGGAAATGTGTTGCCCCTGAAGTTACTGTCAGTGACACCACACGATACATCACATTTTGACAGCTTCCTCCGCAGCTCACACATTCTGTTGTGGTTACACACAGTAAGTCGGGGTAGATTACACTTGTGCTGGTTTTCCTGACCTCAAGTTTAGTTACTTTACTCTCCACAAACCGATCCTGTTAGCATTTACTGTATGGAGAAGACTTCAGGGAGGAACAGTAATATACTCACTTTAAGGACATTACATATTAATAAATCTGCCAACTATTTTCTTGATTCATTATTTGTTCTACAAAGCATCAAAAAACAGTGAAAAACAGTTCCAGGTCACTATGTGTAATGTGTATAACAAACATGTATAATATACGATGAGGAATTTTAGCAAAATTTAAAGTTGGAGCCATAGAATAATATTTTGTCTTGAAAATGACTTAAACTATTCACCAGGAATCAAAATGCTTATGTTTTTCCTTTTTAATTAACTACGGACCAAATAACTGCAAATTAGCAAGAACCACATAAAAAAATAATTTTTAAAGCAATTATCTGTTTCACTGTTTATGCATCACAGTGTTTGACATCAGTTGTTCCATGTGTTAAACAAACAGCTCAATAACTAGCTGCAGCTTGCTCTGAATCATTCATTTAGTTTTAAAAAATTCTGAAAATGAAATGCAAGGCTATTAAATTTTGATTCTGGTAAAATATGATGAACAATGAATGCATTACTGTGCAGCCCTGCCTTCATGTCTTTGTGACCTATGTGAACTTGAAAAGTAAGTATTAGAAACAAATTCCTAATGATTTAAACTGTTCTACACAAACCAAATCTCCACTGACTTAATTGTCTTTTGAATCTTTGTTGTCAGTTAGAGCACTTAGCATTTCATAAGTGCCTCATCAGGCATTTTTCCAAAGTTTCCAAAACCTGCAGTTACAGAATTAAGCTCCTCTGGCTTGGATGCTTTTCTACTAAATACAGTGTTTTATTCTTGTCCAAAGTCTCATCATGAGAGGACAACTGGCAAATTTGTTTCATCCATAAACGGTTTTGCAGACATTTCAATCTAGCTTACGACCACATAATAGCACAGACACTGCTGTGATGCACTCAAAATTCAACCTTCAGGCAAAATACTGCAAAACCAAGAGCACTGCCACACAGACACACTGAGATTTTCTTTGTTATTTTTTAAAAAATGACCCTGATCCAATAGTCTCACTGTGCCAATGAAGTGATCACTTGATGCTTCGTTTCCTTGAAAAACTGTATTACAGAGGAGACTCTCATATTGATATCACAGTAATAAAGGTTAAAGGATGAGTTGAAAATTGTGTTGTTTTATTGTGCTTTTTATGGTCTTCTCAGTCACTTCCAACCAAATATCTACAGCAAACTACAGAAGCTACAGTAAGTGTTTCTAACCAAAATGAGGGGAAAAAGCAGATTACTCTTCTCTACACTGGCCCCTAAAATGTTAAGAAATTAATTTCTAAAGACCTACATCATCCAAACCGACTCCCTTCATCCTGAGACACTTTTTAATGTAAATTTTAAACTTGCTTGTTTATTTTTTTACTGCACTTTTATTGTGTTCTGGACTATTAACTACTGTCCTGCAACGTCATTAATTTCCTGTTCTTACAGTTTTATGCCTTTTTATACAATAAACCTGTTGCCTCTTTTTGAAAGATGCTGCACTTTCAGATGCATCTTGTTGTGTATTTTGTCAGCTTTGTATGTGAGCTATATAGTATGTGAGCTGTCCCTTGGTGTTGTATTATTCCTGCTAATGTATGTAGATTTTATTGACATAGGCCTCGATTCATAGTTCTTCTGTAGCGTGTTTCTGTGCAGTATGAAAAAGTAACATCCACAAATTGGAACTTTCCCAGAGGTTTGACCATTCATTATGGCAAACACGACACCTTAATTTGTTCAAATTTGTATTTAATCATAAATCCTTGTGGCAAAGTGCTTTCATATTAGTGCTGTACTTTTTCTCCTTCACATGAAGCCCAGAGGAAGAGATGTTAGTTTCTGCTAATAAATTCTAATTACACAAACCTTGTGCTGCTAAATGGTTCGGAAACATTTAAAGGAGGAGGAGAAACATAATAACAACAATAATTGTTTTCACATAAATTTATCAGCTATTTTAATAAACCTGTCTCTGTCTCCACTCTTAACTACATCAGGAAGTTAAACTCACTGATTGGATGGAGAATAGTTCAGTGAAGTTGGGTTGAGAGTCTCCCAGGAAGGAGCTGTTTCCATAAGCATGGTGAGGGAAACTCTCCGCCCCCTCGCCTCCTTTCGGACTGGACAGCAGGATTCCGATCTGGGACGTCCGAACATGATACGGAAAGTTCTTATTGGCTGCTGAAGGTCTCGTGATAACCTGGGATACAAAAGGATGAAAAGACTTGATGGTTTCAGATGACTCTTCCATATGTAATCCAAAAAAAAAAAAGTAAATAACATTTAACCAAAGAATATAAAGCTCAAGTGAGAAATGGGAACTGGAATGTGTGCATTGAGCAGGAATATGAGAGGAAATATGTGTGAGCAGTACATCCACTTAGAGAGGAACAATGTGTCCATGGTGAGGAGGAGTTAGATAATGATGTGTGGAGGAGACAATCAACATGAAGCAGTTATGACTCAGGGATGGTGAATAATGTATGACCGACTGTGGCAATAATGACTCTTGAATAATGTGAGCTATGTAAAAGCACAAGGGTCTGCATAAATGTGTGAGTGCATGTGTGAGTGTGTGTGGTACGAACAAGGAAGACGATGTGAGCGTAGAGGTGGATGCCCAGCTGGATGCCGTTGACAATCTTCTCCCGCGCCCAACGAGGAATCCCGAAGTTTGCAATCAGGGCCATAACAGGCACTGCGAAAAACCTGGGAAGGACAAGTAAGTAGATTAAGGATAACAGTGTGGAGAAAACATACTAAAAGAAAAGATTAAAATCTGAGTTTGATGGTGAGAGAGAAAGAGAGGCGGGTAGAGTATAAATATATGTAGAGCGCAGAGAATGATAAAGATGGGAGGAGAGGAGAGGCGTAGATAATGAGGCGGGAGATAGCGGCAGCAATGAGAGAGAAATACAGAGATAATATTAGTCTTTGTAATCGACTCTTCATTTCAAGCTCATGCTTTTATACACAGAGATTGAAGGGCAGGGAAGCTGAGCAGCCTGTGCAGAAGGGTTTTCTCCACTTTCCAGTACAAGGCTTTAAACTATCGAGCACACATGTACGGGAGCATAAATTATTCTAATTGAAGAGATCTCATCAGCTGAGTAAAAACATATTTCCTCCAGCAATCACTTGCTCGAGTACAATCATGCACAGTGTTAGTAGAGTGCAGAGGTTGGGCACACAATGCTGTAAAAGGGAAGTGTAAAATAAACAACTTTTCATTCCCCGACCGCTAAAGCGCCGGCTATCTCGTGCACATTTTTACAGAGCTGCATAAATTATTCAAATTGAAGAGACCTCAAACAGAGAAATGTGTATTTTCCTACTCCTGCAATCTCTCGCTCAGGTGCTATTATCAGCAGCGAGGGCAGAGTCAGGGGAGATGTGTAGGTCTCACCATAGTGTGTACGTGGTGAAGAAAGGGACGTAGAAGGGCTGTTTCTCCGGGTAATGTTTCAGAGAGACCAGCACGGCGTAGCAGAACCACACGTAGGCCAGCAGCTGCAGGCCCATCAGGCCGTAGCCTGCAGGGCTGTCGTAGGCGTACAGCACTTCACCTGGGTCAAAGAACTGGCACAGGGACACAGGACGTCATGCCAAAGTAGAGAGATGCACATTTAACAAGCTAACTTTCCAACAAAGTGGAAAAGAAGGTATTTATTGGCTTGAATACACACTGTTGTCTGTGCCCTAATTACTAAGATGGATTGCTTGTGGTTCAGCTGATGCACCGCGATGGCCGAGCCAAAGCCCCGCTTGTATTGGTCAGCACGAGTCTTTGACATTGACACTTTTTTTCCACAACTAGGTCATCAGCATGTGTGTGCACAAGTTGGTGTGTGCGTGTGTGTGTGTGTGAGTGAGTGAGTCTCTTGTGTGCCTGGATCTGCGGACACTAGATTGCATTTCACAGTCCAGTGACTGGATAGCGCCGGCCACCATACAGGGTTACCTTTGCTACATAATGTATAGGTCTGACAGCTCAGTGTGGAGCTTCTTGCAATCCAAGCAGCCAACCAAAGCCTGTCAGATCACCAACTGCAGGCCGTGCACCAGGAACACTCTTTATTTCAGTTCAAATTGTAACCTAGTTTGGCGTATTTTTAGCAGAAGCTCCCTTGAGTTTTGAGCTCTTTAACAGAGGGGACCATGAGAGAGGGCAGGCAGCAGATAAATTACACTGCTTCACATCCACATCGTGCAGTGAGAGAGATGGCTATAGGCTCTAGTGTTAAATATAGCAGGAATATTTTCACTGCACTATTCCCACCGGGTCATTAGCACGCTGCATTCAAAGACTCTGATCCACTGGCCCTAAATGTACCATCTCTACATCTGAGTGAGCTGAAGCCTCTGCAGAATGCAAAGACGTAACTGTCACGCTCCCAAGTGTGTTACTAATTCATGAGCTCGTATGCTCGACATCATAGCTGGTGAAATCTGTTTCCGTCTTTGCATACAGAACACAGAGGCACAGTATAATTAATGAGCATGGAGATCTTACAGTGTGCTGATTAGTGATTCTAACTTTCCAATCCCAAGAATCAGTCATTGATCTAAGATTTATTATCTTAGGTACAGTTGGAAGTCCTGAAAACCTCTTCAGTTGTTTTCGCAGCTGGGAATTGCTTGTCAGAATGCATAAAGTGTAACTCATCAAGGTTTTTATTCCCCTTAACAATCTACTTATTCATAACTAGCAATGTATTAATGTAATGAGTAATATGACAGAAAAAGCCGTCACAGCTTAAACTGATCTGTGGACCCAAGTCTCCCTTGAATCATTATGAGATTTCTTTTTTTTTAAACAGTCAAATGGAGCAATAATATGGAAGCAGATGCAGCGTCAAGCATTGTCAAGTTTGAAATCATGCACCCAGTTATCCTGAGCGTAATTCAAACGCTGCTTTCATGCCACATCAGAGGAGGAGGAACTTGGAAGAGTTCGCAGGTTTTACAAGCTGGGATTCAAATTTGAAATAAAAATAACAGGACTGCAGCAGACTCTCCTTTCACTAACTGCAGGGCAAATGATTTTATACTGTAAAATTACAGCTGCCACTAAAGATTATCATCACTGCTGATTATTCTGTCGATTATTTCCACAATTAATTGATTCATTTTTGTCTATGAAATGTTAAAAATCATGATTCCCAGAGCCAAAGCATCAGTCTTCATATCATCTTGTTCTGTCGACTCAATGGTCCAAATTTACATAAATATAATAGAAAGGTATTTTAAAATAGGCAGAAAAACAACAAATCTGCATATTTGAGAAGCTGAAACCAGTAAATGTCTTAGTTATTAAAACAGTTGATGTTTTTGCTCTAACTTGTATTAAAGAATGACAGGAATTTCTCCGCATTATAGCTCATTTTAACAAAGAAACCAATAAACATGAATAAACAACTGTTGGTGAGGACAGCAGAGGATGGAGTTAAGTTTTTGAAGGAATTGACAACCATTTGGATAACGAATAAATAAATTAATAATGTGTGGGTTTTAAAAGACAGAGATTAAAGACTAAATGATGGTTTGTTTAATGATAAAAAAAAATACAAGCACCAATCAATAATTAAACCAGTCATTAGTTGTAGTCTCTGTATTTAATGTGGGGAATGTGTGTACGTGTGTGTGTGTGTGTGTGTAGTGCTGTACCTCTGCCTCGTAGATGAAGAGGATGACGTAGGTGATTGTGTAGACGGTCATGTAGATGCTCAACTTAACTGACCCACTGTGACTGATTCTTGCCCTGACATCCACACACACACACACACACACAAGTAGAGAGGGTCAGAGGTCACACAGAAGTTGACAGAAGGAAGAAACACACACATGCAAAATCATGCATTTGGTGTTTTTCCATTAAAGCAATGACAGATTAATCTAAAAGACGCCATTCAACACCACACGAGTGCAGAGGATTGACGTGCTCCACTCTGAATTTTTTATAAATAAAACGGCTGAAGACGAGTGGACACGGCAGGCTGTGAAGAAGGCTGTCCGAGCTCACAAAAGGATCAAATTAATGCTTCTTTATTTGCGCAGCAGCCATCAACAAATAGAAGCATTTCTGCACGAGCCTTCACCAGCATTTCAAACGTCCTTTCGCTCAGACTAATTCAACACCACAAAAAGAAAGAAAACTTGTGAAGGTTGCCGGCTAGTTATCTCCAAACTGTCAACTAATCAGCGATTCTGGATCAACAGACATGTTTATGGCTTGATGGCAATGCGGTTTTAAGTTTATTCTCTCAGGATTAAAGAGGATTTAATGAGAGCGAGATCGCAGAATCATCTGAACCCAGAGGAGGATGTAATGTGGATGTAGAGTCGAAAAAGCCAACTTAAATCCTGCATCCTCATTTTTTTTTTTGCTACAAGTGTTCAGTCTGGAAAATATCCATGGAGATTCATTTGAGCCTGAAGCAGGATCAACCTTCAAACTACGAGAGACAGACGATGAGTCACCACGGATGAAAACTCAGAACCTCAGGAAAAGTCTATTTTAGCTGTTTAGATTTTTAAAAAGCATCCCTGTTCTCTTTTCTCACATAAAACAGACTAAGAAACTGACTTCTGGGAATAGTTATAGGCAGAAATTCGACTGCATTTCAAGAACAGCTGGCATGTGTGATAACTAGACTTTCACATTGGAATTGGACAACTGGAAAGACAGTCAGGCAGGTAGGGCATTTGTCCAGTCAGGTGTGAGATGGATACAGTGAAGGGGAGCACTCATAAATCATCCATTGTGTGGGCTTTCTGAAATGATGCCTGTCAAAAACAAACGTCTGCCAGAAAACAGAGATCAAACCAAAAATTTGTCACCTGGCTTTGCAGGGCAAACATGATCCTTCGGGCGACGCAATAAAACCACATAAAGTGCACGACAGAGCAGCATCTGTCCGTCTCATTCCCCCGACATCATCAGACCCAGCGCGCTTAACAGACTTTCTGAATGACACCTCACATTGTCATGTCACGAGATAATAGATTTAAGACTGTGACAGCGGGAGACAGCGGCGGCATAAACGCACCTACTCAAGGTGACAGCCTTGCGTAAACGGGACACACACAGGCACAAAGACATACACTCACAAACAGGAAAAAAAAAAAAGAAAAAAAAAAGTGCAAACCCCCCACCTGGTGACAGTGAAACCTTTGCCCAGCAGTATGAGCATCAGGAGGAACACCAAGAAACTGACGGAGAACAGTAATTTCCCTGGAGACAAAGAGAAAGTGAGACATGGGAGACAGAAAGTGAGAAAGAGAAGACACAGGGGGTAATAAGGCTGCGCTTTCTGAATCTGTGATATCAGGGGGGAAGAAAATCAGGTCGCCACACACACTCACTCACACACACACACACTGACACACAAAGTCATTCATGATGTTGCCTGTGCCCATCAAGCCAGCTTTTGCACTTCTTCGCCCTCACACACATCCATCATCATCCACTCATTCATTCTGCTCGGGTACTGAGTGATTTTCCAGCGCAGAGGTGGTGTCAGTCAGTCAGTCAGTCAGTCAGTCAGTCAGTCAGTGGCCAATGCAGGAGAAGAACTCACCGAGAATTTTCAGGCTGCCATTGCCGACTCCATCTCTTGCATACAGGCCCCAGTAGACGCAATGGAACAACAGGCTGAGCACTGCCAAGTGGAAAAGATGCAGGGTGGAGACAAATAAGAGAGATGGGGAACAAGGGAGAAGAGACGAGTGGGGAAGAAGGAGATGGGAGAGTTGAGGAGGAGGAGGAGGAGGAGGAAGAGGAGGATTTATAGGGAAGAGAAGGAGAAAAGGTGAAAAACATGTTGATGTCAGGAACAAGAAGTAAAAGAAAGATAAATAGCAGAGGAGGCAGGGGGATGATAATGAGGAAAGCGAAAGGAGAGAAGGTAGGAGAATGGAAGGAGGAGCGAGACAAAGAAGAATTGATATAAAGGAGATGAAAAAGGAGCAGAGGGCTTGAGAGAAGCGGGAGCAGAGGGAGAAAGAGAATTAAGAAGTGGTGGGAGAATCGAGAAGTGATTTGGAGAGGGGACAAGCAAGCGAGAGGAAAGACAGCAGGGGGGGAGGAGAGTGTGTGTGAGGGGGGTGTTCGTCAGTAACAGCACGCTCCACTGAACCCTGTAGCGCAGCACGGCTGTTTGCAATAGTTCCCATTCAGAGGCTAATAAGGATGATAATATCTGGGCTCTTGAAGTTGGGATTAAGGTAAGAGATGCTGCAGCCCTTCGAGAGGCTCATTGTTATCTCAAGTGTGTGCGTGTGTGTGTGTGTGTGCGTTAGGGTATGATGTGTGTGTCTTGGATTGTGAGTGTCTGTGGGAGACAGATGATCTCACCCTCTACGCCAGCCGCTGTCATAAACATTTTGTAGGTTGTGTGAAGAAGCTGTCTTCCCTTTAGATTATCTGCAGGGGGAAAAAAACACGGGAATGAAACAGAGTTATAGGTGAAGTGTTTGTGTGTGTTTGTGTGTGTGTGTGTGTTGGTGGGGCCAGAGATAAAAAGGATGGAGATATGCTAACAGATGGTGAAGGAGAGCGAGACAGGTACAGAGAATGAGTAGAGGGAAAAAAAAACAAAACAATGGAGCTGGCCAGATAAGTGAGGGGAGCGTCCATTAGCATGCAATCATCCTGTGATGTCCGTCTCCAGATGAAGCCTTATACATCTTCTCCATCCGCCCTCCCTAATCTGGGAGGAAATATTTTTAATGCGCATTTAAACAGGCAAATTTACAACCAAAACACTCCCAAACAGCAGCAACCCAGGGGGAAATTTACAGGGGGAGGAAGGGCTGTAAATGTTCAAACACACACACACACACTGGCTCACACAAAACTGCCCTGTACAACAGACCAGCCTAATGCTGCTGGATCCTCCTGTGGCTTCCATAAACTAGTGGTGGCTGTCAAAGAAAGATTTCACCAAAAAATTTAAATCCTTTCATCTTTTCCTGACAATTTTTCATAACCTTTTCAACCTCTTCCCATCTTTCATAATCTGTGAAACTGTGATTTCTTAACCCCATAAGACCTAAAAAGGTGCCGGCGGCTGAAAATTACTATCGTTTTTAATGTTTAATAACTTCTGAACCACTAATGCAATCAATATGTTTTAAAAAGTCATGTGAACAACAGTTTCACAATTTTTCAGTGGTATCAATTATGTCTTGTTTGCCTGAGATAATGTCATAAAAAAAATGACTGCAACTTGCTTAGAGTTAGGGTTAAGTCAATCCATTCTCACAAAGCTAAAGCAAAACCAAGCCTTAAAATTGTACAATCAAATGATGTACACCTGATTGCTGGAGTTGGCTAAGAAATACAAAATAAAACAAGACATAGTCATATTATCTTAGATCTTTAAGGGTTAATTCTGTTTCTAAGATGCCAAAAGAGCAGTGAAACTTGAATCAAGAATAGTTACCAATTTTAATTTAATTATCACCCAATTTAACCATCATTACTGTTCTGCAAATACTATATGCGTTCTGTGACTATGTGGATAGTGAACAGTATTTTCTAATAGAAACTGATCAGAAACTGATACCAGCATCTAAAATGCCTCCTTGCCCAAAACGCTGGACCAGGTAACATCGAGTGTGTTACTGTATGCACTGATCCAACACCATGTATTTTATTTAATAACAGCAGGGCTCTACTACTTTACAGCAGCGTCCTGCTGTACGCCTGCAAGCCAGTCCACTATTTCTTTTACTGCACAAGTAGCCAACAGCTACGAACAGAAAGCAACTTGTGAAACTTTAAGCACATCCATTACTTAACATCTACATGAGGTCAGAGGAAAACCGCTGTAAAATACAAACAAAAAAAGTTAATGCACTGGTATCTGATTTGTACCTGATATTGACCGAAACCCAAAGTTCAGGTATTGAAATAGGCGTTAGGATGGAAAAACAGTTTAAAAACATCTCTATTTTATAAAGCTTGTTTATGTAGTGTTCACACTGTCAGTGTTACTGTTCATCTGCCTGCAGATGAGAATGAGCTTTTAACTTTATCTCTGTATACTGCATCAGATTTCAAGTATCTTTGTCAGAAGTGGCTCCTGTCAAATAGCCTCATAAATAGAAACAATTTAAAGTAGCAGTAATGGCTATGAGACCATTTTAATTTATACTGTTCGTTTTTCTGTATTGTGCAAATAAATAAAACTCAAGCCTTCTTGTCGCTGAATATTCCAATGAGGCTGGCAGAAGTAACATACGCATGGTGAAGAAGATACAGCAGTTCATTCGAAGCCTTATCCCAATCTGCATAAAATTACCATAAGATCTCTGCTGAATCCAAAAGTCAAAAGCTGTATTTGCACCTCATTATGTAGCTTTATGCCTCTGCAAGCAAAGCAAGGAATAAACTTCCCATAACCTCCCATATATAAAGTTTTAACAGGCCCACTTCAATTTAACTACAAAACACTTGAATGACACTACAGGAGTTAATTTGAGGATTTTGAAGGATATTTTATGCCAATTTTAGAGCTCAATATTCAGATTTCTTTCACTTTGAAAGGATCAGTTCACCCAAATTATGAATTTCTTATGCTCCTCTTGTGGTATTTTGCCATGCAGATTGTTAATGTTTGACTAGCCCACAATTTAGGACATTAATGTCTGAGATTTCAGCTCTCACACCATTAAAATACCTGAGGTAAGAGGAATAAAGGTTATCACAGCAATAAACACATGTGAAACATTTTTATAAAAATGTTTAATTACAATTTAAGAGCAAAATCTCTTTCAAAAACCATGTCCTTGTTACTTCAATCCACACACTTCAGTGTCAACAGTTTTGTCTAGAAAATGGCTCCTTGCAAAAATAAGTCTGGTTAAAAAGCTATAGACAGTTTGTTCAGTTTGTTCAGAGTATTTGTTGCTGTTGAAATTTTTTGAATAATAAATAGTTTTAAGTCATGAGCTCAAAAAACAAATTTCATTACCTCCATTGTGTCATGGAGGCTGCAGAAAACAAGGAAACTAATATCTCGGTGTTCTAGCAAATAAATCCTACTGTGTGTGTGTAGTAGCTACCAAGCTGAAGGTTAAAAATCCCACAAACAATGACTAAATGGATGAGAAAGGGAAAAAAAAGTCTTTTACACCATAGTTTGTTCAGCATTTTGCAGCTATTCTCTCATTTTTTGCCGTTCAGCCTTGTAAAACACTTGTAACTTTCACCTCTTCAGGCATCTAAATTAAAAAAAAATTGTCTTAGGCTGACCCCACGTAATTCACCCTCGCATTAAGTGTCATGTTGGCTTATTGGTTTATTTAAATTGGCTAAAAGCCGAAAAAAGGTAGGAAGGCTGCACAAGAGTTTTTGTCCTCAGCTGCTTCGTGTCATTTCAGCTGTGTCCTTCGTGTGACAAACTCGCCTCAATGACCTTAAAGCTACAGCCACCTTCTCCATTCAACCGTTCACCTTTACACAAAAACCAAACCCCGCTCTCACCATCTTCTCACTCCTGCTCGCCATGTTATTCGTGCTTTGTTCTGACAATCTCCAGACCCCCAAGAAAAAATAGGCATACGCTCCAGCTTTACTCCTCTGAAGATACATGAGGGCCTACTCTTCTCCACTCCAGAAAACATGTAGATTTTATTATAGATCTGAGGAAGGGGGCACTTAATAACTCCTTGACAGTCAGAATAAATTGTCTTGTTCATGGAAGGAGAGGGACAAAGAGGGATGCAGTAAGTGGAAAAGATAGTACTTACAAGCAAAGTAGCAGGAGAGGAGGAACACCATGGAGAAGATGACCAGGAACGTGATGTCTGTCTCCAAGATCCCTGTGAAAAGAGGGGTGGAGGAAGTACGAATTATTGATTAGAGAGAAAAATTGTTAAAAAAAAAGGTGAGAAAAGGAAGAAAAGGAGAATCATAAGGTACAAGGAAAAAACATAACATATAGGAGTCAATAAGGTCCAGAGAATATCAAGGTGAAGAAGAAATGGGGTGATAGAAAAAGGAAAAAGTTTAAAAAGCAGGGTTGAAAATCCAGAGAGGCAGGTGCGAGTTTAGGGTTTTGGATTGGTTAAAACCAAGAGAGAGAGTTACAGTACAAGGGGAGCAGGAGAGACAGCGAGAACATGGGAGATGTAGGAATAATTCATTTAGAAGCTACTCGGGCCTCTTATTCTTTTCATCCCTTCCTCTCAGTTCATCCATCATCATTAATTCATTCAGCCGTCCCTTCATTATTGTAATTTGTTCAGTTCAGTGTGCTTTATTGGCCGTGCTAAGTGGTGTTGGCTTGTGCCATCAGCGATTCGTTCCATAATCTCTCTCTTTCCGTCTAATCACTCTTACCGAACTCATCTGCGGAGAAATGCTGCGTCCAGAAAGACTGGCCGTTGGTCAGTTTCATCTCGTACTCCAGCCGCAAGCCATCGCCCTGCGAGAGACGTGAGAGAGCAGCAGAAACAAGACAGGAGAAGGCGGGAGAGGAGGCAGGTGAGACTTCTACATTGTTACAAGCTTCTTCATGCATAGAAAATATTCATAAATGCTTCAAGCTGGACTGGAATTCTGCAGGTCAAGATGGTAGCGAGAGGTAACTCTGCAGATGCATTTTTAAACATCAGTACTATGACATTATGCTTTTTCATTATAGAAAGAAAGACGTTAGCTGCATCTAAACCCAACATTTTACTGTTCCAGTGAAAGTAGACAGGTTCAAATGAAGCTAAATGAATCTATATGAAGATATATTATAGATATATATCATTATTGGTGTATAAGTTGTCTGATTAGCACCACAGTCAGAAAGAGATCAGGCAATATCTCACAACCACTTACTTTCTTACATCACAGCGAAAGGAGCAATCTATAGCCTGACATAAAAAGGAACTGAAGCCTCTGGATTTTAAAGTAAAAATTCTATAAAGTTTTATAGAATTATTCAAAGAGAAGTCCAAGTTGTTAAATTATAAAACAAAACAAAACAAACAGCATATGACTTAGTAGATTCATAGCAAAAAAGTGTTGTAGTTTGACCCATTTATACACTTGATACGAGTAAAAGTTTTTATTTCTCCTTAGAAAGATCAAAACAAAAAACAAAATAAAAACCAAAAATCTGAAGAACACAAAATATTAGGAACATTAAAATCCAAGAGGATGTCTAGTCTCACATTTCAATATAAACAGATCACCCTGCTTTGACTTCTACACCCTGAAACCACCTTACGTTGCTTAATTGCTGCTGATCAGACACTTTATAGTTAGGATCACTGATTCATCATTTTCATTTTTCTGCAGCTGAAAATTTCACTCGTGTCCATTTTTCACACCAGGATCTCATCTGACTGAGCCGAGCAACTCTGCCACATCAGTGGATGAGCTGTTCTTCTCTGCTTCCACTCAGGGATTTGTGTTTTCACATAAAAATTCCTACCTGACACAACTTGAAGTTTAAATAAAAAAAAGCCCAGAAGTCTTTCAACCTTCCTGTTAAAAGAGGAGGCAAACATCTGAATACAGCCTGTTCCTTTGGCTGCTCGGTGTAATTGTGTCATATAGACAGTCAGTCAGTCCTCCAGCTGTCCTGAAAGTGCCTCAGGATCCCAAAGGTGTGCGGGGAAAGTCAGTGGAGAAATAAAAAGGAATCTAGGCTGTTCTGCTTACTGCGCTGCCAATGAGGAGATGACCCAGATTAACAGGAAGGATGGATGGATGGATCACAACCGAGCCAACGTTTCCTTTGCTTTGATGAGGAGTATTCTCGTTGGGGTTTTTTTTTACAAGTAGTAGTTTGACACACATGAATTATTTGCTGGGGTTATTATTATTTGATCAGAATTGATTGTTCTACATCGCAGCGTTATGAAAGAGAGCACAGAGAGGGAATATTTGGGCAGGTAAACATTCAGGAAAGGAATGACATCACACAAAAAAACGAACGTACCTGAGGGGTAAACCACAGGTGGAATGATGTTAATTTGAAAAGTGTCAAACTGAAGTGAATTTGGGGAGGTGGGAAAATAAAAAAGAGGGATGGGGAGCAGAGAACAAGAGGGAGGGAGGGGCAGAGATGGGTTGACAATCAGAGCACAGAGAGCTCATTTCACACACGCGAGTTCAAAGCCGATGGAGTTCGCGCTTGTTGTGGTGGAGCGAGGGAAAAGAGTGAGGGAGGGGGGAGAGAAAAAAAAAAGACTTTCATTTGGCAGCCTGAGACTCCATCTTACTCCCTCTATCAAAAAAGGGCGAGAAGCATGGAGCGTGCACTGCCACAAAATCAATACAGACACAAAGAGCAAGGAGACAGAGATAAAGAGAGTTATAGATGTAGACAGAGAGAAAGTTAAAAAAAAAAACAGGTACAGAGAAAGGCGGAATGAAGAAAAAGGAGCAAATGCAAAGAGGGAAAGAGAGATGGATGCAGGAGAAAAAAAGGATGGATGAGTGAAGAAGGAGTAGCACTTCACACAGCAGGGATTCTCACTCTGTGGAACTGACAGGATGATTTTGGGGATTTGCTTGTTGGTTTCAGGTGTAAAAGGCATCTGCTTCTGATATACTGTACTGATATATATCACACAGCGAAGGTGTTTTCACCTAAACACCTGTGCAGTCTGGTGCATCTCGCGCTCGCTGGAGTTGCTGATAACTGCATTTAAAAATGACTTCTGAGAGTGCTTTCAGATTGTGGATCTCGGAAACATTAAGTGTTTGGTTATATCTAAAGGTTTAGGGCACCTATCTGAGTGTTCCTCAGAAAATTGAGTGTTTAGATGTTCAGAGTGCGGAACAGACTGTGCAGTGTGCAAAAGGTTTATACATTTGCTTCTGGGATGTATAAAACATAAAACAAGAATATTCACAAGTACAATTGTCACAAATTTGTACTTAAACACAGTATTCGAGCGAATGCACTTTGTTACATTTCATTTTCTGCAAGAATTTGCTGTGATTCAGCTAAAATGGTGTGATTAAGGTCAGTCAAATTCCTAACCAACCGACAGTCTTTCACAACAGTCAGAGGACAAACATTTCTTCATGGACTTTGCTTTGTGCACAAAGGCATTGGCTTGATGAGAGAGAAAATGGCCTTCCTCAAACTGCTGCAATAATCATTAGTCAGTCATCTAAGATACCATTTGTGTGCTGTAGCAATAACATTTGTCCTACTTCAAATTAAGGGGCCAAAACCATCAAAACAGACAAGAAGTACACTGCTGTCCTTGTTTTTTTGACCCTGCAGTGCTGACTATGACGACACATGTGGACAACCATGTGGAGAAAATAATCAGCAGGTTAAGAAAAACTGTAACCAGTAATAAGAATATTTGTTAGTTGCAGCCTTAACATGGTGCATTTTTAACATACAAATAACATACTGAGCAAATATTCCTGCCGAATCACAGTTTGAAGTATTGCACTTTGTGTTGCTCGCAGTGTGAACACAATCTGCAGATCATCATGTCTGTTTATTTCCTATAAAAGCTGAACATCTCTTCTAACAGACCAGAAACACAATGAAATACTCTTGTTGTTATATCTTGTTTACTGCATTAAAGAAGTGCAATGTTTCAAGTCCAACCCTGCTCCTCTCCTCCCAGCAACAAAGTTTTGGCCATTTCAGTGGCCTGCGCCCATTAACAGCCAGTCTTATTTCTGGGTTGTTTGGCTCCCTGCTGAGGTAATTTTGTTTCATTAACAGCGGTTCAGCTCAGCATAATAAAGCAAAGGTTGATTACAACCATTCAAAGCATTCCATCTCTCCACTTCTGTTTCAAAGACCACAAGGATACCTGCATCACGAACTGATGCTCAGAAAACAGTTGAGGGAGTCAATAGCAAGCGATACAGCTGTGCTATTGAGTATTTTCTGTTCAGTTTTAATTAATGGTATTAATAGTTGAACCTGTCATGTCATTGCTGTAATTCATCGTAAAAGGCGATAAAAGAGAAGAAAAATTTTATATGCCTTTTCACAACTTTGTAGCGTATGATCTATGTATGTATGACAAGGACAGCTTTTGAGGCCGTAAATTATAAAAAAGGGAAAAAATATTAAATATACAAAAAAATCTACAAAAAAAAT